>CM076576.1:402397755-402549315 GCA_034641835.2 Pinus albicaulis
CATATATTTTTTTGAATGAAAAATAGAAGATTTTTGTATTATCAATTTCTGCATCGATGTGACACTTTAGAGCTACATAAGTCATGATAATCATTAGGTATATTATATCAATTTCAGATCTGAAGGTCGTAACAGTGACACATGGCATGCCATACAAGTTCGCTCTATTGAAACAGTCCATAATTAGGTCACTTTGGGAGAATAAGCATAACTTTATCTTGAAGAATCCAAATTAGGTCTGACATATATCACTGGAAATAAGACTCAAAGTGATACTACAGGACCAAATTTCAAATCTCGAGGATTAGAAATTATAGAGATACAATACATTCAATATCGAGATCCTACAAAGAAAAGAAAAAGGTGTGTATTTTTTAAAACAATTTTACATAAGTTTTGTTTGAAAATTCAGTTTTAAGTGATTCAAGGGCCATAGTGAAGCATAAATATCATTGTTTCATTCCAAAATGACTCGAATACAAAATAAATCATATCTAATGATTTTACATAATTTATCATTTATTATGCTAAGATGTTCCCCTTAATGGAGAAATAAATTATTTAGCTTGGAACAAATTCATCCAAAAGTCTTATTTTCCCTTTCTTTTAGTGTTTAATGATGTAACACCATAATCCCCTTATATGGACTATCCTGATATAAGAGTGCAAGCTTACTTAGAGAATTTTTTATCACTACTTCTAATGTTGAGCATCTAAGCACATGATTCGTTCCAACTACGCAAGATTTTATCTACTTCCATGTAGTCCTTTTGAGTTACACCATTAGGATCCATTCTCCTATTTTTTGAGGATGTATAATATGAATTTTTTTATCCTTCATTGGTTACTTGGGATCTTTGAAATGATAAAGTTTGAGATGATAATTACCTTGGATAATAAGTATTACCTCCCTTGAAAACACTCTATTTCCTTTCCGTCTCTGCTCCCACCCTTGTGTTTCCTTGGTTATGATCTATATCTTCAATAGTAGGTTCCTAACTCAAATAGTTTTCCTTTCCTCATGAACATATAGAAACTCTTGAATCCCAGTGCCTTGTCAAGTAGACTATGGTTCTTGATATTCTTGGTCATTGATAAAGCCATACTATTTACCAGAGAATTCTTTCAACACGAGTATAATACCAAAGTTTAAAATGATTCCAAATGGCATTGTGAAAAGGGGATCATCGAAAGGGTCATTGTCGAAGAAGGTTGAAAACATGTTTCTCCTGCTTATGGAACCAAATGGGTCTTAAATGATCCCTTCTTGAGTTGAATTTGCATGGAAAATGTCATGGTTTATGTTCACATCCTTCACAAAATTTTTTATGGGACTCAATTCCAACTAACCAATTCTAGAATTAGCTAGAAAATATTGATTCATGAAACCCAAAATGAAACCAAAAAATAGTTATAAAATTTGAAGCAGAGAAGCATAGATCCGAGTTCATATGATTTGATTCAATCCTAATAAACCAAGTTCTTTGGAAGTGAGATAGTAAATGGAATACCATTGATGTAAAAATATTATTTTAAGCAAATTTAAAAGTTAACTATGTTGTAACTTTATTTTACTTATTATTATTATTAATTATAAAAAGAATTAATATATAATTTAAACATATATACATTTAAGAAACATGCAAAAGGACTCTTAACCATGGATATCCACCCTCACTTTCCTATAAAGTTCCTTAACCTCTAAATATGATTTTATATTACAATCCAAAAGTATTGATGGGCCTCCAAATTAGACACAAATTAAGGCCCATCTAGACTTTCTTAGGCACATAAAGGCTATATTAAATCTCTCCTTATAATATATATATATATATATATATATATATATATATATATATATATATTCAGTTTTAATATATTCTTAGGAAGGTTTCAAGATAATTGTGTATTATGTGCCTAATATTATTTATTTTTATAGGTTATTGAGAAAATATTCAGTAAATTTTAAATTAGATAATATAGGAAAATTTTCCCTACTACATGAAGGAACACGATTATATAATAAATGAACAAAATATCATGAATTTTTGACAAATTCTAGAGCTCCACTCATTGAGAAAATCTAGGAATGTATTGTGTGTCATTAAATGAAGATTCATAGCATTGGGAACTAGATCCACTTTTTGAGGGATTTGGAGGGGAAAGTTGCCTCCTTTCAAGGAGGATGCTTCCCCATCCATCTGTATAAGTAAAAATTCTAATTTTCCTCTAAGGGAATGTATTTATTAGTCTTCTTATGGAGAAAACATGTTATTTAGTAGTTCCACTTTCATTTCTAGTAGGGATGTACTTGGATTAATTCAAATAATTAATTTTGGTGTCATTTTAAACTTCTAAATATTTGTTTCCTTCATAATACTATGATTATTCTTGGGCTTGTTCATCCCATGAGCCTCATAGCTCTCTCGTACAATTTATTTGTTTTCTTTTAATGACTTTTTCCATTGCATCTCTTATTTCTGCATTTACTACTCATGCTTCTTTTGTTGTAAGTCATATTGGTTAAATGATTGTAGTGAGTTTTTTGGTAGGTTATTTACAGAGTCAAAATCATGATTCATCCTTAGAACAGATTTTGAAATTCATATCCATGATTGAGCTACTTGGATAAGTTTTCTAGTTCACAAATCTAGAATTTCTAGAAGTCTCTTGCAGCAACATAGTAGTAAGTTTCTGCTAATTTTTAGAATGTGTTAATGAACTCCTTTAGAGTTGATTCAAATTGAATTGAGTCATAAAAAAATTCAAGTTAATAACAAAATTTACCCCATATAATTTTCACTTCACCAGGCTAGGAATTTGATAGGTTAACTAGCTCACTAATTCTTGATTTTCCAGTTTTTAGAGTAGTAATTTTTTGATATTTTTTAGCATAGTTAAAAGGGGAATTTTTGAGTGATTCCACTTTTAATGGAGTCTTAGGACATCATAATTAATAAAAAAATTTGTCCCATATAATTTCCATTTGAATATCTTGGGAATTCGACAAGTTATCTCAAGAAGTAGCAATCATATAGAAATCCTATAATAGTCCTCTTGCACTCTTGAGTATCTTGTAGAACTATTTAAACTCAGCCGTATTTACCTTAAAACCTTGATTTTTTCATTTTGGGATTGAATAATCACCTTTAGGATTTTAATCCATGATTAAGGATGACCATACCACTTAGGAATTCCCATTTAACGCTCTACAACACTTTCCAACAATTAAGGGTTAGTAGGCAGGTTCATGAAATTAATGACATAGTGATGATTTTAATGATTACTTTGTGAAGTACCTAATTAACTCTATTACAAGGTTTAATCTCTTTTGAATGAAATGATTTATATTTGGTTAATTCTCTTTATTTTATGAAATTATAATAGGTTTTCCTTGTATTTTGTTTCATGCAATAGGTTAAGGTTTCCATTTCAAGAATTTCCATTTCTGAAATTAGTTTGGGTTATATTTCAAGATATTCACTTCATTGCATCATATCAATGAAATAAGGACATATTGCGTGATGCACATATAGTGTGAACACCTCTTAAGTTTTTACGAACCCTGGTTTGATAATTTAAGTTGGTAGCCTTGGGAGTTGCAACATTCTTGTTGCAATACTGGGGCTCATCAGCTATGACTTACTAATACCACATGCCCCATAAACCATAATTATATGATTTTTTTCAATATTAATCAATTTAGTTAACAAACCAAAAAGAGAATAACTAATTTTAGGATTAATCCCAACCTTTAATTTTGTAATATCCCTATTTTCGACATTTCATAAATAGAGAATACACGTAAAAGTCAGGGGGGACCTCAGAAATAAAATATGTAATTATATATTAATTATGGAAATTAATATATAGATGTGGAAATAATATCATGGTATAAAGATATAGTAAAATGAAACCAGGAAGTCAAATCCATGAGGATGGACTAGATTCCTAAGAATTTCCCAAAATTCTCTAGAAACCCTTGAAGAAAAATAAAATAAAATAAATTTTATTAGATGAGAGAAAAAAATCTAATAAAAGCCTCAGTAAAGTGGAAAGTTACTGAGAAGAGGTAAGAATAAAACTAGAAATTAGAAAAGCTAGTTTTAAAAGAAGCTTTTGTGGAAAAAATGAAAGCTAAGCCTAGGCTAAGAGAAATAAAATCCAAAAATAACTGGACGTAGTTATGGAAATAGGCTGAGAGGAAGCAAGCTTAAATAAGATATCCTAGTATGACAGAGGGGTTTTATACACTAAGGAGAATGGTCCTTGCTCGGGGGAGAGCCATGGAATAAGCTCAAGGTTGAGAGGAAAATAGTATTTATATCAGTGGTATGCACATTCTGTGAAGTTTTATGTTTCATACTGCTATTAATATTTATCTATTGCTGATGGAGAATTTAGAAAAAAATGGTGTTTCATAAGTTTTGACTTAAATTTCTGTAGATTAAATTATATAAATTATGTTTATTATATTGTGGTTAGTTCATAAAATTTAAGTTGCATATGTATTTGACAGAGATTAACCATACAGGGGTATCGTTAATATTTTTGTGCTGTTACATAGACTAAATGGAATTTAGGGACAAATAAATAGAATCTCTAAACCCTCATTAAGGATCTAAATCTAAACATACTCTCTAAACCCTTAGTAAGGATCTAAATCTGTTGTTTAAGTCCATCTAAATATCTGAATTTTCATTGAATAATTACAGTATAGGTACTGTGAAACCCAATACCATTTATCTATAATAATAGTATAAAATATGAAATATCAATGAAATTCTAAGCATAATATAATTTATATTTATAGCATGAATAGAAATATATACATCTGATTGATGAACATACAATTCAGATTTACACTTTAAACAGAAATATAGACTGATGTCATATAGAAATTATCTTATGCATAAGAAGATTCAGTCACACATGTACACCCATGTAATGTAGAAAAGGTAGTAAAATACTTAATTACATGTATCAATATTTTTCAATAAAATCCTCTAGTGGAGATGAGGATAAAATAATGTTGTCAACCTTCCACAAATAAAGTTATTATGCAAAATTTGAATTACAATGTAATTCAGGTCATCAATCATAATTCCAATTACAATATATGAAGAGGAATTATGTAGAATGAAAAAAAAAATGGTGGAAGTGCCTCCATTTCTCGGATGACCAACCTAAAAATGGTGAAAGAGAACATCATGTACTTTGATAGTTGATCTCAAAGAATTGTATTAGAGAATGAAATAAATGGGACAAACCTGAAACAAACATAGAAATCAAATTTAGAAAAATAAATGGACGAAAACAAAAAGGAAAATTATAGAAATTGGACAAGTAATAATAATACCTGTGAAATTAACTTCAAGCTAGAAGTTTCTTCTTGAACACACAATAAAAAGAGATGTAAGTACAAGAGGATAAGAATAACAAAATTAATTGTGTGACTGTAAATAAATGCAAAATTGAGAAAAATGCGATACTGACCTGAGAGAAGAAGTGTACTGAAGAGGATCAGTATTATACATAGTTAAGATTAGTTCCATAAATAAATTATTATAAATTAAATTCATAATTAAATTATAGAAAAAATAGTTGAGTTTTCAATTACTTTAAAAGCATTGAGTAATAAGGATATAAAAAGAGAAATCTGGAATGTAAGTAGAGAAACTTAATTTAGGAATTTGTACTATATTAAATAGTCAAAACTCTATTTTATTGAATTAATTTGAATATCCCTAAAACAATTTAATTTTCTGTATAGTTACATAATAAATTATCTAATTGTATTAATTCTCTTTTATATAGAAGAAATAAAAAAGTACGTACATAGTACATTTTAACATTAAAAATTTAATAGAATTAGGAAAAACTATAGGAAAAACTATATACAATGAATGAAAATTTCCATTTAAAGAATTGAAGTTGGGAAATGTAATAATATGTAGTGAAATTATATAGTTCACAACAAACGAAGTGGAATTTCGATGAAAGACATGAATGTATCTCATAAATACTTCTAATTGGGTAGCTCTGTAAAAGTTCATAGTTCAAAAGTCGGAGAACTAAACTCCAAAATCACATGAATACAAATTCACACGTATACTATGTATTCTGCAAATATATATTCGAAATCAAGGATGTGTTCAGTAATACGAATAATACCACTTACCAGTGCAGAGAGAAAGGTATGCAGGCAAAGTATGCTTTGGTGAAGAACACAGAAGAGAGGGGTATTATCGAGGCGACATAAATCTCGCTGTCATGTAAAACCAAAAATAGAATATATATGTATAAAGCAAACAGATGCAAGTTCGTGAAATTAAAATTTCACAACAGAGGAATATAAATTTAATTTCAGTGAAAGACAAAAATACATATAACAAGTATATAACGTCATAGTGAAAATGATTCTTCATAGAACAGGAAATTCCTTTACAAAATCGTAATACAGATTATATGAAAAAAACCCCAGAATTAGAATTTTGGGGAAAAATCCCAATTCCTGAAGAACAAGGGTATACTTGGAATAACTTACTAGGCCAAAGTGTAAGCGTATGATATACATTGGTAGAGTAAGCCTGATTGTATATAACTTATATTTTATTGAAACCCAAATTCAGTCTAAACATAATTGATATAGTATGTAGCAAAATTTTAACAAAAATTATATAATTATCAAGTGCAGTGAGGAAAAAAATTATATAGATGTTATAAGAACATATAGGAGAGAAATAGAAATGTTGGGGGAAACAAAATTCATTAAATCTTAATGGAAAAGTCGTAATAGAAACTTCGTGAAAAATCCAGAAAAATAAATTGGGGAAATTGCTAAATTCCAGAAGGGAGATAAGAATAATATGAATTAGGAAGGTTCGTAAATTATAAAACTATTCAATAAGTTATAAATCCTTAAATTTAAGGGAGATAAGAATAATATGAATTAGGAAGGTTCGTAAATTATAAAACTATTCAATAAGTTATAAATCCTTAAAGAAAGCTACGGGTTTCTAAAAGTGCTCGAAGAAGGATAATTTAACAATACACATGAAAGAAAAATAATTTCTTACCTCATATTGGCCGTGAGGGAATTCACAGAATACCAATAGGAGTTAGAAATTAGTATACAAATCGTGAATCTGGAAAAATAACAGAGTTAAATAAATAAAATTTGGAATGAAAAGTAATGGTATCCAAAGAAAAACGAATCTACCATCAACACACAAAATCGATAATTAAAGGTTCCTTACCTGAAATGAAAATTTACAATGCTGGTTGGAGAGCCAGCTCACATTTCGTGCATAATAATACTCTTATCATGTTCACAGAAATTCATTGAACAAACCTAAGGAGAGGTATATCTCTGCGTAGTGAGCTCTCAAATTGAAATGCAAACAAAATGAAATCGTAAATGAAAATCAGGAAACCCTAGCGATAGTCACTCAAGGACCGAGGCCATGTGATGGGCTGGTGTAGACATACGTTCATTCAAATTCTTAATAAACCCAACAATAAAGTCGCAGGTGTTAACATAACCTCAATAAATGGTTGATAGAATCGAAACAATAGGGTGGAAGACGAGTTAATGCCATATAGGTAACATCCCATCGTTGCTGTTGTGAATTATGAATGTCATTCAATTTAATTAAATATACATGTAAATGAATTGAGCAAATCGAATTGGAAAGGAGTTTCCATAGTTAAATTATTAAATGATATGTATTATGGATAATACATTTAAGTATGTAAGTTTAACAATGCGTTGAATTATATTAATTTATATATTATTATTGGTAATATATATATTCAATAAGTGATTATGAAGTATGGTATATGGAAACATATATGTAGTTATTATGATTCATTATGTTGTGTAAACTTACATTAAATAAGGTGAATTATGTTACCTTTAAATCTTTGTGGAATTATATATATATATATATATATATATATATATATATTATGGGGTAATATATATATGAACTATATAATTAACTTTAACCCTTCCTGGAATTATATATATATTGTGGGGTAATATATATATGAACCATCTTGAGATATGGTTTATAGTGGACATAATTTTGTATGTCGACCACGAATAAAATGATAAGGTATATGGAGTGATATGTAATTACTAAATGCATGAATAAAATGATAAGGTATATGGAGTGATATGTAATTACTAAATGCATTGAACTATAATTGAATGCATAAGTAATTCTTTATATTGTTAATAGGATAACATGTATAAAGGTTTTACAATAATACCATATAATTGATAAATGTATAAAAGATATATGGGTTAAGAATATGGCAATTGATATATAGGAATTTAATCTTGTGTTGGGTTATAATATATCATATTTTATAGGCAATATATGTGCAATAAATAATCATATTATATATTACATAAGAATATGTATTAAATTCTTATACCACAAAAGGATGATATCAAAAAGCAGAGTGAGTTGTAAATAAAATTTATTACCCAAGTTAATTATGTATGATAATCTATTCAATAGAGTCCATTTTTGGACAAAATCAGTGGAGTTGTACTATCAGTGAAACAAATTATAAATGACAAAAATGTCGAAATAGAACATTGATAATGACAAAAAAAAAATGGCTATTGGGAGATGTTACAGATTCATGACTGCTAAATTACAATCTTGCTTGAGATTGTATTGTTGAATTATGTTGAAGAAGGTCGTTTCATCTATAAGTGAGACTGTTGTAACATACCTCCAATTTTTTTTTTTTACTTTATACCTTAGGATAATTTTACTTTCATATTGTTTCACGTTTGAACATAAATTCCACAATATTCATTATATCCTAATGCATCACATTAAATATTAATCTCATAATATAATTTATCTGTTTGCCTTAGAGATTTAGTACAAAAGCTTAGTTTAATACAACTGAGACACTTACACTGCCATCAATCACGAGAAGTTTATGTTAAGACTTAACCGGGTCCCCTCTATTTTAATGTTTATGGGTCGGCATACAGATATATAGCACTCCACATATTCCATAGTTTTATATAGTTTATAATTATGGTTTACCACCACTTATCATGACGTTACAATAGAGGCGTAGTTGGCTTGTATTGACTATTAAATGTTGAGGTACTGGTAATTAACCTCCATTGCCAGTTGGAAGATTTTCACATGATTCTCTTATGTTTTCCAATGGTCATTTTCCAAATATCCACCATTGAAACACTTGGAGATCGATGGTCACAAAGTTTAGTTGGGAGTTGACTTGGAAATCTCGCCAACCCTAGAGCTCCTCCCTTTTGGTATTGAAACAGGTTCTGAATACTTCATTTTTTTTTGGTTCCTGAGGACTAATTCCTTTGCATGTTCGAGTCTTTGGCTCCGCAGAGTCATGATCCTGCACCAGATGAAGAGTGGTTTCGGTGGCGAAGACTTCTATCTCAGGTATGGAAAGCATTCTCACAACCATTCGTTGGGTTCTTGCTGGATGTTCAAATTTATTTTGAACATAGGTTAACTAATCAATTCTTCTTTTCCAGAATTCATTACCATGTTAAATTTCTCTAGTGTTTAATATAGTTTAATGGTTTTTAAGCAAATGACACCCGTAAATGTTTTTGTCTTGCAGAGGTTGGAGAATCCCGGTGGATGGAGCACCATCGTGAACTCTATAGGTAATTCCTTAACTTTATTTTTCCATTTCCCTATCACAATGTTTCACCCTTATTGATTAAACATTTGAAACCCCCACATTTTAGTTTGTTTCCTTCTTCTGCATTTGATTGCAGGTTAGCAAGTCTCTCAAGATCTGATTGCCCCTGCGCTGGTGATTTGGTTGAAGTTTGATTATTTCGTTTCTTCACTAAGTTTGCGGTCCTTCTCCTTACAGGTACCTCCAACTTGTTCCACCCGGATTCAAATGCTTAAATCAATTACGGGTAAATATTTAGCCTCCTTGAGGTTTAAGGATTACTATTTGTCTCTGCTTAGGATTTACTTACCGGTCCAACCTTTTCATTTACAGGACTTATCACAGAAAGAAATATTACAAAGTTTTTGAGTCACTATTTGACCGGAATCCTACAAGGCATAAATGAAATATTCTATAATTTTTCTCTGTAAATAAACATATGTAAACTCCCTAGAGGAGACCATTATTCGAACTTCTATCTTACTTAGTTTCTCCCTGCACAATCTAGATACTATTGTATTAATATTATTGAGTAGGGTTTTTCTGTTTGACTTGTTATGTAAATAAGAAATCTGAGAACCCTTGTTCTAGATTTTGAAGATGTATTTATGGTTTTATGAGTTCGATAACTATTTTGTATATATCATAGAAATGTGTTGTCACAGTTGTAAAGAATATCTTTGAAGAAATTTTCATCTTCTGTTCTTGCGTAGATTAACCAATCTAGAGTTTGTCTCCTGTATCTTCTTCAAGATGGAAATATAATATTTGCAATGTTGTGTTCTAGTTTCTGTGTCTATTATAATGCTTTTCTTCTGGTTTTGCATCTTACTAGTGTTTTCGGTCAAGGTTATAATTGCAAGTATACAATCTTTATTGTTATTTGAGTAGGAATATTTCTTTGCAATTCTACTGTGCAAATTTTCTATTGGTTATTCGAGTGTTCGGACCACCGAGTTATTCTGTCCGTGTATAGATGCTAGGGTTAACGATGTGTACTAGGTGAGGATCTCTTGCACCCAGTACACACGGTTAACCCAACTTAGTTATGAAGTATTATAGTTTTCTATTGGGATTCTTTGTTTTGGACAATACTATAAATCTTCAGTATTTGCTTATATCTTCTTGCTACACCCTTTAGCAGTGTTTTTCTGCTACATGCATTCTGTCATTTTAAATGAATCCTTTATAGTAAATGCAATGAGCAGCTAGATATTTTCCAGTAGATTGAGTACTATTGTCATCAAAACTATCATAATTTCATTGTAACTCTCAGAAAGAGTTAAAACATCTACCAGTTTAAACCGTAGAATTTAATGGAACAGTGACACCATTGCAATATTGAACAAAGTATTTGTACACTTCCTAAATTATCATCTCTAGTAAAGAAAAAGAATATGTTTCTAACCAAATATAGTTTTATAAGACTGAAAAGAAAAATTCCAACAGAGAAGTATTATGATAGAGTCTTTCCCTGAATCTAAATTTCAGTCATGGTGCATATTAAATTTTAAAGTAACAATTCTTTTTCTAACTAGTCATATCAAATAGGCATTCACTTATCTGGAAAGATTGTACTAAGCTGTGGTGTCCTCCCAACCTTAAGAGAGGCAATGACGTCCTGCTCTTTCCCCCTTTCTTCCACTGAAAAGCTTTGTTGACAGTATAATATTTTTGCTGTGACCTCAGGACTCCAAGTCCAGTCAAGCCAGAAAAACTTCAGGAATTACTGAGTATTTTTTCCACTGGTCTCTACCAGCTCACGAAAAATCTCCCCCTTTCCTTAGCCCATGAACAGAACCCCTGATCCTCACTAGGATAAGTCTTTTATCCTTAGAGGAGAAGGTAAATGTTCAAACTGTCCAACCACCTTTTCAGTTCTTGGAAATATTTACCAACAACATTTTAAATTTTACTTTCCATAACCAATTTTATTATTATTTATAATTAAAATATTAATTGTCTCAGTATTTTTGATTAACAAATAATAAGAGTCATTTAACTAGTTAATCAACTAGTTAACAGTAAATGAATCTCTCACAACTTCCCCCCCTGGAAGTAACATCGTCCTCAATATTTTACTCTAGCTCAGCAAATAGCTCTGGGTAAGCCTCATGCACAAACCCTTCATCCTCCCAAGTAGCCTCATCCGGGCGAAGTTCTTCCATTGCACTTTAAACTGGGTGATGACTCACTTTCGGAGCATAATTTCTCTTTGGTCAAGTATGTGTTGCAGCTCGACCAAAAACTCACCGTCCGTCTCTACCAGCGAACAAAAAAGTTCCATGTCAAATTCTCATAATTAGATCATATATCAAGTTAGGATTTTTAATTCTATCCTACCTATATATTTTGCCAATGAATTACGTGCTTTGAATCATGCACATAACGCTTCAACATGGACACATGAAATACATTGTGTACTCGAATGTGACTGGGTAAAGCCATCCAATAGGCCACAGGTCCTACCCTCTCCAAAATTTGGAAGGGTCCACAGAACCTGGGAGCCAACTTGGCACAAGAGGTCCACCGCAAGGTACTCCTCTTGGGTTTGATCCTCACATACACATGGTATCCCACTTCGAATTGCTGATAAGACCTATTTTTATCTGCATAGATCTTCTGCCGATCTTGTGCAACCTTCAGATTTAGTCTTACCTTCTTTACTTCCGATTCCATTTCAGCAAGCATCTCGGGTCCCAACGTTAATTTTGTCTCGGGACTGCTCTAATTTATGGGTGTGCGACACTGCCTCCCATACAAGGCCTCGAAAGGACTCATCTTCAGGGACTCTTGATAACCATTGTTGTAAGAAAATTCAACAAGAAGAAAATAGTCCTCCCATTTGGTTAGTTGCTGCATCACATACATGCACATCATATCTTCCAATACCTAGTTTACTCGCTCTGTTTGACCGTTGGTCTGGGGATGATAAGCTGTACTAAAGTTTATTGGGTTCCCAGACCTGTAAACAGAGTCTTCCAAAATGCTAAAGTAAACTTAACATCCCTGTTTGAGATAACTGTCTTTGGAATACCATGCAATCTGAAAATTTCCCTCATGAATATGTCTGCTATCTATACAGTCTTGTAAGTAGACTGCACAGGTATGAAATGTGCAGATTTACTCAATCTGTTCACCACCACCATGATGGAGTCATTTTTCATTTTTGTTCGCGGTAAAACTGTAATGAAATCTAGGGATATAACCTCCCACTTCCATTCAGATACCGGTATGGGTTGCAACAATCCTACAGGATGCCAATGCTCTGCCTTCACCTGTTGACAATCCAAACATTTACTTAAATAATCAACAATATTTTTACGCATACCAGGCCAAAAATATACCTTGCTAATTACAGTCAACATTTTCTAGTATCCTGGATGACCTGCATAATTTTTGCAATGATATTCATTCATTATCAGTTCCTTTAGGTCCACACGGTTTGGTACATACACCTTACCCCTAAAAGTTAGCATCTGATTTTTATCAACTCCATATTCAGAAATACTTCCTTGTTTTCTGGTTTCAAAAATTTGCTGCCATAGGAATTGATATTCTGGGTCTTTCTTTGCTTCTTCTTTCACTTGATCTAAGAATTTATTTTCAAGCTGATTGTAGTAAAGCTCATAGACACAATGCAACTTCCTACTTAAAGCATTAGCCACCCGGTTTTCTTTACCTTTCACATGATGGATGTCCATATCAAATTCACTTAGAAAGGCATTCCATCTTGCCTATCTGGAATTTAAATCAGCTTGTTTGAAATAACTAATCAAGCTGCTATGATCTGTTTTAAGCACAAAATTTTTACCTAGAAAGTAGTGTCTCCATACCTGGAGCGCATGTACTACCACTGTTAATTCCAGATTATAGGCTGAGTAACTTTGTTCATGATATTTTAACTTTCTTGACTCATAGGCCACTACTTTTCCTTCTTGTGATAAAACTGCCCCAACACCTTCTTTGCTTGCGTCTATACAAACTTCAAATTCTTTGTTGGGGTCAGCCACCCTCAACACAGGTGCAGTGGTCAAAAGCTGTTTCAGCTTTTCAAAACTATTTTGAAATTCAATATTCCACTTGAATACTTTTCCCTTTCTCTGCAATGAGGTAATGGGAAAAGCGATTATGGAAAATCCCTCAATAAACCTCCGATAGTACCCAGCTAATCCCATAAAATATCGAATATCTGCCACATTCCGGGGTAATCACCATTCCATAATTGTTTTAATCTTCTCTAGGTCAACAACAATCCCTTATTCTGAAATGACATGGCCCAGGTACTAGATTTCTGTTTTAAAGAAATTACATTTGCTGAACTTAGCATCCAACTGGTGTTTTCTTAGCATTTCCAGAACAATCCTCAAATGCTCTTTATGTTCTTCCTAGTTTTTATAATAGATTAAAATTTCATCTATAAATATGAGTACAAAATTATCTAGGAAAATATGAAAGATTCCATGCATTAACCTCATAAAGGTTGCTGGTGAATTTTTTAACCTGAAGGGTAACACCACAAATTCATAATGCTCGTACCTGGTACATAATGCAGTCTTGAAAATGTCTTCATCTTTGATTCAGATATGGTGATATCGAGATCTTAAATCTATCTTGGAAAATACTGTGGCCCCCTTCACTTGATCAAACAGATCATAAATCCTTGGTAGTGGATACTTATTCTTAAATGTTAACTTGTTAAGCTATCTATAATCCATGCACATTCTCATGGTTCTGTCCTTATTCTTCACGAAGCTCCCCAAGGGGACACACTTGGACGAATGTAACCTTTGTCCAGCAATTCCTGTAACTGCATTTTCAATTCAGTTAATTTTGGAATGCTCATTTTGTAAGGAGCCCTTGACATAGGTTATGATCCTAGTATCAGATCTATAGTAAAATCAATATCTCGCCTTGGTGGTAATCCAGGGATACTTTCTGGAAAGACATCCATGAAGTCTTGTACTACTGGTATGTTTTCCATCAAAGGTGATTTTTCCTTAGAGTTAGCATACCCAACCTCAATAGAATATATTTGGCACCCCTTCCTCATACATTTACTCATTTGGGATGTTGTGACTGGTCATAGCTGTAATGGCTTTTTGACTCCCTGAATCTCCTTACATGTTCCATCTTGCATTCTGTAATAAATAATATTTTCCTTGCAATCCACTAAGGTCCATTGTTTTTCTAGCCAATCCATGCCAAAAAAAACATCATAGGACCCTAATGGCAGTATGTTCAAATCCACATTCAAATGTTGTTATGCAATTTCTAATATATAGTTTGGAACCTTAGCAGTCACTTTTCTTTTTGCTCCTATGGCTAGCTATACCAGCCATGAGTTTTTAAATTCATGTTCTTTTAATTTACACATTTCCACTATTTTGGGACTAACATAACTTAGAATTGCACCTGGGTCTACCAAAATAGAAACAGATTGAGACAATAATTTACCTTCCAGCTCAATCATTGTCGGCTGATAATCTGCCTGTCGATCCTCCAATGCCACATTAATACAAGGAATGTTTCACGCCACATCGCCAACTGTAGAAGCCTCCTACAAGTTTGCAACTATTTCTTTTCTTACTCGCCGTGGGAAGTTTTTATAATAGTGTGTCTCACCACAACCCCAACACTATAGAAGTGGTTTGGTCACCTACCCCTACTCAGGTTTTCTTGATGCCTCTGTAGGCTTTTCTTCTGCTAGGCATCGAGTCCTTTGATTATTTCTGTGAAATTTCTTACTGACAAAACTTCATGCATAATTTTTAAAATTATTGCTTTTGGCGCCTCTGAAATTTGAGTTATTTTTCTGTCCCTTCCTTGGCTGCCAACTTTTGCTAACCTCTCCTTTAGCCTTAGATTTCTGATAGCACATTTGAGCCTTATGAATGGCTTTGTCCATGGTTCTAGGATTTACAAATTCAATTTTCTCTTTCATATGTGTTGGTAGGCTGCTCGGGAACCTCTGCACCTTAGCCTTTTCTGTAACAGGGAGGTGAAATTGGTGATATATTCGTCCATAGTCATTTGTCCCAGCCTCAAGTCATGAAATTCTTTGGCTTTCTCATCATAGAAACGTTCTGTTAAATACTTATCTTTAAAGTATTGATGGAACGATTCCCAAGTGACGTCTTTTTCCTAAATGCTGTGAACATTCTTCACTTCTTCCCACCACAGAGTGGCTTTCTCCCTTAACTGGTATATGTCCAATCTAGCCTTTAGGTTGCTACTGTACTCGTACACCTGAAAGTACTTGTTAATATTTATTGACCATGCTTCTGCCACCTCCTCAGCTTCACCATCAAAGGTTGGTGGTTTTATTTTCCGAAACTCCCCCTGAATCTCTACTTTCTGCTGCTTCACTTCTTGTTGATCCGACAGATTGCCAGATTCTGCTTCATTGTAGTTTTTGTTCTTATTACTTCACTGGGATGGGATTCTTTCCACTCTGTCAGTGGTGTTGTCTCTTGTTTTCTGTTCATCACCTTCTTGCATATCCCTATTAGCACTGGGATGTGCCATTCCTTGATTTTGTTTGTCCGACAAACTTTTAAGTATCTTTTCATATTCTTGCATTAATCGTTCGTTATCCCTACGAACTCATACCATTTATTCCTGTAATTGTTGTAATGTATTTAAAAATAATTTGGTTTGATTCTGCTATTCTTCCATTAGTCTACTTGACATTTGTTGGTGCTGATCGACACTTAACTAAACCCACATTTCTGGGTTCATAACTGGTTGAGCTTGGGGTTCAATGGTGTCCTGGGGTGGTTGTTGCATTGTTCCCCTTCTCATGATGTTTCCTGCTATGCTTATAAACTCTGTGCATCATATACACATAGCTTAATTGTTAGTTTACCCTTAGGGTCCAAGCGTATGAATGCTGCTCTGATACCACTTGTAACATACCTCCAATTTTTTTTTTACTTCCTAACTTAGGATAATTTTACTTTCGTATTATTTCATGTTTGAACATCAATTCCAAAATATTCATTATATCCTAATGCATCACATTAAATCTTAATCTCATAATATAATTTATCTGTTCGCCTTAGAGCTTTAATACAAAAGCTAGAGTTTAATATAACAAAGACACTTACACTTCCATCAATCACGAGAAGTTTATGTTAAGACTTAACCGGGTCACTTCTCTTTTAATGTTTATGGGTTGACATACAGATATATAGCACCCTGCATATTCCATAGTTTTATATAGTTTATAAGTATGGCTTACCACTATGCAGTATTAACACCCATCATGATGTTACAATAGAGGTGTAGTTGGCTTGTACTTAATATTAAAAGTTGAGGTACTGGTAATTAACCTCCATTGACAACTAGAAGATTTTCACATGATTCTCTTGTGGTTTCCAATGGTCCTTATCCCAATATCCACTATTGAAATTCCTAGAGATCGATGGTCACAGAGTTTAGGCGAGAGTTGACTTGGAAATCCCGCCAACCCTAGAGCTCCTCCCTTTTGGTATTGAAACTAGTTCCGAATACTTCATTTTTTCTGGTTCCTGAGGACTGATTCCACCGCATGTTCGAGTCTTTGGCTTCGTAGAGTCATGATCCTGCATCAGATGAAGAGTGGTTTCGGTGGTGAAGACTTCAATCTTAGGTATGGAGAGTATTCACACAACCATTCGTTGGGTTCTTGTTGGATGTTCAAATTTATTTTGAACGCAGTTTAACTAATCAATTCTTCTTTTCCAGAATTCGTTACCATGTTAAATTTCTCCAGTGTTTAATATAGTTTAATGATTTTTAAGCAAATGACACCCGTAAATGTTTTTGTCTGGCAGAGGCTGGAGAATCCCAATGGATGGAGTACCATAGCGAACTCTACAGGTAATTCCTTAACTTCATTTCTCCGTTTCCCTGTCACGATGTTTCACCCTTATTGATTAAATGTTTGAAACGCTCACATTTTAGTTTGTTTCCTTCTTCCGCATTTGATTGTAGGTTAGCGAGTATCTCAAGAGCTGATTTCCCCTGCGCTGGTGATTCGGTTGAAGTTTGATTATTTCGTTTCTTCACTAAGATTGTGGTCCTTCTCCTTATAGGTACCTCCAACTTGTTTCACCTGGATTCACAGGCTTAAATAGATTACGGGTAAATCTTTAGCCTCCTTGAGGTTTAAGGATTACTGTTTGTCTCTGCTTAGGATTTACTTACTGGTACAACCTTTTCATTTACAGGACTTATCACAAAAAGAAAGATTGTAAAGTTTTTGAGTCACTATTTGACCGGAATCCTACAAGGCGTAAATTAAATATTCTATAATTTTTCTCTGTAAATAAACACATGTAAACTCCTTAGAGGAGACCGTTATTCGAACTCGTATCTTACTTAGTTTCTCCCCGCACGATCTAGATACTGTTGTATTAATATTATTGGGTAGGGTTTTTCTGTTTGACTTGTTATGTAAATAAGAAATCTCAGAACCCTTGTTCCAGGTTGTGAAGATGTATTTATGGTTTTCTGAGTTCGATTACTGTTTTGTATATATCACAGAAATGTGTTGTCACAGTTGTAAATAATGTCTTTGAAGAAAGTTTCATCTTCTGTTCTTGTGTAGATTAACCAATCTACAGTTTGTCTCCTGTATCTTCTTCAAGATGGAAATATAATATTTTCAATGTTGTGTTCCAGTTTCTGTGTCCATTATAATGCTTTTCTTCTTGTTTTGCATCTTACTAGTGTTTTCGGTCAAGGTTATAATTGCAAATATACCATCTTTATTGTTATTTGAGTAGGAAGATTTCTCTGCTATTCTACTGTGCGAAGTTTATATTGGTTATTCGAGTGTCCAAACCACCGAGTTATTCTGTCTGTGTATAGATGCCAGGCTTAACGATGTGTACCGGGTTAGGATCTCCTACACCTAGTACCAACAGTTAACCCGACTTAGTTATGAAGTAGTAAAGTTTTCTATTAGGATTATTTCTTTTGCACAGTACTATAAATCTTTGGTATTCTCTTATATCTTCTTGCTACACTCTTTAGCAATTTTTTTTTGCTACATGCATTCTGCCATTTTAAATGAATCATTTACAGTAAATGCAATGAGCAACTAGAAATTTTCTAGTAGATGGAGTACTACTATTATCAAAACTATCATACTTTATTGTAACTCTCAACAAGAGTTAAAACATCTACCAGTTTAAAATGTAGAATTCAATGGAACAGTGACACCATTGTTATATTGAACAGAGTATTTGTACGCTTCCTAACTTATCATCTCTAGTAAAGAAAAAGAATATGTTTCCAACCAAATATAGTTTTATAAGACTGAAAATAAAAATTTCAACAGAGAAGTATTATGACAGTCTTTCCCTGAATTTAAATTTCAGTCACGGTGCACATTAAATTTTAAAATAACAATTCTTTTTCCAACTAGTCATATCAAACAGACATTAACTTATCTGAAAAAATTGTACTAACCTGTGGTGTCCTCCCAACCTTAAGAGAGGCCATAAAATCCTGCTCTTTCCCCCTTGCTTCCATTGAAAAGCTCTGGTTGATAGTAGAATCTTTCTGCTATGACCTCAGGACTCTAGGTCGAGTCAAGCCAGAAAAACTTCAGGAATTACTGAGTATTTTTTCCACTAGTCTTTACTAGCTCAGGAAAAATCTCCCCCTTTCCTTAGCCCATGAATATAACCCATACTCCTCACTCGGATAAGTATTTTATCCTCAGAGGAGCAGGTAACTATTCAAATTGTCCAACCACCTTTTTAGTTCTTGGAAATATTTACCAAGAGCCTTTTAAATTTTACTTTCCATAACCAAATTTTTTATTATTCATAATTAAAATATCATTTGTCTCAGTCTTTTTCATTAAAAAATAATAAGAGTCATTTAACTAGTTAACAGTAGATGCAACTGCCACAACTATGATTTTTGTAATGATAAATATTAAATAAACATAATTTTTTTATGTAATTAAAGAATATTTTTAAATTAAAATAATTATGAAATAAATAATTCTAGAATATTGTTAAATAAATTGAATGTGAAAAAGAAGAGAATAAACACATTTTAGCTATTAATTTTTTAAAATGAAATATTTTAATTCTTATCATTTTCTCCGAATGAATTGTAAATCAACATGTATTTTTGGTATGCTATTAAAATATAAGGTTAGATTATAATAAGTATGAAATAAAGGATTTTAGACAGTAAGCAGGTGATTTTTTTGTTGTGATTGTTTTCTATTTATGGAAGAATAATAAAAATAACATTATTTAATTAAAATTAATTTTAAATTTAATTAGAAAGTTAAATATAACTAGTTTGTTATTATTATTGGATATCCAAAGATATTTATGTAATACCCCTAGTTACTGTAAACTTTACATTTTTTTACTATGAAAAATTTGGTAAATGTTGAGGTGATATGAAAAACATATTAAAACATTGTATACATAGAAGTTATAATTTTTCTTCTAAATGGAAATTTTAGAAGTCTTGGGATTCATTAGAAGATACCTTTAAATGAAAACTTTCTTTTACTAGAAAAGTATAACTCTTACTTTTTTCTCTCTCCATAAGATAAAAATATCTGGTAGGAAAAGAAGTTAGTGAATTCTGAGAAAAGATTAGAGGCATCTTGGAAACTTTCTTTAACTAAAAAATTATAGATTGTGACTAGTATCTAGTGGGAAAAGAAGTAAGTGACGGCCGAGAATTGGCTAGTTTTTATAGATTGTGACTAGTATCTAGTGGGAAAAGAAGTAAGTGAAGGCCGAGAAAAGGCTAGAGGCATCTTGGAGGAGCCAGAAGAAGAGAAATATATGATAACATCAATAGTTTTTCGGTCAAAATGGGTAACTCAATAGAGAAAGCAATAGAAATATAAAAATGGGTAACTCAAGCAATTTGATATTTTCGGGGGCATATCAGACATAACTCGTTCCTCAAGCAAATTAATTTCGGGGCATAACCGACATAACTGTGTTACGAGAATAAAAAATTTCACAGCTAATTCTTTACATTTTATATTTCAAAACAAACATGTTTCAGTTTTAATGATTGTTGCGTATCCCTAATCGCCATTTACATATCGTAGGGTTTGGGATGTCCATGTGTTGCATGTGGCTCCTATCCCCCAGTCATATTTTAATCGAAGCTGAACATCTTTTTTGGAAGGGCCCCGGTACTTCGCTTCCTTGTTTTGTGGAGCGTAAATTGTATTGCTCAAATTTTATAATAAAAATCTAAATAATATAAAACTAATATAATATTATATTATTTTATAATTAAAATAGGGTAATATTAAAGTTTGTATTTTAATTTTTTTTTTTAATATATTATGATAATTCATACAAACAAATATATTATATTAATAATACTCTTTAAAATTATAGCAATTAAAAATTTAAATTTTTTTATTTCTATTTTTTGGTTTAAATGTTTTATTATGAATATGTCATGTCAATGGTTTTTTCATATAAATATGTTTTTAGTGTGATATTTTGGATGTGTGTTTGTGGATTTTTCTGGTCTAATTTCTCTAAAATCTAATAGGAATTCATTGAAATCACCATCTTGATGGGTAACCCTTGCACAATCGATGTGCCCTAGTGTTGAATCCATATATATAGTAAAAAAAAACTAGTTTAAATAACACAAATCAAGATTTCACCTCAAAGTTTTTCATCAGATTCCAGCGAAAACTCCAAAAAATCACACTAAAAACAACTCGGTTTTATTATATTATTGGTTAGTGTTACTAAATTTCAATTTAAAATTTTAAATATAAAACTAAGACAATTTGGGAGATAAAGCTTGAATCGGAACATTATAATCTCTTTTTTAAATTCCTGCTTGAACTATGTTCAACTGTGAGTTTGGAGTAAATTTTCAATCAAAATGGGAGGTAAGAGTGGTTATGTGTCAAGAACCACTCTACAAGGTAGTATAGGTAAAATTTATTCCCATAACATTATATAAGAAGAATGAAAGAATATCTATATTCAAAAATATTAATAACAATTTTTATTTTCAACATGCAACTTAAACATTTTTTTTTCTTTTTTCTTTTCTAAAATCCATTATTAAAAAAATATTTGATTATCCACTTTAAATAATATAATGTATAATCCACGTTATATATAATATGATATAAAGTAATTGATAATAAAAAAAATTGTAATTTCATCTATAATATTATTTACTTTTTATTATGAGAGAGATGTGTAATTCTTTCACTAAAAGTTTCTACATAATATTTAAAATAATATATATATATTAAAAATTTCTATGCAGGAATTATAAAGTTCCTCCCATACATAACATAGATCAAATAAGAATTCTTGTTAAATTAAATCATTATGCATGATACTATGTAAAACTTAAAATTGTAGGTGCACAAATTTGTAACCTCTTTGCTTCTAGGGATTTCTCTTTAGTCGTTTATGCCTTGCACTCCAAGGGTAGGGGCGGCGGGTTCTCCAAGGGTGTCCCCATCGCTGGGAGGGGGGGGAGGGGGGAGGAGGGGGTTGAGGAGGCCTCTCCTTTAGAACTCACATCGTTTCAAAAGCCAATAATGCTTCCTCATGAAAATTCAACAATTCCTCAACTCACAAATCTAAGTCGGAGATGAACACTCCAAAACAACCAACAATGAAGCTACAATAACTACTTCTGCTACTCTAGCAATGAAAAATATAAAATGTATGGGTTCTTTCCTCCCATAGAGCCAAAATTTCACTCCTATATACCCTTAAAATAAATAGGGGAAAAAGTTGAATATATGCAAGGGGATGTCGTATTATGAAAATTTGAGCCCTAAAAAAAACCTTTCTCTACTAAATCTAGAATAATTAGACACTCAAAGGGGATACCAACCTCAAGTTGGGTTCTGATGGTTCCTTCACAACCATATTCAACAATACAAACGATAGTTATTACATATTTTAGTGAGGACCATATTCAACTAGCTTATCCATCAATCCATGGATTCACACATTCCACCTCGACAAAGAAGACTTCTCCTCATCCCTAGTCTAGATCCATATTTATTATATCTCTCGGGATTTTTGTGATAAAAAATTCTCTGAAATCATTGGAAATTATATAGGGAATTTCGTTTTGATCTTGAGTATTACAAATCAAGGTTGTAACTATTCCCACGTTGGCCTTTTTGTTGAAATTGACATATCCAAACCACTTCTAGCTAACATTCATTTGAGCAATGAAGATAAAAAATGTGAAAAACTAATAGAGTATTAGAAAATACCATTCAGATGACAAAAATGAAATGAAAATGGCCATCTATTCCAAGAATTTCTAGAAAAACCACATCAAACAAAATGCACAAGTAAATTCATCCTTTAATTAAGAAGGGCTTACCAAAATCACTATTAAAAGAAAGATAGCCAAAAAGGGAATAGAAAAATCAAATTTTGAAAATTTAGTGAGCCATAACTGGTACAAAGTCCTCCGGTGGTTGGAAGAAAATGAGAAAGTAAAAAAAAGGAGAAATTCTAAAAAATTAGAGATTG
The DNA here is from genome assembly GCA_034641835.2 of Pinus albicaulis. Classification (NCBI taxonomy): domain Eukaryota; kingdom Viridiplantae; phylum Streptophyta; class Pinopsida; order Pinales; family Pinaceae; genus Pinus; species Pinus albicaulis. The sequence goes on from CM076576.1 coordinate 402,420,981, forward strand.
GGTAGAATAGTCAACGAAAACCCTAGCCAACAAAGCATTCACAAGAATATATGAAAGAAAAAGATGACCACGAATATCTAGAAATGGAAAATAACATCAAAGAATCCTATGAGTAGAATATCTTGAGGAAATGGGATTGTAGAACATTGAATTTAAATCTCATATTGAGGAGCAAGGAAACAAATACCCAATAACCATTCCTAAGGATCAAGTTCAAATCATCACGAGAGCATACATTTGAAATGAATATATAATTATTTTTCAAGATCAAGAATTAGGCAATGCCATTATTCATAGCTCTTCTTATTCCTCCCAAGGAAAAAGAAATTCCCCCAAATATCAATTTAATATTCCATGCGAACCAAAGAAAAATGTGTGAAAAAGTAATAGTCAATTACTAAAAGACCTAGGGGATTAGCTGGAAAACATTATTAAGGAGTCACTAATGGATTACATCGTTCAACCCTCATGTTAATATCATCAATGAAATTTATGTCATGGAATACTATGGGCTTTAATGGGAAATCCAAAAAAGGGCTACTAAAAAACAAAATATGCCATGGACACCCTAATATTACGATGATCGGGGAAAAAAATATTCTTCTGAGTCTCTTAATAAAATTCTAAGGTTTGTTTGGATAAAATATGATTATTTATCCTAGGATGAAAAATAAGCATCGTGATGCATTCCATTGCATGGGATCCTTCCTTAGTCACTCTTCAATATTTCTCTTCTCTTGACATGATCCTAACTTCCAACTTTCACCCTATTAGTTCCATTAGTTTGAGCTTCATAACAATTTTTATGGCCCTATAATTCCTACTAATAAAAAATTATTCCTTCAAAACCTCTAAAAAATCTCCAAGCTTATACTAAAAAACTGTCTCATTATAGGTGGATATTTTAACATGATTAAGAATTTTGATGAAAACAATGGTGGGATTCATAGGCTTGATAAAGAAATATCCCTCTTCATAGAGTTCATCAATGGACCAAAATTTATATATTTGAGTACCCATATTGTCTTATACACCTGGAACAATAAGTAAGGAAACTCCTCTCAATTAGTTTCAGGAATACATCCAAATTGTGTAAAGATCCATTTCAATGATGCAACCTTGTATGCTATTAAAGTTAATATATGTGAATGAGTATTTAGACATAAGTAAAGCATATGTTCCATGTTTTTGTTACCATCAAAATATTGTTAATCAGTTGGTATATGAGTAATAGTAATGTTTTTTGAAAGTATGTGTGAGATAAGTGGTATCAGAGCTTAGGTTTCTACACTGAGGCTTGAATGGTTTTATGTGGATTAACAAATATGAATTATGGTGCACAAAAAGGGATTTGATTCACTATGAGACAGGGACAAGGGATTACCCCACTAGGAGGATCATCCAATATATTAGGACCAACACCTGTATTGGAAATAACCTAGAAATGTGAGTTCAAATGGGTGGAGAAAACCAGAATACAAATGCTATGTTGTTGGAAATGGTCCAACAATTACGAGTGGAAATTATGAATTTGAGGGCTAATAATGAAAGGTTGTGGTTGGAACAAGAGAATATTATGAAAATCCTTTCAGACAGGTAAAACTAGAGAAATTTGAATCCAAGTCCAGATGGAGTAAATGGAAAAGGGATACACAAGAATTGAGAAGAAAACCCAAAATATTAGGGAGTTTGAGTTAGTACTAAATATTAATATGATAATGTATCTAGTGGTAAAGGAATTAAACTATAGAAAATTGAACTACAAGGGGAGTTTAAGAAAATTAAACCCGTGACCTATGATGGAGAGTCTGAGAAAGTAGCACAAGCGTGGCTAATAAATATAAATAAATATTTTCAAATATATGAATACTGTGGTAATTTTAAAGAAAATTTGGAAGTATATCATGTGCAAGATAAATCTACCTTATGGTGGGAAGAAATTAATATGGTTGAAGGAATACAAGAGAAATAACTTACCTTAGAGCAATTCTAGAAGCATTTCAAAGATAAATATCTAATAAAGCGATTTTATGATGAAAATGATATAGAATTTCATGACTTGAAATTCGGAAAATTGTCCATGGATGATTTTATAACTAAGTTTACCTCTTTGTTAAGATATGTTCCTTACATCTACGAGGAGAAATCTAAAGTGCAATGATTTACCAGCAGCTTGCTTGCTTCCATGAAAGAAATGTTGGAATTTAACAACACCAATACGATGGAAAAGTACATATGAAAGGCACAAATTTGTTACTAAAAAATGAAGAAGAGAGGAGATAACATCGAGATGTGGAAAAAAAAAGGAGCAGAATAATTTTTTAAACAAGAAGAACGTAAGGGCTATTGGTATGAAGAACACAAATCATAAATTTTCGAATGGAACTTGAGGTAGGAATCAACATAAGTATAAATCTTAGAATGATGTAAGGAAGACTGAGGCATCTAGTAGGCCAGAGAACAGTCCAAGTCAGAATCCCTCTTTACAGTGTTTGGGTTGTGGGGAACCCCACTATTATAAAAACTATCCCCACCGTGCTAGAATTGAGCCAACCGCTAATATCCAAGAGGCTTCTGCCGTTGATGAAGTGGTAAGAATTATACTGATGATTAATGCAGATAATAAAACAAAGTTTCAACCAAAAATGGTGGAACTCGAAGGTAAAATATATAACCATCCTATTTCCATTTTGATAGATCCTGGTGTAAGCCTGAATTATATCAGCCCAAAAATAATTGATTTATGTCATATAAAAATGTGAAAGCTAGAAATTCTTGGCTAGCATAGTTAACTGCAGGATCTAAGAGGAGAGTAACTACAAAAGTAGAGAAATACATAATTGAAATAGCTTGTCACCAAGTTAAGAAAATTTTAAATATGCTCCTGCTAGGCTCCTATGACGTGATGATAGGTATGGATTGGATGCAACATCATTGGAACTTAGTAAATTGTAAAGATAAGACAATTAATTTTCTTACTGATGAGGGTATCAGAAAAAAATCCAGGATGTTAAAAGGGAAGTCAAGCTATGCTCTACTTTAGCCCATCAATTGGGAAAATGTGTTCTTGAGGGCTATCATATCTATGTTGTTTAAGTGGGATATGAAAATTCGAAGGATAAGACATCTACCCTAGAAAATATACTAGCTATCCAGGAATTTAAATATTTATTTCTGGAAGAAATTATGGGATTTCCTCCCAAGAGAAACATTGATTCTAATATAGAATTGGTCCCCCGATCCACTCCTATCTCTAAATCCCCTTATAGAATGTGTTTTCCTGAGTTGAAAAAATGGAAAATAGGGCTCCAAGAGTTATTGGAAAAAGTTTATATTCGTCCTAGTGTGTCTCCTTGGGGATCCCCAGTATTGTTTGTACGAAAAATGATGAAACTCTTCATACGTGTATATATTATAGGAAATTGAATAAATTAATAATTAAAAACAAGTAATTGTTGCCCATAATTGATGATATGCTTGATCAAGTAAAGGGTGCTATTGTGTTTTCAAAAATTGACTTACGTTATGGATATCACCAAATCCGAATTAAAGATGAGGATATATATATATATATATATATATATATATATATATATATAAAATTTTACGACACACTATGGACATTATGAGTTTGTTGTTTTTCCATTCAGACTCACCAATGCTTCGACACCATTAATGAGTATGATGAATGGGATTTTTCACCCATTCATGGACAAGTTTATTCTCATCTTCATTGATGATATCTTGCTGTATTCGAGAAACATGGAAGAACATAAAGAGCACCTTTCGATATTATTGCAAAATTTAAGAGACAATCAAATTTATGCTAAATTTAGTAAATGTGACTTCTACAAAGATCAAACTCAATATTTAGGGCACATTATCTCCTCTTAAGGTATATAAGTGGATCCATAAAAAATAACACTATTTTGGAATAGCCTATTCAAAGAAATGTAGCAGATATACACTCTTTTATCGGTATGGCTGCATATTATCATCGATTCATAGAAGGGTTCTCTAAAGTTTCTTACTCTATTACCTATTTACAGAAGAAAGGGAAGAGTTTTAAGTGGATAAAGGAACTCCAACAAAGTTTTGAGATTCTAAAAAAATTACTTACCACAACTCCTGTGTTGGAAGTTGTGGATCAAGAGAAGGAATTTACAGTTTGTACAGATGCTTGTCAAGATGGTGTAGGAGTAGTCTTAATGCAATAAGGCAAAGTGATTGCTTAGGAATCATGTAAATTAAAAGAAAATGAATAAATATACTTTGCTTATTACCTAGAGTTAACAACTGTGATACATGCTTTGAAAGTATGGCAACATTATTCGTTGGGGAAAATATTTTTTTTAATGACAGATCATAGTAGTTTTACAAGTTTCTTCAAACAACCCAAATTTAATGCACGCCAAGCAAGGAGGACTGCATTTTTTAGCGAATTTGATTTTTAAATCAAACATCTCAAAGGAAAAGAAAACCGTGTAGCTGATGCATTGAGCACAAGACTCCATTATGTATATGAGATTTCTTATAGTCAAATAAAGTTTTATTTTTCTAAGAAAATTAAAGAAGTTTCCATGAAAGACCAAGAATATGAATATCTTTGGTAGCAAGCTAAACTTGCGTAGAACTCTAGGAGACAAACTGAATATGATATCAATAGTAAAATTTTACTAATTTTAAAAGGAAGAATATATGTTCCTAATCAACTCTCAATTAAATAATTTATATTAGATGAATTTAAAAAAAGTCCCTATGTTGCTCATCTAGGATATTAAGATTTATTTTTTGCGATTAAAAAGAATTACTACTAGCCTGGAATGAGAAGAGACATTGCAAAATACTTAGAAAAAGGCTTAGACTGTGAGCATGTCAAGGAAAAAAACAAACATCTTGCTAGTTTGTTGCACCATTTCCTATTCCAGAGTGGAAATGAGACACTACTACCTTATATTTCATAAACGGGTTACCCAAATCCAAGAAAAAAAATGATTTTATTATGGTAGTGGTGGATAAATTGAGAAAAGCAGCTCATGTCATTCCTGTTAAATCTACCTATCAAACAACCCAAGCGGAATATATATTTATGAGGGAGATATTCAGGTTACATGGTATGCCTAAAGTTATTATTTCATATCGGTATGTAAATTTCACTTCTGCCTTTAGGAAAGCACTCTTTATTGGATTGGGTACTCAAATTCACTATAGTACCACCCACAAACATATAGGAAAAATAAGAGAGTAAACCAAGTGATTGAGCATATGTTGCACATGTATGTAATTCAACAACCCAATAAGTGGGAATAATACCTTCATTTGGTGGAATTTTCTTATAACAACAATCATGAATCATTAAAAATCAGCCCCTTATGGTAAGCGGTGATGAACACTGATTAACTGGAATAGTCCTGAGAATTAAATTAATCTTAGGACCTAACATGCTAGAGGAAATAGAAAGCACAATAAAAAGGGTTCGACAAAATTTGAAAGCATCCAGGACAAACAAAAAGTTAACGCTGATAAAAAAATAACTTGTCGAGAATTTCAGGTGGGTGATCATGTTTATCTGTGGGTTAAACCTAAAATAAGTTCACTTAGATGGAAAATTTGTAAGAAACTAGCACCCCAATACAATGGACCTTTCCAGAATTTGGAAAGGATAGGACCAGTAGCATATCAGCTTGTTTTACCTAGTCATATATGGGTTCATAATGTGTTTCATGTTATCACTTTTAAAGAAAATTTATGTTTAAAATTCCATAAAGATCATAAATTGACAAGATGTGCATGTAATAAATGATGAAAATTGAGAAATAAGTTGTGGTACAACAATTTAAAACATATTAATGTTTTAAGTGTGATTTTGATAGGTTGAACTGGATGAAGAGTTTCTAGTAGAACCTACACATATACTCGACCAGAGAGAAATAATGCCATGGAAGTGAGTTATCATCCAGGTTATAGTACAATGAAAATTCTTTAGCTCTAAGGAAGCCACATGGGAAAATAAGGAATTTACGTAGGAGGCATACCCCGAGTTGTTTCCAGAGGCAACAAAAGGAATGCACATCGGGGACAATGTTTCTCTCAAGGGGGAGAGATGAGACATCCCTAGGTGATTGTAAATATTTAATAATTACTTTGGTGATTAGGTGGAATTTATAAATTAAGAAGTGGATTAAGTTGAGATTTGGGTAAACCTAGTTAATAATGCATTGTTTATTTCCTATGCCAAGTCCTAGAATTTACAGAGGGGACTTGATTAATTCTCTTTGTTTTTCGAGTTAGTTAATAGTTAATGGAAGTTATTCCTCCTCCTCTTTTCTGGGAGTTGAGAGTACTAAGAGGGAAAAGAGGAGAGGAGAGGAAAAATGAAAGGACATTGCTGGTGGACGATTTCAGAGCTAGAATAGCGCCAATGTAAACTCCAGTTTTCTAGACTTGGTTTGTGAAATAATTGTAGGCTGGAATAAAGAGAGCCTTGATGTCAGTGAATTTAAATACTGCTACTTAAGAACTGTGCTAGAAAAAAGAAGCACAGGTGGAGTTTTTGGACCTAATTTCCATTTCCTCATTGGACGGGTGGAAAGGCTCTGTCCGTAAATTTGGAAACATCTGCATAACAGATAAGTGTTCGAATGTATAGACTATATTTTTCTTAGCATTCTATTAGAATGTTAGTCTTCATTGGAATTTTTACAAACAATAAAAATAAATTCTCAGTTGTTTTAGAAAAAGGAATATGATTTATATCATGTAATAAGGATGAACTTAATACTTATATATTATTTTTGAATTAATGAAGCTAAACCATAGTTGATATGGGTGATTTACTCATGTTTTATACAAGACAATTCATTAAAGAACATATTAATAACTAGATACTAAATTATTGGGTTAACTAGGGAAGTGAAGTAAACCATGTACGCGACATTCTGTTCTAGAAGAAACAATTAAAGTACCTAAGATGAGTGTACGAGATATTCTAGGTATATATATATATATATATATAAGTGTATAGTTACAAATATAGCCTGGAAATGTTTAAAATTGTGGTGCACCTCTTGTATCAAGAAAAGGTAACCAGGTCGAGAAGATAAGGAAGTTGCGGACCTCAAACTTGGATTTATCCCCTCTCGGTCAGTCGCTATGGGACAACGGGGGAACGAAATATCAAAATCAAGAAATGAATCTAAAATTTGAAATATGTAGCGACGAATTATAACTAAGAAAAATAGTCCTCATCCATTTATGACTTGAAGAACAATAGCCATTAAACACGAAAGACGGTAATGGAGAGAAACAAACTACTGTATTCCAAGAGTGAATTTAAAGAAAGCATACTCTTTCATTACAACCACATCTGAAATTTAAAGCACAGAAACTTTGCCAACATCGTGAAGAAAGTTTAATGGTTTTAAAATGAAACCCTCGCAAAATAAAATTTATACATATAATAACCCATAAAGACATGGAAGATATCGCCTTGACCCAAGATTTCACATGGTCGAGGAAGAACAAAACCTTACCAGTGGTATTAACATAATGTTCACCAAGAGGAGCAGTAGTAAAAGCATAAACTGAGCTAAAGCTGAGAAACGAATGTATCTCTGCACTCCAGATATTAAATATATTTCAGAGATTAAACCCTCGAATCACTAAGGGATAAAATTTCTACCCCTTGACTTCTAACCTAGATACAATAAAATTTACCCAGTATTTATAATTAGTGCCTTGATGTCGCGAATTTTCAGAAAATTGGGATGGTCCAAGCTCACACCTTATGCACGAGGGAGGCTAACCTAAAAACATTAAATAAATATTCTTCTTAACAATAGAACCTAGAGAATTGATGATAAGAAGTAGCCATAAGGAATTATCATTTTCAAAAAGAACATAGGAAAAGGAATTTCGAACGTAACACCTTGACAGCAAAAGAAACAAAATTTAGAACATAAAATATTGATAACCCTGGGTTGCTTGGATAACCGAACTGGACCCTGGATCTGTAGTCGAGAAATTTTGAGGTCGTTCAGTTGCAGCTTTGCAAACGATGTCAAAGAAAAGGTAAGTGGTAACATAAATAATTCTTTCATTTTGTTACCTGTTTTCCTGAAGATAAACATTTGAATGTGCTTGAACATCCAATTGTGAAGCCAGTAGTGACAATGAGTAGGAGATGAGAGGAAATAAGCACTGTAAGAGTCTAAAAATCTTGAGAAAATCTGCAGTTTTGGAGAATAAACACCTAACAGAACTAGGGTTCAGAAGATCAAGCCCCTCCAACCGTGAAACTTCCAAATGACTGATCGAGGCAGGGGAAAACCCGGTCGGTACACATAACGACCGAGAAAACCCGGAGCTCTCGGATGTAGGGGATGGAGGATCGACGATAGCTGATAGTTCAAATGGCGCATGGAAGCTCGAGTTCCTGGGAAAATGGAAATATTAAATGATAGCTAGCCTCCACTACAAAATAATACAAGCCCTAATGTATAATGTTCTATGTACCAATTCAATAAGTGAGAAGCCTGTGTTTATATCTTACCAGCTGTGCATATGATCTAACCCATGGGGTAGTGCCAGATTTCGTAAAGATCCATCTCAATTATGCAACCTTGTACGTTATTAAAGTTAATATATGTGTATTGGTATATAGGAATAAGTGAATTATATGTTCCGTGTGATTATTATCATCGAACTATTGTTAATGAGTAGGTATAAGAGTAATAATATTTTTTTTTTCAAAGATGCGTGTGATAAGTGGTGTACAATGACGTCGTTCATTTATTGTGGTAACTCTCATGTGAAAGTAGGGGTTAGTGTCCTAGCTTATGGCCACCCATTGATATATTTTTCACTTATGTCAATAAAATTTATAAATTTTCATAATTTATTGGAAATTATTTAAATTTAAGAAAAATATTTAATTCTCTCGATAGGTTTGTATATTTTTAAGAAAATAAGATTTCTATTTTAGAGTAGAGATTTTATATTTTTCATTTAGTTATGAATAATTATTAGATGAATAGTAGGAATATAACACTAAAGAATATTTCAGAATATTTTAGTAGTAGTCACTTATGAGTAGCTATGTTTTTTTTTTCCCTTTTTAACTAAATTTATTAATACTACATAGCCATATAAATTAAATGGATGGTAAATATGTCGTAAGCATCAATTCATAACAAGCATCAAGACACTTCATTATGCATCTCAAGTAGATAAAATATAAAAATGATAAAAATGGCTAGATTATAATTTTACTATTATTATCAAAAGAATTAATGTATAATTTTAATGTATATACATATTAAAACACATGGAATAGGATTCTTAACCATGGAGATTTATCCCAATTTACCATAGATATTCTTAATGTGTAAACAAACCCTATTACAATCTAATGGGTGAATATCAAGGCTTATCAGTACCACATTCCCAGAAAACCATAATTCCTCAAATGCCATTTTTTTCCCCTAAAGCATGTCTATTTTGGAATAAGGCTTGTATAAATTTAATTTAATTATCAATAATTATTATGTGGATGACACAATTGGAACCTCCATGGAATATTCTAGAATATTCATAGTATTATACACAAATCAAAATTTTGGATTTATCTTCATAATAGTTATGCATTTTTTTCCCTTTTAATTAAATTGATTCATTTAAAAAGATGTTATACAAATATGTGTCATATAAACATTAGTTATTTTTTTGGCATGTGGTATCAGTAAGCCATGTTATTGTAACAAACCTTATTTACAGGTTAATAATATCTATAACTAGAAATTGCACCATATGTTGCAAAGGAAACACAGTAAGGCGATAGCATATGGAAAAATAACATGGATGAAGACATATGTGATATGTTACAATTTGTGTTGCAATATGTCAATTGAGGGAATACAGTAAGGCGATAGCATATGGAAAAATAACATGGATGAAGACATATGTGATATGTTACAATTTGTGTTGCAATATGTCAATTGAGGGAATGCTTAGTAGTTTCAACATTATACTTACAAACCGTTAATTTGTTTTTTCTTCACTTGATACTATCTTTTTTATACCGTGTACATCCTCTCCCATGAATACTCCTAATGATTTCCTATGATTTATTTCTCTTTAATGATTTTTCTTACAAATGTACTAATTCAAATAACAAGAATGTTGAAGTGATATCATCAACTACCACTTTTTTTTTTGTCTATAATTCTCATTAAGAGGCTTTTGAGAATAACCAACAAACCATAGTGACAACTTGTTTTGGCTTTGGATATTTCCTTTACCATCTTCAAGATTTCCGATCGAGTTAACCTGAAACTTTAAAAATCAACATAGAAAACGATATTCTATTTCTCCTCTAGTGTACATTTCCATCGCTTCCTTACATGTTCTTGGTTTAAAAAACCCTTTAAGAGGCTTTTAAGGAAAAAACACTAAGCCAAAGTGACTGCCACACGTTTTGGCTTAAAGGATTTCCTTGAAAATCTTCAAGGTTTGGAGTTGTCTTAACCTTGATCTTTAAAAATCAACCTAGAAATTTATATTTCATTTTCTCCTCCCATGTACATTATCATTATCAACTTGCAGTTTTTGCTTAAGGGGCCATAATGAATCTAAATATTTGTTCCTCCTGTGTACATTTTGATTGTCAACCTGGAGTTTTTGTTGAGGGAGCCATAATGAATCTAACTTTGACATTTTTTTTGCTAAAAATTACTGCTTTATGACAAATTTATGTGCTTGCAATTGTCAATTATGATATATGTATGATCAGTCGTAGTTTTGGATCACAACTTATACCTATTATATATCCTTTTTTCTAGCTTTAAATGTTTGTGTCATTTAAAGTTATCAAAAAATCCTTTAACATTACCTTTTTAATCTCCATTTATCTTCATTTTAATTCTTATTCATTGAATTGCTTACCCATATTTTATTTAACCATTGTTGGGTTTAGTTTAGTTTAATAATGATGGGACCCAACCCTTTTTAAACCTAGCACTCAATCAATAATTCAATGATTATTAATGTTATTATATTTTTGTGATTTTGCAATTGATATGTATTAAAGTTTTGATTATGACTCGTCCTTGTGAAAGAGGTGAGGAGGACACTTGTCTCGTCCTTGAAACCTGTTCTCCTGCCTTAGTCACGCACCTCTCCTTTGCTCGTTTGGTATTTTTTACTTTGCTGTTCGGTGGCTGTGAGGGTTTCTTCCGTCTGGTTCTCTGTGGGTGGGATGGTCTGATTCCTCGTGGCCCCTTTGACCCTGTTATGGTCAGGGCTCCGATTTTACCTACAGGTGCTTCATGCAATCTCTCACTGTGGATCTATTTTACTCGTTGAGCTCTGTCGATATGATGATTTTGTTCATTTTTCTTACTCTGCTAATGAGTTCACGGATTTCGCCTGTTTCTGCGTTGTTGTCAAAAGGGTTTCTCCGCCATGAAAGTTTATGGGTGCTATTCCTGTTTGTATCTTCTTGAATGATTTTGCTCCAGCGTTATTTTATCTGCTCACTAAAAATAATCTGTTGATTAACTAGTTGTTTTTCTACACTGTTTCAAGTTGCAGCCATCAGGGGACTCGGCATTGGACCTCAGCTCATCAATTTCACAATGGTAAGTTGTCCGTCCATGTTTCGGTTCTTCGATTTTATTTCTTGGTTATACTAAGGGTTGTTGCTCCTTATGAGCAGGCTCCCTTGTTGGCTAGCGACCGGAATTCCTCCTTCGTTCAACATTACTCTGATGGTAAGCCGAAGGTTACAAACCCTTCCTCGTGCTTTAATCTGGTTCATGAGTTCTTTTTATTCTTTTGTAGATTTTAACACTTGGGTCTTTCACCTTGCAGGTGACTTCTGGTTCTCCAAATGTGGTTTTTCGACTCCACCGTTATTAACCCAAACAGGTAGGGTCTTTCCCTTTGGTCGCTTCTGGTGATTTGGAATTCTTTTCGATTGTGAGCCTCAACTCCACTGTTTAGTTATCTTTATGTGGACTTCTCCGTTGATGACCTGTTATAGATGCTTCTTCGTTTGTAAGTAGACTAGGGTTTATACGCAGTCACACACTTGATTCTTCCTTCGAGGTCTGTTTGTTTTTTTTGTTTATTCACAGTCTAGACATTCATTCTTGGTAGCATAATATCCATGTCGGGTTTCGAACCCAGTTCATTAATTTGACATGTAATATGTTTTGTGTTTTTGAGACTTGTAAAACATAACTTATTTTATCAATATTGAAAACAAAAATCTGTTGCTTCAATTTGGTGAATACCTGTGAAGGTTTCGTGCATCCTCTTGGTTATGAATCTCGATGTGTTCCTTAAATTTAAAAGCTCTCCTGGATGATGAATGTCTCAGCTTGTCAATTTCTGTAATTTCTCCAATACCTGTAAAAACAATTTAACTTTGCCAGTCTTTACTATATTCGTACATGCATTCCATTTATCATAAAAAATGAAAAGAGTGGTATTTTACTGCAGATGAATATCAGATGGTTTTTACAAAATCTCCTGAATGGTTTTATTTTTCTTTTCTGCTATGATGGAAAGTCCACCCTCCAAATGTATTGTCTTGTCCTTTTTTGTATGACTTGTTGAATAGTTTTTTTTTTCTTGAAATTGTCAACAGTTACAGGTAGTTACATTTGGTAATTGTTCTCTTCCGTTCACCTGAATTCTGTACTTAATTAAAAATAGTAACTAAAAGGAATTATAATGCAATTAAAAGAATAATTTGTTCTTAAGTCCTAAATGCTAGAAATTAAAGAAAATAATTTAAAACAAACTCAGGTGCAATGACCTGTAAACCTGTGAGACAAAATAATTTTATTTTTGTTCACCCTGAGCTGGATGCTCCTGCATCAGGCTCTGGGGTGACAAAAATTCATGGCTCCGTTCCATGAGCTCCTCCACTGAATATCCTGCGCGCTGTATCTAGCCCGCATCAAGCCATGAACTGTCCTTAATGGGACGGTTCTTCCACTTGACAAGGTATTGGAGGTACTCTTTTCTGCGAGTCCACTTGGCCACCTATGTGTCGAGAATTCTCTCGATCTCAAGGGGCTGAGCCAAAGGCATTTGCCTCATCCAAGATCCACTTCCTGTCTGGGTGTACTGCTTTGGTCGTGCTAAACTGTCCTATTTAGGACTAGCAGTGTATGGAAACATATCTGCTACGTTGAAGGTAGGTGATATGCCTATTCTTGGGGGTAACTGTAATTCATAGGCATTTGCAGAGAATTTACGCAGAATTTTGCAAGGACCAATTGTTTTAAACTTCAATTTGTTGTACTCACCCTTAGAGAACCTTTCTTTGCGTAAATGTGCGAGAACATTGTCTCCCACCTGAAACTGTACCTCTCTCCATTTTAGATCTGCTTGCTATATATACTTCTGACTGCGATCCTGCAACTAATATTTTACTTGTTCATGTAGGTCATTAATTTCTTTGGAAAAATCCTCCCCATCAGCACTCCTTTTTTCCAACTATCCCAGATCCCATAACTCATGCACTCCGCGAGGATGCATGCCATACAAGATCTGAAAAGGACTATATCTTGTGCTTCGATTCAGCGAATCGTTATAAGCGAATTTTGCCTGTGCAAGTACACGATCCCACATTCGTGAATTTTATCTAATCAAACTCCGTAGTAGGTTTCCTAAGCTTCTGGTTACCACCTCTATCTGCCCATCAGTCTGTGGGTGATAAGAAGAGTTGAAGTTCAATTATGTGTCCAACTTCTTCCACAGGGTATGCCAGAAATGTCCTGTGAATTTCACGTCCATGTCGAAAACGATTGACTTAGGCAACCCGTGCAGTCTAAAAATCCCCGTGAAAAATAAGTGTGCTACGTGAGTGGCATCACTAGTTTTTTTACAAGGAATTAAATGTGCCATTTTTGAAAACCGTTCCACTACCACCATCACAGAGTCATAACCGCGCTGTGTTCTGGGTAGACCTAAGACAAAGTCCAAGTTGACTGAATCCCACGATCTACTCAGAATAGGCAGTGCTGTGTAGAGTCTCGTATTCTAACTGTATCCTTTTGCCAACTGGCACACTTTACATCTGGTTACAAATCGCTGCACATCCCTTCGCATCTTCGGCCAGTAATAAAAGTGACTGAGCTGATCTAGGGTCTTATCAATGCCGAAATGTCTGGCAAGACCTCCACTGTGCTTTTCCCAGATGATGTTCTCCCTCATTGAGCAATCAGGAATACATAATTGTCCTCCTTTAAACAACAATTTCTCCTGTAAGTTATAGTCCAGCCATGGACTATTATTTCTCAACAAAGGATTCTGGCAGGCTTCATAAGCCTCCTTGAAATCTGCATCTGTTTGATACAATTATTTCAGGTGTTCAAATCCCGACACTTGTATCGTACTCTCCTGTAAGAGCAAATCTCTTCTGCTCAACACATCTGCTACCTTGTTGGCCTGTCCACTGATATGCTTTAACACAAACGTGAAAATCTGCAAGTATTCAACCCACTTTGCATGCTTGTGGTTCAGATTATGCTGCTGCATAACATACTACAATGCAGAATTATCGGAAAACAAAACAAATTCACTACCCAACAGATAGTGTCTCCAATGCTTCAGTGCTTGAACAACCACATAAAACTCCTTGTCATAAGACGAGTAATTTTGCCTGCTTTCATTTAGCTTTTCACTAAAATAAGCGGTCGGTTTGTCTTCCTGGCTAAGTATGGCTCTAGTGGCTGTACCACTAGCATCACAACGAACTTGGAATAGTTTGTTAAAATTAGGAAACCTCAAAATCGGTCTTTCAGTGATCTTCTTTTTCAAAATCTAAAAACTTTTTTCTGCCGCTTCAGTCCAACAGAAAGGCTGATTTTCCTTTTTGATTGTGTCCAACACGGCTACATAGATCTCACTAAAATTTCTTATGAACTTATGATAAAAACTTGCCAATGCATGAAAACTACGAACCTCAAATAGGATCCTTGGGGATGGCCAACTAACAATAGTTGCAACTTTCTCTAGGTCCATCTTCAGCTCATTCTCTGCAATCAAAAAACCCAAATAAACTAATTCCTTCTATAAAAAGAACATTTCTTCAAATTTATCAGCAACTTGTTTTGCTGCAACTTCTCCATCACACTCTGAACATGTCGAAAATGTTCTTCTTTGGTATTACTGAAAATCAGTATATCATCAAGATATACAATTACAAACTTTCTGATGAATTCTTTCAAAATTTCATTCATCAGATGCATAAAGGTACTAGGGGTGTTACTTAATCCGAATGGCATCAAAAGCCACTCATACAGTCCTTCATTTGTTTTGAAAGTTTTTTTCCATTCATCCCCCTCTCGGATTCGGATCTGGTGGTATCCGATCTTCAGATCGATTTTTGAGAAGTACGCTGCTCCACTTAAGCAGTCCATCATGTCATCCATTTGTGGCAATGGGAATATGTACCTAATGGTAATCTTATTAATGGCTCTCGAATCCGTGCACATTAGGCACTCTCCTCCTTTCTTAGGAGCTAAAACTGTCGAAACTACACAAGGACTTAAAATCTCCCTTATCAACCCCTTATCCATTAATTCCTGTACTTGCTTCCTGATTTCCTCGTTGTCCTTAGGACTCATTTGGTATGCTGCCTTGTTTAGTAAACTAGCTCCAGGTATAAAGTCTATGTGATGACTGATACTTCTCTTAGGAGGCAATTCATCTGGCAAATCATCCACTACAATGTTGCTGAACTCCTATAACATGTCTTGTATTTTTTCAGGAAAATCCGTAATTTTAGTGTGTAATAACAATGTTTTTGGCCTCCTTACAATAGCATATTTTATCTTGTTATCCTCGATTTGTTTCAAAAATTCCTTTCCTCCCACCAGAAATACTTTGACTCCACTCGTTTCTGCTGTCTCTTCTTCCTTGATGGGTACAAGCGTATGCTTAATCCCATCCTTGAAAAACTTGTAACAATTTGTCTTCCCATCATGTACTACTTTCATGTCATACTTCCATGGTCTTCCTAGCAGTATGTGACACATGTCCATAGGCATAATATCACAAACAACTTTATCTTTGTACTTGAAAATATGGAACTCAACTTCACATTGTTCATCAACTAACAGTTGATGTCCCTTCTGTAACCACGACACCTTGTAAGGGGTGGGGTGTTTAGATCTTTTCAATCCCAAATTCTCCATTGTCTCTGTGGAATCTAGATTATCTGTGCTCCCACTGTCGATAATTAGTTTGCAACATTTTCCATGTGACTTACATACTATCCGGAATAATGCCTTCCTTTGAGTTGGGTCAGCTATCTCCTTTGCTGGTTTTAGAAATACCTTATTTAAGACCAAGGCTTCCCCTGTCTCTAGCACATTTTATATCTCTTGGGGTGGTACCTCTGCTTCCTTTTTCTGGGCAACATGTGCTCCTCTTGCTCCAGCCTGTTCACCCTCTGGACACTCAAAGGAATTGTGCCCCCACTTGTGGCACTTGTAACACTGGATGGCAACTCCTCTACCTCTGCCATTACCTCTTCTGCGTTGGTATGGCCTTCCTCCCCTAGTGTTATTGTCCTTCTCTATTGTCCCTGGAGTCTTTAAAATGCTACCTTCATCATTAGGGTTGGTAGCTCTACCTCCGCCATAGGCTCGTCCTTTCCCTCTGCCAGATCCTCCTCCTCTTTTGGCATTTTGTTTCTTGTTTATTTTCTCTCTTCCTTTAAGGCACTCTGATAAGATTCATCTATGGTTCTAGGTGAAAGAATACTTATCTCATCCAATATTTCCCACCTTAATCCATTCACAAACCTTGCTATTTTTTCTGGGGTGTCTTCATGTAATCGGCTCTTAGGTTTACCCGATAGAATTCCTCAGTTTATTATTTTACAGTCATCCCCTTCTGTTTCAAATTCTGTACCTGCCTGTACATAACAATCCGATAGTCTTTGGGTAAGAATTTACCCTTCAATTTAGCTTCCATCCTAGTCCATTTTTTTATAGGCTGCTTGTTCAACCTCTTCCTCTCTACTTGTACACTATCCCACCATAAGGATGCATGCCCTTTCAACCTGGTGGCAGTGAATTTAACTCTTTTATCTTCATTGATCTCCTCATAGTCAAAATACTTATTTAGCTCGCTGAGCCAATCCAACAGTACCTCTGCTGACAAACTTCCATCAAAATTCGAAAGCTCATTCTTTGGCTTACTATTTGATAGTAAGACTGACCTCAACATTCTAAGTTCAGGTCCTTCTCCATCTGATCCATCTGTTGTCTCTGTAGCTTCCTCATCACTATCATCTCCTCCATCAGGATCCCTTCTTCTTCCTGCTTCTACTGCTGCCAAACGGGCGTTTAAGATCCTAATCTCCTCTCTCAGTCCTTCATCTGCTACTATTCGAATAGCTCTCCCACAACCATGCCTTCCAACTTCCATATTTTTTTTTAAACAATCAACCTGGCTCTGATACCAAAAATGATGGGACCCAACCCTTTTTAAACCTAGCGCTCAATCAATAATTCAATGATTATTAATGTTATTAGATTTTTGTGATTTTGCAATTAATATGTATTAAAATGTTGATTTATGACTCTTCCTTATGAAAGAGGTGAGGAGGATACCTGTCCCGTTCTCGAAACCTGTTCTCCCGCCTTAGTCATTCGCCTTTCCTCTGCTCGTTTGGTATTTTTTACTTTTTTGTTTGGTGGCTATGAGGGTTTCTTCTGTCTGGTTCTCTGTGGGTGGGATGGTCCAATTCCTCGTGGCCCCTTTGACCCTGTTATGGTCACGGCTCTGATTTTACCTGCGGGTGCTTCATGCAATCTCTCACTATGGCTCTATTTTACTCATTGAGCTCTGTTGATATGACGATTCTATTCGTTTTGCTTGCTGTGCTAATGAGTTCACGGATTTCACCTATTTTTGCGTTGTCATCAACAGGGTTTCTCTGCCATGAAAGTTTATGGGTGCTATTCCTATTTGTATCTTCTTGAATGCTTTCGCTCCAGTGTTATTTTATCCGCTCACTGAAAATAATCTGTTGATTAACTGGTTTTTTGTATACACTGTTTCAGGTCACAACCATCAGGGGACTCGGCATTTGACCTCAGCTCATCAATTTCACAATGTTAAGTTGTCCGCCCATGTTTTAGTTCTTCGATTTTATTTCTTGGTTATACTAAGGGTTGTTTCTCCTTGTGAGTAGGATCCCTTGTTGGCTGGCGACCAGACTTCCTCCTTCATTCAACGTTACTCTACTGGTAAGCCGAAGGTTACAAACCCTTCCTCGTGCTTTACTCTGGTTCATGAGTTCTTTTTATTCTTTTGCAGATTTTAACACTTGGGTCTTTCTCCTTTCAGGTGACTTCTGGTTCTCTAAACGTGGTTTTTTGACTCCACCATTATTAACCCAAAAGGGTAGGGTCTTTCCCTTTGGTCACTTCTGGTGATTTGGAATTCATTGATGACCTGTTACAGATGCTTCTTCATTTGTAAGTAGACTAGGGTTTATATGCAGTTATGCACTTGATTCTTCCTTCGGGGTCTGTTTTTTTTTTCATTTATTCACAGTCCAGACATTCACTGTTGGTAGCATAATATCCATGTCAGGTTTTGAACCCAGTTCCTTAATTCGACATGTAATATGTTTTGTGTTTTTGAGACTTGTAAAACATAACTTATTTTATCAATATTGAAAATAGAAATCTGTTGCTTCAATTTGGTGAATACCTGTGAAGGTTTCGTGCATCCTTTTGGTTATGAATCTCGGTGTGTTCCTTAAATTGAAAAGCTCTCCTGGATGATGAATGTCTCGGCTTGTCAATTTCTGTAATTGCTCCAATACCTGTAATTTTTTTAAAACTTTGCCAGTCTTTGCTATATTCGTACATGCATTCAATTTATCATAAAAAATGAAAAGAGTGGTATTTGACTGCAGATGAATCTCAGATGGTTTACAAAATCTCCTGAATAGTTTTATTTTTCTTTTCTTCTATGATGGAAAATCCACCCTCCAAATATATTGTCTTGTCCTTTTTTGTATGACTTGTTGAACAATTGTTTTTTTCTTGAAACTGTCAAAAGTTACAGGTAGTTACATTTGGTAACTGTTCTCTTCCGTTCACCTGAATTCTGTACTTAATTAAAAATAGTAACTAAAAGGAATTATAATTCAATTAAAAACATAATTTGTTCTTAAGTCCTAAATGCTAGAAATTAAAGAAAATAATTTAAAACAAACTCAGGTGCAATGACCTGTAAACCTGTGAGACAAAATACTTTTATTTTTTTCACCTTGAGCTGGATGCTCCTGCATCAAATAATATCACATAGATAATAAGTGAAATAACTAAGAACATCACTTTGGGAAGGCCGTACCTGAGAAGAATATGGAGGCTAATTAGTTGTACAAGCCTTTGGCAATGAGCAATTAAATAATACCACACTCACCACGTGTTAGTAGAGAATTGAATGAGGCATAGGAATATACCTAGTACAAATGCTTTTATTATCTAAATAACTTTAGTTCTCGTTTATACACTTATAGGGAACTAACTATCTTGGAAATTTGGAAATGGATGGTTTGTGAATGTAGGTATGGATCCTTTATTGAATCACTCTATGCCACAATGGATAAAGGAGTTACTAGAAAATATGATTATTTTCCAATATACGATTAATTAATTTTATATGTTAAATTTAATATTTATAATTTCTTATATTATATCTTTAAAATATATAAAGATATTTTTCCATTTATACCTCTATATAGTACATTTTATTAATTAAAATTTTGTATATATTTTTTAAATTTAATTTTAAAAACTCATAAAAACAATTTAAAATAAAACATGTCTCTATATATATTTTATTGAGAAGATATTAAGTAAAATATTGGTTTCCCATTTAGGAATCTCTATATATATTTTATTGAGAATATATTAAATAAATTATTGGTTTTCCAATTAGGAATTGGATATCATATTCATTAGATTTTAATAGTAATATCCTTCCCCAAAAACACTTCGTTAGAGGATATTAATTAATAATATAACCATTATATTTAGATAATGAAATATTTTTAATGTAATTGTTCTCATTTTCTTATTAAAATTATAAATAAACAAATTGCATTATAACACTAAGTTATAACACTTTTAATTAAAAATATTTTTTTATTTTTTATTTTTTATCCATAGCTGACATTTATTTATTTGTTTAGAAAATATTTTTTTTCTTTATTTAGAAATAAACTTCATGTTGAGCACATATGGAATCCTTAACCAAGAAATTAAACAAATGTAATGCGTACATAACCAAAATATCAAACCGGGTCTTACATATCCATTGAAATATAATTTTGGTTAGTGGCATTACAATTATACATAAAATCCCTCATTTCGAGAGTCTTACAATAATACATGGAGAAAATGTGCATCGAATGCCATCTTTCCAACCACTGCATACATTACCACAAAGGTATATTATACATGTCTTCATCAAAGGTATGAAAATGTTCATTACTGATGTGATTCTAAACCAAAAAAATTGAACCCCCAAAGAAGCCATTTAGCTAAAAGATTTGGGACTATTTCTTAAATAAAAAATGATTCTACACTTGATAAAAAGAAACAAGTCTCAACATAACCATAAATTTCAACTACACTGCTGCATTATGGAGGAACACATTGGTAATATGTTACTACAATATACTTGAGGAAACAAAAACACATTTTTGCCACAATTTGCAATGAGATCATTGTATGGTATGTTTTTATCTTGAATATAGATGCAAGTGTTGCCAATATCATTGGAGAGATACTCCAAAGTGTGACCCCCTTCAAAAACCAAGCCCCTCATAGGATAGTCAAGACATTGCAAGATATTGACCCTGCATTTCTCAGAATTCCATGGTACTCTCTTGGTTGGTGCTTTGATAATGGGGAAAGGAATGATAAGGAAATAAGACTGCCACATTCATTCATTATGTAGATTTCCACAATATTCAGGTATCATAGTTCTAATCATATATCTATGGCTCAAACTTAGTTATAGAATTAAAAAAAAAAATGTATTCTTTAACTTATTCTTTTTTCTATTCGAAAGTTACATTGAAACAATTTCAATGAGTAAAAGTTGACATGTTGCAACTAAAATATTGGACTTAAGCAGAAGTGTGGATGTTTTGTAGTTGTAAAAGCTCCCATACCTTTATACTCAAGATGAAAAGTGGGTTCTAGCATCGATAGCCAAATGCAATGCTAACAACAAGCTATCATGGTAAATGCATTGGGGTAAGCAATCTAATAATATAGGAAAAAGAAGCACATACCCACATTAAATTGGACTCACCCGTAGTATAACAAATAATAACATCAGAAGTGCATCAAAGTACAGTAAAAAACCTCAAACACTGTATCAAAGTATAGTAAAAAACCTCAAACAATGTATCAAAGTACAGTAAAAAAAGCTCAAACACTCCATCAAAATGCACTACCATCATTGTCATTTCTTCTTGCATTTATGGAAATCACATTTGATTGTCAAAGGCATGCGATTTTTCCAAGTACTGAAATTTGTTTTCCTATATTTCTTCAAAACATAATAGAACCTCTTCGTGGCCTACTTTGGTGAAGTTTAATTCACTCGGTTTGAAGCCCCACAACAACTTTTTCATTTAAAATTTAGTAGGACGTTTCTTAAGATGACGACCTTGATTGGGCTGAGAAATGAAACCATATTTTCCAGGGATGATCTGCAATTTATTACTCCCAGAAAATTTGTGAATATAATCCATATCAAAACATGTCCTTAAAAAAATCTCCCGAAATGGCATACCCAAATTAATGTATGTTGAATAGAAAATTTCAAGAATTTGCATAACATTTTCCACATTGAAATTTTATATGTTCTTGTAATTTTCCATAATTTCAACATTTTTATTGGATGCAATATTTTTAGTATGTATTAGGTTCCATATAAAAAAATTCCAATAATTCTGAGTAACTCTGTTATGGAACCAACTCCAAAGATAGAATAAAAGAGAGATCAATGCCTCAGAAATCAACCACTTCGAGGGGGAAACCTCCTTTACATTACATAAATGAACAATTATTGGATGATAAAAATGAAAAAACCTCCTTTATATATACAGGAGTCCAATCGGTCACAATATAATCCTAAACGACATAATACTAACATTGTAAGGGCACACCAATAACAATAGTGGGCTTTTATTGGGCACAATAATAACAATATGGGGACTACATGGGAACAACAATAACAATAAGGGGATAAAACTATTAATATAGGGAACTAACATGCCCCCCTCCTTCAAAAAAGTGTTATCCTCGATGCTTGAGTAGCTCCGGATGCTTCTGTATAAAATTATCATCCTCCCATGTTGAATCTTCAGTGGGTAAGTTCTTACACTTGATGAGATACTTTGAAATTAATTGATTTTGTAGCTATCAAGTTCTTGTTTCCGTGACTGCTTCATGTTCCAATATGATTTTTCCTACCTCATCAAATTTTGGAAGTATTGTTTGAACTGGAAGTTTGTCACCAATAACCTTCTTTAAGCATGAAACATGGAAAACTAGGTGCACTCGACAAGAAGCAAGAAGCTCCAATTTGTAGGTCATAGTACCAATATTTTGCAACACCTTGTAAGGACCATAGTACTTTGGCGATAATTTATTATCCTTCTTAGCTTTCTTGAGGGAAATTTTTTTGTATGGTTGTAGCCGTAAAAATACGCAGTCTCCTACATCAAAAATTCTCTCGTTGCGATGTGGATTTTCCTGTTGTTTAATTCAATTTTGTGCCAAATTTAGGTTATGATTTAAGGGTTGGAGAACTTGTTGATGCTCAATGTGATCTTCCACTGCTTGAACCTTAGAATTTTCTCTTAAATATGCTGTGATGGAAGGTGGATGATATCCACAAAGTGCCATAAATGGGGTCATTTTTGGTGTAGTATGGAAGGAAGTGTTATACCACCATTCAACCAGAGGTAACCACTTGACCCATTGTGTTTGTTTATCAGATAAAAAAAAACAAAGATATCCTTCCAAACATTTTTTTACTCGCATTTTTCCCATTGGATTGAGGATGATAAGATGAGCTATGGGTTAGTTGAGTACCCAAACAAGAAAATAATTCCATCCAAAAATTTCTAGTGAAAATGGGATCCCTGTCGCTTACAATAATATTTGGGTTTCCATGTATCTTTTGAATTGTTTCCATAAATGCAGTAGCAACTGTACGTGCTTTAAATGGATGAGATAATGAACAAAAGTGTGCATACTTGGTAAGTCTATCAACTACCACCATGATGACACTCTTTCCTTCGGACTTAGGTAAACCTGTGATAAAATCCATTGAAACCTCCTCACAATGTTGATTTGGAATGGGTAAAGGTTGTAGCAGACCCGGGGTCTTAATTGTCTCAACATTATTTTACCGTCAAACCAAAAATTCTACCACAAAATTTTGAATATCTGATTTAAGGCCATCCCAAAAAAAATATTTCTTCACCTTGTGGTAAGTTTTTAAAAATCCTGAGTATCCTCCTAGTGGAGAAGTGTGCAATTCCAAAATAATATTTTGTTTTAGTTGGGAATTATTATAAAGATATAAGCGATCTTTGTACCATAAGGAATCATTTTTCCAACTAAATGTATCAGATGTACTGGGATCTTGCTGCAACTTTTAAATGAGTGTCCACACTTATTTTTCATTCTTCCATTGCTTCCTTTCTTAGGTATTCCAATCTAGTTGGATAATAGAAATGGCACAAAGAAATGCTTCCACCTCCTCATCCTTTCTTGAGAGTGCGTCTACATCAACATTTAGCTTCCCTTTTTTGTAGATGATTTAAAAGTCATAAACCAACATCTTTGTGACCCACTTTTGCTGCTCTTCTGAAGATAGTCTTTGTTCCAAAAATTATTTAAGACTATCATGATCAGTTTTTACACTGAAGTGTCTTCCCACTAGGTAAGGTCACCATTTATTTAGTTCATGTAATATTTCCAACATTTACTTCTCATAAATATATTTCTGTAAATACTTTTCTTTGATTGGATAACTTTCAAAGGAAATGAGTCTTCCTTATTGCATTCAAACAACACCAATTCCATTTCTCGAGGCATCATATTCCACAATAAAGGTTTTTGTGAATTCTGGCGTAGATAAGATTGGTGCTAGGCACATTGCCTCTTTAAGATTTTCAAAGGCCTTAGTTGCTTCATGAGTCCATGAAAATGCATATTTATTCAATAATGTTGTTAAAGGTTCTGGTATTCTCCCATAATTCTTAACAAACTTGTGATAATACCGTGTTAACCCAAGAAATACTCGCAACTGCTTCATGGTTGTGGGGACTTTCCATTCCTTGATGGCTTTAATTTTGGTAGGGTATACCTTAGCAACCTCTTGAGATACAATATGAGAAAGATATTTCACCTCCTAAACTCCAAGAAACAATAGGATGTTTTTGCATATAATTGTTTCTCCTCCAATAGTTTGAGCACCTTGTCAACATGTTGAATGTAATATTCCCAAATTTGGACATCACATTTGGAATATTAGAGTCCTTGATATTTTTAATAATTTAAGTAAATAAAAGGGTGGAGGGACCCACAAACCCCAAAAGATGAATAAGATCCACTTTTATGTGTGTATGTGGACATTTTTGATCTAGATCTAGAATCATGGAGTAGTGGAGCAACTCCATTAATGGAGATCATGTCTCATTTATGAGATAGGTTATGGAGGGTGAAACAGTAAAAGAAGATCATGTATATTAAATATTAAATCACATGGATCTTTGATAAGGTCAACTAAGATCATGACACATTCAAAGAAGATCATTCATGATGAGATAGTGGAGGAAGTGGTGCATTTAATGCATGCATGATGGAGAGGGTGATCACCATGTGAACATGATGGAGGGCATGGATCAACAACATAGTCAAACATGGAGACTTTGTCCACATGTGTAGTGCAGTATTGGAGTGGGCCTAGGTTATGGAAGGCTCATGCATATAATGAAGGTGAAGGCACAATGGAAGGCATGATTTGGATTATGCATTTCTTGATATGTTTAGATCTAGATTTGTCTTAGGACATTTCTATGAAATCTTGGGCTGTTTAGCAGAGCTTGCAGGGTGTTCCCGGGCGGGAATTTAACCTCTTTCTTTGAGTGATATATGAGGAAGAGGATTTTTATTCATTCCATATCAGGCATTAGTGCCATATTTAGGAGGTTGTTTCTAGTGTTCAGCTAGAAAACCGGTGGAGGATTCATACTACAACTTTTTTCTTCATATTTAGTCTTCCAGAGCATCAGATCTATATCCGAAATTTAGGCCTTAAGGTTTTACCTCCTTGTTGTAGCAGTCCCTTCAAGGATTACGCAGTTCAGTCTTGCAGATCTATTGGAGGAAGGAAGTTTCCAACATTTCAACTAGAAATCTTGTGAGGGATAACCTCCTCACATTGGATCTATTGTTGCCATCACCCAGGAGCTGATTTGACATATTTCTCTATGGGGAAAGGAGCCTCCCTCTCTCACAGCGTAGTTTTATAAAGTTTCTATTCATTCTGCAGCTATTTTCAGTGGAGGAGATTGGAGGAGCTATATATTGAGCTTTTAGCCAAAGGATCTAGTGAAGGGGTCAACCCTTCTTGCTTAGATCCGATTGTACACCATTGCAGCCATCATATTATCAGATCTAGCTTCAGATCTGCATTCCTAGCAGCATATTCATGGAGCCCTAGGGAGAAGGTTGTCTTAGACTTACAGATTTGAGAAATCCTTCCAGGGTTATCTTTGGAATCCATCATAGAGCCCAGATCTACAATTTCAGCATCATCGGAGCTCCCGTTATACCTAGATCTGACTTTCTATCTTACAGGCAGTTGCAGTCCCTACATCTATAGTAGGAACAACGTAGTTTACCTTCCAGCAGAGTAGCAGTTACACTGTCCCTCTTGGGATATGATTGCAGGGTCATTTTAGGCTACTTTCGTGGCTTGAGTGTCTCATATTTTGAGCACTGTTGTATTTGCATTTTGCACCTCCAAATATTAATAAAATGGCTAAGCTATTTCTGTATATTCTAATGTGTATTTAGATCTATTGTTTACTTAGTTGCAGTCCTCATATTGTGTTTTAATATTAATGGATATACAATCTTGGGATATCATAAGATATTCCCAACCTGGTTTATTTTCCCTATTTTGGGATATTACAATGGTATCAAAGCATGATCTTTGACTCAGCTTGTGGACACTTCATCTTTTTACATTGAAAGAAGAATACATAGATGAGATCTATCATGGAGGATTTTGAATCTGTCACTCCTTTCTTTATATCCATGCAATATATCTCCAAGGAGTTCAATCAAATGAAGGAGGAAGGACATCCAAGAAGCAGATCTGATGAGGAAAGCACTTCCTATCAGCAGCAAAGAAGACTGGAGAATCCTAGATCTCCTCATAGATCCACTATGCCCACTTTCTTTGAAGAAGGTGAGAGGTATAGAAATGAAGAAAGGAATGAAACTGAGACTCATGAGACTCTCAGTCTTTATCTTGAAGATTACAAAGCACAGTCTAGAGCTTTCAAGGAGAAGCTAACTCTCCAACAATTCTTCAAGATTAAAGAAGAAAGAGGATCCTATAGCAGCAATAGAAGGAAGAGGCAAAATAGATTCTATTTGCCTACATTTGATGGATCTTCCTCAAGAAATGTCAAGGCTTGGAGGAGGGAGTTAGATTCATTTTTCAAGCTACATTTTGTGGCTAAAGAAGAGGCTATTCAAATTGCAGCACTTCATCTCTTAGATGAAGCAGAAGATTGGTGGTTTGGGCACCTAGAGCATGCAAAGGTGACCAAGTATTCATATTTATTTCACAAGTTGAGGAAGGAGTTTTATGTGGAGAAGACATAAATGTGATACAAAGAGACATTTATTAAGGAAACCAAGGAGAATTTCAATCTTGTCACTCTGGACAAGAGGTCACTACTTTCACCACCTACTGCAAAAGTACTTGTATTTGGAGAAGAGACACTTGCATCTTTGCAAGACAGTCTTGAGCTCTTGACATGTGGAGTCCCATGCATGGATCAGGGGATGCATGAGGAAGAGGAGGAAGATACCAGTGCTGGTACACTTAAAGAAAAGAGGCCATCACTCTTACCATCAGTTGAAGATACTATTGTCCCGGTTCGAGGAACTCTTGTGTTCTGTCAAGAGGTTCCCACATATCAGTTGATCCAAGGTATGCATAAATTCTTAGCACATATTTTTTCAAGAATAATGCATAACCAAGGGTTAGAACAAAGTCTTGATTTGAAGCACAGACATATCACAACACAGAGGACCCTTGATATAATCAAGGAGGAGACTGAAAACTATCCCCGTTCATCATTGTTGAGCTACATTTAACCCCTTGAGTTGAGATGTAGAGTTTAAGAAAATGGGATTAGCATTATCCTATGTACAATGGCTGATTATGAGATCAGTATTATGACTTACTTTGAGACAGCATATGTATTACCCTGTAGATCTAAAATGATGTCACTTAGTAGCTGTGACAAAGAAAGGGCTTCATCATTCTTGGAGAATTCTGGAGGTATCTTCACTCATGAAGCAATGGAAGCAAAGATGACAAATAGTAGACATCTTGAAATGAGAAACCTTTTCTCCCTTCTAGATGACCCTTTCTCAATGAGCCTCTCACTGCTCAAAGAGAAAATTCTACTTGCAGCAAATCAAAAACTTATTTGGTTTTGGAGGGCCTTTTATGGAGAGATAATCTCATTAAGAGATATCATTAGAGATGCATTCAACATTTCATGAAATGAAAAGTTATTCAACAGTTTGGGAAGGATGGCATTCTATAAAGGGAGGATTCCATGATTATGCAGTACCTCATTCATCATCCACATGGGAGTGAATGGGTAAGGATAATAAGCAAGGGGTTGCATGACCACTTGCAGATTTGTATGGGCCAACATGCTTGGTTACGTTGGTTTCCATTGGGAGATTTCTTTCACTCTCCAAAGGCTCTTATTTTTCTAATCCATGCCTTGAAAAACACATATGAAATGAAGAAGGAGGCATGGCTACACTGGCTGCTCTTGGGTGAGTATGGTTACCACCCAATAGCTCATAATTTTCTGATTCATGCCTTGAAAATCAAAGATAAAATGCAGCAAAGGAAGGCATGTTCATTTTGGTTGTGTTTAGGGGAGTTTGGCTTATCCATCTTACATGAAGGAGATGGAGGATGGCAACAAAGGGCCTTACTCCGGTGGTTATTATTAGAATAATATGGTTTGACACCTTTTTCTACCCATGGTACTCCTTCCCTTCTTCTTTTGCCTAACTTTGGAATGATGAAGTTTGGATCCAATAAGGCCAAAAAGGTTAAGAATGAGAGCATAACAATGCCCAACCAAATTCACAAAACATGGGATGAAGGAATGTATTGTATGATGAATCTTTTCCTTTTTGGAAAGAGATACTTTATTTTATGTATCTCATGTACTTATGATGATGTTGGATATCATATGATTGTCACTTTGTGCTTTATGGTGAGAGGAGGACATCTAACCATGCGGTTGGAAGTCATCTCATATATTTCTGAAAGACAGCTATGGAACCAAACATGCATAATATATTGCAGCAAATGGAATAAGTCTTCCTTATGTGGATGCCATTTGGAGGGGAATAGATGGCTGATGCATCTACCTTTTGAATTGCTTGAGGACAAGCAACATTTTTCCGGGGGGGACTGTAATATTCCCAAATTTGAACATCACATTTGGAATATTAGATTCCTTGATCTTTTTAATAAATTAAGTAAATAAAAGGGTGGAGGGACCCAAAAACCCCAAAAGATGAATAAGATCCACTTTTATGTGTGTATGTGGACATTTTTGATCTAGATCTAGAATCATGGATTAGTGGAGCAACTCCATTAATGGAGATCATGTCTCATTTATGAGATAGGTTATGGAGGGTGAAACAGTCAAAGAAGATCATGTAGATTAAATATTAAATCAAATGGATATTTGATAAGGTCAACTAAGATCATGATACATTCAAAGAAGATCATTCATGATGAGATAGTGGAGGAAGTGGTGCATTTAATGCATGCATTATGGAGAGGGTGATCACCATGTGAACATGATGGAGGGCATGGATCAACAACGTAGTCAAACATGGAGATTTTGTCTACATGTGTAGCGCAGAATTGGAGTGGGCCTAGGTTATGGAAGGCTCATGCATATAATGAAGGTGAAGGCACAATGGAAGGCATGATTTTGATTATGCATTTCTTGATCTGTTTAGATCTAGATTTGTCTTAGGACATTTCTATGCAAGCTTGGGCTATTTAGCAGAGCTTGCAGGGTGTTCCTGAGCGGGAATCCCACCTCTTTATTTGAGTGATCTTCGAGGAAGAGGATTTTTCTTCATTACATATCAGGCATTAGTGCCATCTTTAGGAGGTTGTTTCTAGTATTTAGCTAGAAAAATGGTGGGGGATTCATCCTACCACTTTGTTCTTCATATTCAGTCTTCCATAGCATCAGATCTATATCTGACATTTAGGCCTTGAGGTTATGTGTCCTTGTTGCAGCAGTCCCTTCAAGGATTGCGTAGTTCAGTCTTGCAGATCTATTGGAGGAAGGAAGTTTCCAGCATTTTAGCTGGAAATCCTGTGAGGGATAACCTCCTCACATTGGATCTATTGTTGCCATCACCCAAGAGCTGATTTGACATATTTTTCTATGGGGAAAGGAGCCTCCCTCTCTCACAACGCATTTTTCTGAAGCTGTTGTTCATTCTGTAGCTATTTTCAGTGGAGGATATTGGAGGAGCTAGATCTTGAGCTTTTAGCCCAAGGATCTAGTGAAGGGATCAACCCTTCTTTCTTAGTTCCGATTGTACATCATTGCAGCCATCATATTATCAGATCTAGCTTCAGATATGCATTCCCAGTAGCATATTCATGGAGCCCTAGGGATAAGGTTGTCTTAGACTTACAGATCTGAGAAATCCTTCCAGGGTTATCTTGGGAATCCATCATAGAGCCCATATCTACAATTTCAGCATCATCGGAGCTCCCGTTATGCCTAGATATGACTTTCTATCTTACAGGAAGTTGCTGTCCCTACGTCTATAGCAGGGACAATGCAGTTTACCTTCCAACAGAGCAACAGTTACGCAGTCCCTCTTGGGATATGATTACAGGGTCATTCTAGGATACTTTTGTGGCTTGAGTGTCTCATATTTTGAGCACTGTTGTATTTTCATTTTGCACCTCCAAATATTAATAAAATGGCTCAACTATTTCTGCATATTCTAATGTGTATTTATATCTGTTTTTTACTTAGTTACAGTCCTCATATTGTGTTTTAATATTACTAGATCTACAATCTTGGGATATCATAAGATATTCCCAACCTTGTTGATTTTCCCTATTTTGGGATATTACATTGAACATGATCCTTCCAAGATCTGTTGTAGATTAACATATCATCAAAAAATACTAACCCAAATTTTATAAGGAAGGGTTTAAAAATGGAATTCATCAACCCTTGAAATGTAAAAGGTGCATTGGTAAGGCCTAAAGGCATGACTAAAAATTCATAATGACCCTCAGGAGTTCGAAATGTTTTTTTTGGAATATATTCAGTCTTCATTCTAATTTGATGATATCCTGAACGAAGATCCAACTTGGTAAAATAAATTGCTCCATTGTAATATCCCCAGTTTGCTATGATTTTATTAGACATTTGAAGAAGTCCAAAAGGGTACAATGGACCCAAATGGAAAACAATTGTGTGGATTTATTTTGTTATTTAAAGTTAATAAAATAAAATGAAAATTTATGTGCAATGACTAGATTATGATTAGAGATCAGGAAACCAAATCCATGAGGATGGATAAGGTTGTAAGACTTTCCTAGAGATCTGGAAACCAAATCCATGAGGATGGATAAGGTTGTAAGAATTTCCGAGACTTCCAAAAATCCTTGGAAGAAATAAATTTAATACTAAATTTAGATTGGAGATAAACATCTAAAAAGCTGCCCCGGTAAAGAGGAAATTACTGGGAAGAGGTGGAATAAAGCTAGAAAGTAGAAAAGCTAGCTTTAAAAGTACCTTTGTGGAAGAAACAAAGGGAAAGCCTATGCAAAGAGGAAACAACATCCTGAATTAATTGGATGCAGTTAAGGGAAATAGACTATGGAAACTAAGCTTAAATAAGCTGATTCAAGATAGATAGAGGGTGTTGATCACTGAAGGAAAGGATCTCTGATTGGGGGTGAGCTGTGGAGAAAGAGCTCTAAGGTTGGGAGGCATCTAGTCTAACCTAAGTGGTATGCACATTTAATTGGAATTGATTTTTAATTACATGTTAATGCTATGCTGAGTTACTAAAAAAGGTAAAGTATTTAGGTTTATATGAAATTTCCAGTCTGAATCTTTGTCTATGAAATTAAAATTATATGAGGTATAAATATATTTTGGTGGTCTGTACATTTAACAAAATTAACTATAGGATAAATAGTTAAATATGAATTGTTGTATAGTCATACTCTGTAGAGAACCAACTCTCAGAATGTCTATAACCCAGTATTGGGTCTAGATCTGAGGTTAGGTACCTCACAGTAAAGTTATGTGTAGTTAATTATCTTATACTAGTATATGTGACCTGTACACTAAAATCTGAAGTAAACTGAAACAGAAGAAATTAACATTTCAGTATGGTCCATAAGTTTTTGTACTATAATATGCATGCAGAAATTTAAAAAAAGAAATAATAATACATGTAAGAGATTTTTTGTAATGACTATCACTAGAAAATAATGCATGCATGAGGAATAAAAACATTAATAACATGACTCGTTAATTTCTATATATTATAGTATAGGGATAGAAATTGATGAACGAAATAAAAATGCAATTAGGAGAGATTTCATACAATAGAACACTAGAATATAAATTATAAATAGAGCTATTCCATTGCATGTGTTAAACATGTATTCCTTTCTCAAAATTTGAAAAAGGAAAACTTTATATACATAATAAAAAAAGGAGATGACAGTAATAAAATATCGTACAGAGGGAACTCTGTTCCTTAAAATAAAATAAAATTGTTTCTCTGCAAAATTCTTGCATATTACCCTATGGAAATCCAACAAACATCTGACCAACATGTACATCAATAGTTTATGTGTTAAAGTACATAATGGAAACAACTTGTATAAATATTGTACCCAATTGCAGTGGATTGTAGTCATACCTACATAGGATAACATCTAAGGTTAGAGATGTAACTTTAACCTTGAAATCATTGAACTAAAATAACAGTGCGAGAACTGAACAAGTGGAAGAGAAGTGACACCTGAGTAAGGTTCAACTCTAAGTTGTTCTTTGCAATCTAAAATGAGGAGAGCATGTAATACTCATAATGAAAAAAAACTAAAGGGATGTTACATAAGATTGTATGATAGCAGTAATAATAGGGCTAAATTTATTCATAATTGTGTTTTCTGTAAATTGGAAAAGATGGTATTCCAGCACCATGTATCGCAGTAACATTCAACAATTTAGTAAGACAGAAAGGACAAACTATGGTTGCAGACATACTAATAATAGAAATATTATAAATGATTAAAGAGGGATCCGGTGAGTAATAGCTGAGAAATGATATAGTCCGAAATCAGTCCAATTAAAACTGACGGGATATAAAATTGATAATGCATAAACGCGATAATTTAACTAGCAACTTCAATTGACTTTAAAAGTAGAAAATAATAAGGCGAATAAGTTTACTGAAAGAAAAATGAAAATTGTAAACAAAAATTTCGAGACTGCTGTAACTGTAACTATTGACCAAGAAAGTAGAGATTTGGGTTTTTCGATAATCTTACCAGAAAATGAATCTACTAGCCGAAAATGCTAAAGGAGGGAAAAAGACTATCCACAAACCCATCTTCGTTTCTGGAAGGAACGTAGGCGGGCTAGGTTCTATTTGCGTTTTGGAACCAAAACGCTATTAGTCTTTACAATACTGAAGGGACATAACTCAATCTGACAACTGGTTCTGAAATGGGAACGAAAATTTAGATGATAAGGACTCGTGATTTAGTTACAAACCAGATGGGTAAAGACGAGATGGGTATATTCAAAACAAAAAAATAGGGTAAAAATAATCATAAACAAAGGTAACACAATGATTTTGTGATTCACTACCATAGTAAAATAAAAATGTGCAACAAAGTAAAATCTCATATACAAACACACCAATACTAATATGGAATATGATAATGACAGCGTATTGAAATGACTGAGCACGCCATTGCGTAAATCACAGTAGAGGGTATGAGGGGAAATTAAAAAATAAGCATGAATGGTGTAAGTCAACAAACTCACATTTCTCAGAATATACTGGGTATACGCCACATTATGTTGATGAGAATGCACAATCAGAAACTTCAATCTAGAAAAATGCAAGCTAGTTTGTAACTGGCATAAAAGAAATACAGTGAAAATGTATTACGTTCTTACCCAGAGACTAGATGCAGGTAGCGATGGCGTATAAGCTTGGCACAAATCTTCAAATCAAAAGTGTTCTGTTGATCACGATAGCTCAAACAATAATGCAGAGAAGAATCATAGCGAATCAAACTAGTCTGACGTAGAGGGAAAAATGTTGCAACTAAAACGACAAATGAAATAGAGCCTCAATTGAAATCATGAGTTTTTATGAAGCCATAAACCCTAACCGTAATAAGATTGTAGCCGTCTAGATTTCGTTCATCGAGAGATGATTTGAAAATTCCTGCGGATCAATGGGTCTTGATACAAGCCCATGTGATGTAGTACTTAGGAGTTAATACACACACAGACAAACCCATTGCACCGGAGCTGCTACTTATTCCCAAAATGATACGTCGAGTGCACATGAGTGTGATGGATGGGCAGATCGAACTTTGAAACAGGAAATTTCATAAATGCTGACAAGTTAATTAGTGATTAGTACCATTAAAAAAATGAACTAAATCAAAATGAGATATTTTATTAAAGACAACATTGACAACTAGCCATGGAAGTGTCCCCGTTTGCATGGAAATTCCAATTGATTGGTTTCTTAACTCAGATGAGGTCAATAAAAACATTTAATATTAGTTCGGTACTTGGTCAATGATAATTCGAATGTGTAATAAGGATCATGTCCTATTAGATACCATTACCTGTGGATGTATTACCAAACATTAAGATAAGTTAATAATTAAAACAGTTACTCCAAATTCGAAATTAAGGTTACGATAATAGTGTTTTAAAGGTATAACCTGATCTTACCAATTTATATAGATATACATATTAAAGAGTATATAGGTATGAACATAAGGGTTACACAAAGATTTTTATTGGTGATAACCAATATTATTGAAATTAAATTAGGGTGGAGATACAAGAAATTTGTACGAATAAGTATGGTGGTTTGCAATGATCATGTGGATAATGATACAAAATCAAAAGGTGAGAATTTACATATAGGAAAATTAGACATACTTTGGATGTGTGTCAAAACGTATGTTCCAAGATATGGTAATACCTTTATAGTTGTGACAGTGTATATGAGAATCACTTAATGTCTATTGCCACCCAATTAAATTGAATATATGTAAGGGGTCTAAGTACTAGAAAGTTTAGTGGATAAATGAAAGACGAATAGTGTATTCATAAGTGAAACATAGAAGACTTGTTATTATATCATTCCATAATGAATGAGAAAGGGAAATTCTATATTAGAAGGAAGTCGTAGCCAACATTGTTGTAAATTGCAATAATGTCGTAAACTGTAAATGAATAATAGTGAAATAGTGAATTATTAGTGATATAAATACGTCAGAATGTGACAGATGATAATAAACCAAAATAAAAAGGTTGAGAAATTACTATAAGTAGAAAAAAAATTGAAATGAGAGGTGTTACATCCATGTAATTCATCCAATAATTCATCAATCACAGGAATGGGAAATTTATCATTAATAGTGATGTTGTTGAGCTCCCTATAATCCAGACACATGTGCCATGATCCATTCTTCTTGTGCACCCATACTACTAGAGAAAATAAATAACTTTGACTAGGTTGAATTACACCAGCCTCTAACATTTCTGCAGTCATACATTAAATTTCACTCTTTTGGACATAAGGATATCTGTAAGGCCTGATGTTTGGAGGAACATTTATTGGAATCAAATGAATAAAAAGATCATGATCACGAATAGGTGGGAGTCCTTTGGGAGTTTCAAACACCTTGGAATGATTGTCCAAGAAATTTTGGAGATCTAGAGAAATAGATGATTTTGATGTTTGAAATTCTAGTGAGAATAATTGTGCAATTATGCCTCGTTGTTCTTTCTTCAAAATTTTTTTCATGACATTAGAGCTTATTATCTTTCTCGGCTTCCCTGTGATACCATGTAATTAAACTTCCTTTCCTTTCCAAAAAATTTCAAGAAACATTCTTGAAAATTAAAAGCTACCGTCCCCAAAGATTGTAACCATTGTACTCCTAGTACAACATCAACACCTCCCATTGGAATGGAAATAATTCGACTATTCAATACATATTCCCCCATGGTTAGCTTGATGTTATGGCATTTTATAGAGCTATTTATAGTCCCTCCATTTGCAACCATCACTTGACACTTTGGCGCTGGGTATAAGAAGTAATTAAATTCCTTGGCTACCTTACAATGAATAAAATTATGGGTACTACCTGAATCAATCAACACTATTACATTTTTCTTCTTGAAATGTCCTTCTATCTTAAGAGTTTGAGGACTGGTAATTCCTTCCAATGCATTACAGGATATGGTTGGAATCATTTCTTCTTTATCTAGGGTTGTTTCCTAGCGTATATCCTCTTATTTTGTAGTTTCTTGTTCATTTTCTTCCTCCTCTTCACAATCTATGTAAAATATTTTATTCTCTGCACACTTATGACCTTTACTATATTTTCTATCACAACAATAGAAAATCCCTTTTGATCTTTTTTCTTCCAATTTTTGTGATGTCAACCTTGTAGGTTGTGGAAGTCTAATAGTAGCAACACTTCTATATTTATAGATGTGAATGGTAGGCTTCCTTGTTGCCATAATTTTACTTTAAATTTTTCTTTCCAACCTGAATGCCTTCTCTAATGAATCAGGTTCCCAAAGGTGAACCTCATATTGGATGTTATCCTTTAAAGTCCCTATGAAGACATCAATCATGTGTTCCTATGGAATATCAATTACCCTTATATTCAATTTTTAGAAGTCCTGAATGTGCTCCACCATTGAACCCCTTTGTTTGAGATTTATCAATTGGCTAAAGAAGGTGTTTCTCTTTGTATCCTCATAATGTGATATCATTTCCTCAGTAAAAATTGACCAAGTGATATTTTTTTTTTACGAGAGAAAAGCCATCGATACCATACAAATGTATTTTGCTCTAAATGTAAAGTTGCAATGCATACCTTTTGTGTGTCTCGCACATTATGGAGATCAAAATATTGCTCAATCTGTAGTATCCATGTTACGGGATCCTTGCCGTCAAAATTCCTCATATCGAGCTTTGGAATATGGTGTGTCTTCAATCCAACATTAGAGTTTATGAAATCATGATTAACATTTATTTTGTTCTCATCATGATTTTCCTGTACTGCCTTTTCACCATTAGGAATCATTTATTGTATGAACTTTGTCTAACCTTCCTTCAAACCTGCCATGTCTTCTTTCAGATCATTCTTCATGTCTTCCATGTTGTCTTTCATATTTTCATCTATCTTAGCTTCCATGTCATCTATATTAGCTTCGATGCCATCCATCTTAGCTTCCATGCCATTCTTCAAAACTTCCACGCCTTTCTTCAAACCATCCATCTTAGCTTCCATGCCTTTCTTCAAAACATCCATTTCATTTTTTTTTCTCTTTGTGAAAGAGAAGTTTGGTGCACCTAGTCTTGTAATTTTGATATATCATGTTTCACTTCTTCCTATTCATGACTCATAGTAGAGCCTTATGAGGGCTTAATGGGTGTTTAATTCTTTTTAGGGGCCATTTTAGAACCCAATACTGACATCTATGCTTCAATATGCCCTTGGAATCACTTCAAACTGATTTTTCAAACAATATTTATGCAATTTGAAAAAAAATACACGCCTTTTCTTGCTTTTGAGGAGCTCGATATTGAAATTGATGTATCTCTGGAATTTGGGATCCCAAATATTTTATCTTTTGTCCTTTAATATCCCTCAGAATCTTCTTTCCAATGCCATAGGTCTGACTTGATTTGGATTCTTCAAGGCAAAGTTATGCCTAATATCCTACAATGAACTAATTATGGACTGCTTCAGTAGAGCGAACTTGTACGGCATACCACATGTCACTATTTTCTCCTTCGGATCTGAAATTGATAAAAAGTAAACTACAATTCGTATAATTTTGACCACTTTTTATAGAATTCCAATCTGATGCTCACAGAGAGAGTTATGACAACTTTCCCAAGGTCACCTCTTTGAGATGAAATTTAGGATCCTCCCAAAATCCTAACTTCCACAGATCATATCTCTTCGAAAATATTGCAAACCAAGGTATGAAATTTTTACACGACGTTCATCAAGATTTATTCACAAATGAGTTTTTTTAAGCTTTTGAACCTTCGTAGAAAACAATTTATAGCGAAAATTCCATGATGACTTGTTTGAAGGAGCGAAACCCTAGAATCCAAAAATTTGGTACCAAATGTTATGGAACCAAATCCAAAAATAGAAGAAATGAGAGATAAACACCTTAGAAATTAGCGAGTTCGAGGGGGAAACCTCCTTTACATTACGTAAATAAATAGTTTTTGGATGATACAAATGAAAAAACCTCCTTTTTATATATAGGAGTCCAATGTGTCACAATATAATCCTAGCTAACATAACAATAACAATGTAAGGGCACACAATAACAATAGTGGGCTTCTATTTGTCACAATAATAACAATATGGAGACTACATGGCCACAAAAATAACAATAAGGGGGATATAATAACAATAACAATACGGGGATAACACTAAAAATATAGTGACCTAATAAAATCTAACAGTAGCTTAACTGCTTATTTACATAAAAATTAATAGAAAAGGTAAAAAAGTGAGTGTATTGATTTAAATCCTACAAAGAAGTGGGATAGTTATTTGCAAAACAAAGAAAATAAGTGCATCGAGATCACATGGTAAAATCCAATAGAATTCCACATGAGAGTGACATTCATGTTAACAGTGGAGAATTTGGCACATCTCACAAATTTCGTAAGCTCAAAGATAGGTAAATGGGAAGGCTAGATATAACCCATACAATGAAGAATAATTGTCATTAATGCGGTCATTCCAGAATGTAAGCATGTCAATGTAGTATCTGCATAGAAAAAAACAAGAACTCCACTTCCTATATCAGATAATTCGCCCATATAACACATATTCTTGTGATTCCCCCAAATTATGAGCAATGTTATGACCTATAATAGAAATAAATGTAAAATTCTCAAACTCCCTCTCTCTGTCTCACATAAATGTATATGTATCAAACTTCCCCATCAAAGAAAGTGTTTCAAGCTTATTTCTTTGTACAGAAAGAAGTAAAAAATAAATTGAAGTCATCTAACTAGAGAATAAATATCAATAAATTCTGAAATTAGAAGCGCTTCAATATGATAAAATTAAATAGTAACAGATCCTCTAAATGGAGACTAGGTGTTTGTCTTACATATAAATTCTTTGATAGTAATTGATGAGCTTTCTACATATTATAAAAAACCTTTGTCACTGCTTTAGTGGTTTATTAACCACTTTCCTGATGAGATTTTTTGAGTTTTTTGAGTTCTATGTTTTCAAGCTTTGCAAATGTAACCAGTGTTTAAAATGTTTTGTATAAGTCTAGTTAATTCTTTTAGGTATAAGAAATATATCAACCCAATTCTATGTAGTTACGATAGTATTTATTAGTAGGGAATTTGCCTAGCTACATGGGAAATGCGACTCTTGTCCTTTGTAAAACACTTTAATTCAACATGATAGAAAATGTATTGACCTTATATTAAAGACTATTATAAAGTCTTATTAAATTTTATCAAGATAAAAAAGTAGATATATGGAAAAATTACTTATTGAAATTGAGGATTCACTAATATTTGCTAAGTTTTAAAAGTAGACCTTGAAAATTTCTAACACGAACTACAAATTATGATATTTTTATTTATATTTTAGTGCATTCATTGTATTGTAATATTAGTACATACATTTGATACACCTCTCATACAACATAATTTCAATTTTTTGTTTATTGATAAAAATCGATATCTATATTAATATATCAAAAACCACAATAAAATGTTAAAGTACAACAAATAAAGAGCTCATTTATAGCTAAATGAAAATAAGAAAGCCCCTAGGTTACAATGAGCTTAGAATAACAATCTCTTCTAGCTCTCATAATGAGTATGTTTTCGACTTTTAATGAGAAGAAAATATCAATGGGCTAATTGGTTGATTTTTGAATTGTAATGAGAATAAAATATCAATGTGTTAATTGGTTTATACACTTACAAATTACTACACACAAAATCTTGATAGCTAGCTAGTTAGATACATTTTCCTTTAATTTTGAAAGATTATAGATCTATAGAAAAATACATGACTTGAGATGGTTTACCTTTTCAAGTCTATAAATAGAATATTCCTATACATAAAATCCTTCTTATGGAGTGCATGACAATGTCTTAGACTAAATACTGGGTAGAAATAATATAAAGTATTTCCCTTAACCCCAAGGCTATATTATTATAGTGGCATATCTATGTTTTAATTTCAATGCACTTGTTTGGTTTCCATTTATTTTATTTTATTTCCAAGATTATAGTAGTTATGTCCTATATTCTTACTTGGGATAGAAAAAATTAGTATTAAAAATATCAAGAAAAAAATACCTAGATAGGATATTTAGTAAAATGGATTGAGAGGAAGGAATGGAATCCTCCCCACCAAGATTCAATTCCCACAAGTGGTATGACTAGTATTGAAAATATTGACAAGGAAAAGAAAAAATAAATATTCGGTTAAAATAGGAAATTTTGAAATTGGAAAAATATATTAAGAGGTGTTTTTTAATATATAATGAAACTAATGTATTATTTGATATACAATGAATTATTTTCTATATCATAGTTTCACTAAGTGAAACCTTTTGACCATGTCAAGCCCCTAGGCTACATTGAGCTTAGAATAGCAATCTCTTCTAGCTTTCCTAATGAGTATGATTTTGAATTGTAATGAGAAGAAAATATCGATGGGATATTTGGTCGATTTTTGAATTAGAATGAGAATAAAATATCAATGTGTAAATTGGTTTATGCACTTACAAACAATGTCTTAGACTAAATAAATGGGTAGAAATAATAAGAAGTCTTTCCCTTAACCCAAGGCTATATTATTATAGTGGCATACCTATGTTTTAATATGAATGAACTTGTTTTGTTCCCATTTATTTTACTTTATTTACAAGCTTATATATTTAGTAAAATGGATTGGGAGGAAGGAATGGAATCCTCCCCACCAATATTCAATTCCCACAAGAAGTATGATCGGTATTGACAATATTGACAATATATGCATACAATAATGTCCTGTGAAAAAAGAAAAGAAAAAAGAAATATTCAATCAAAATAGGAAATTTTGAAATTGGAAAAATATATTAAGAGGTGTTTTTTAATATATAATGAATCTAATGTATTCTTTGATATAAAATGAATGATTTTATATATCATAGGTTCACTAAGTGAAACCTTTTGACCATGTCATTATCACCACCAATTTAAAATCAACAAATCTCTTGCATGAATACAACAATCATTAAAAAAAAATCCAACCATTTAAATATTTTACAAGACAATTTTTTTTTTTTTGTAAGCTATTCTAAATTCTTTTGATTATCAAAATATTTTACATTCCATGGCCTGAGTTGAGGAATTTATCCAATTCTTGCTTTCAATTGTGTCCAAAATTTCAAAATGAGGGGCTGCCCATGGCAGGGAAACCAGCCCTTGGATTGTCTAGAAAAGCTTGAAGCATCTACATTTGCTAAAACACTATATAAAATTGAAAAAACTATAGATAACATGTATTTCCAGAAGTGAAATGTGGTGCAAAAACCTTCAATCTTTGCGTGCTTCCCCATGTGGGTCTGCATCGGGTTCTGTTGATTCTTCCTTAGTCACTGGACACCTGTAAATACGAGAAATTTCCTCCTCCTCCTCCATGAATACGTGAGGGAGAAACTCCATCAGCTCACCTTTCTTATCAAACTTTCTCTAGCCACCTACAGTGTAATGCCAAAAATTGGGGATGTACAAGGAGGAGGCCTTAATAGGCAGACGTTCCAACTTCTTGGGTAGAGGCATTAAGGAGCAGGGAATGGTGGATTTACGGTATTTATGTTTGAATCTGGGCTGGGGCGACATGGAGGGCTTAGTGAAAGGGATGAGGGGGGCAGAAGGTGGAACCGAAAGAGCTAAGGAAGCAGAGGAGCCGTCAGAAGTCATGGCAACAGACTGAGCGGAGGGAGCGGAGGAGGGCTCTACATCAGAGTCGAAATTTCTATCAGTAGAGGCTCTAGTGAGCCTGACAAGGAGGGCGCCCCGAGTGCTTCCTCTACAAGGCTTCTGTCCCTGCCTTGGTGCCATGGCGATGTAAGCATAGTAGGAGACTGGGTTGAGGTGAAGAGAGCATGCCAAGCCGTGAAGGAGAGCTGTGACAGTGCTACACTAGAGATCAAGGGGAAGACTGCGTGGGAGAGAATGGTGCAAAGGTTTTATGGTTGTGCCTCTCTGATCGAGGCCACAAATGGCCGTCACCTATAACATTAAAACCATTAACTGATATCTGTTACAACGTGGTGCAACCTACTAGCCATGGCACTGCCATTCCTTTGCTTGTTGCGTCATTGCGCACCTTGGGATGGCCCATTCATCGCGTCACCCAGATCCGGGAATTTTACGAGACAAGTGAATAAAGAAAATACTTTCATATTAAAAATGGCTTAAAAAATGGTTTATATATAAAAAAATATACAATACTTATAACCAAATATAAAAGTGGTTGGAGTCTTTTTTTTTCCTCCATAAAATGAGAACTAATACATGTTATGTTTGATAATTTAACAATGTCTTACATTTTTAATAAATAAATTTAAATTTCTCTATAGTTAACCCTAATTTGTTTTTTATAATTTTAATTATCTAAAAAGAGTATTTTCAAAGTTATCAATAAAATTGACGTTTTTATTTATTTATCTTAAAAAAAATTAATTAGTTTAATCATCTATATTAGAAATGTTAATCAATAATTTGAGAGTTTAATTAATTAATTTAAATAAAAGGTATTAACCTTTTTAATGGCCTAAATAAAAAATGTAAAATGAAAAGGAAATAAGAAATGTTTCAAAGTAGAAACAAAATCCTCCTTTATCCATAAATACATTAAAACTAACTTTGAACACCTTCTCATGTGGCTTGATCCTGCATTCCAAATTATAATTCAGGAAATTAGGATTTGATAAAAGAAACTTTGCTCGAAGTCCTTTAGTATTTATGAAAAATTCCATGGTCTTATGCATTTTCTCCTCAGAAACGTTTAGTATGGATGCAGATATCCTAACAAGCTCCTTGGCCTCATCCTCCATGAGGCCAAAACTTGCCAAATGCCTTATTTTATTTTCTAAAGATTCAGGCCCTTTACTGTTAGCCAAAACCCTAGGTGCCCATTTCAAAACCTTCAAGAAATCAATCTCTAATCCAAAAATATTTTGAAAATACTAGATGTTGGGAAGAAGAGTTTCATATAGATTGCAACAAAGAAAAATAGGTTTGTATGATATGACATTTTCTGAAGTCTTGTGCAATGAGGCCCATTTTTTTCATGAACTTGATCTTGGGTTCCATCTGGCTATTAGCATTGAGAGTAAGATGAGTGGGTGCTCTCGTAATGATCGATACATTTGTTAGTCTCGTGTAGTTGGGCCCAATGCTTTCATGAACTAAATCTTTGGTTTCAAGTGCTGGTCACCATTGGAAGTAAGAATTATTGGGGTTTTGGTATTGATCTTCATTACTTGGTCTTTTATAAATCTTGAATCTACAAGAGCTGAATTTCTTATTGGGCTCTATGATCATATCTCGTACGGCGAAAGAATGTCCTTTTTTTAGGATTCTCTAGATCTCTAGAACCTACATACCTTAAGTAATAAATTTGACACGGGGCAGGTACTCTCCACCTCTGGGAAGCCTTCGATGTTTTCATTACGACCAACAATAGATGTAGATAAAATGGATATTTTTAACAAACCAATCCATGGAAATGGTAAGGAAAGGGTTGCACCAGTGGAAGCTGCATGGCGATGAAGAGAAGAATGGCCCCAATATCTCAGAGACGGGTTCTCATCCGAGCTTGCATTGTATTCTTTTGAAAGGAAATGCGATGAGGGTCATTAAAGACTTTTAACAACAGGAAGGAATGAATTATTTACCAAGGAAGCAAGTGCAATATGTTTATGGGTTATAATAAAGATTGACAAATTGAACGATTGAACAAATCAAGATATAGTTGAGAGTTAAAGTAATGTGATCTGAAGGTGGAAAAACTTTCAATTGTCTAACATTTGATCTAATGGCACAACTAGGGACACAGTGACAGCTGGGGGAGTTGTTTTCAAAGAAGAATGCCTTATGACATAACAAAGTGAGGGTAAATCTCCATAGATAAGAATATTCTTTCACACACACACACACACACA
Organism: Pinus albicaulis; assembly: GCA_034641835.2. Taxonomy (NCBI): domain Eukaryota; kingdom Viridiplantae; phylum Streptophyta; class Pinopsida; order Pinales; family Pinaceae; genus Pinus; species Pinus albicaulis. The sequence goes on from CM076576.1 coordinate 402,464,911, forward strand.
CACTTTTATGCATTCAAAAGTGTATCATAAAGAACAAGAAATCACATTCTCACTTGCAATTGTATTTCCAAATTCTAATAAAAAATTATAATTAGAATTAGAATTATGAATTATTATTATAATGTCAAGCAAACTAAAGTTATAATTTAATTATTTTTTATGATTTTTTTAATAATGGAAATTTTTAGATTTACCATCCATTTAATTTTTATGGTCGTGGTAATAATTATCATTTTGACAATATATTAACTAGTGTAAGTAAATAGAAATATTAAAAAAATAATTCATAATTAGTGTCACCTCGCTCAAATTCAATATTCTTGAAATGCAAATTTATTACTAATTTATCATGAAGTTTCTTAATTTTTAAATATGCTCTATTACAATACAATGTGAAAATACCATGATTTATCAATACCACATGCAAAAAAACCATAACTCACTTCACATGATGCTTGTTTATATCAAATGTTTTTAAATCAATCAATTTAATTAAAAAGACAAAAAATACATAACTATTTTGAAGATAAATCTCAATCTTCCATTTTTATGTATTATTAAAAAAAATTAAAATATTCAATAGAGGGTAAATCTATACCTTTCAACTAATAACTATTAATAATTACATTAAATTTTTAGAAACTTTATTCCAAAATAAACCTGCGTATCAAAATAATTATAATTATTTGAAACTCACCAAAAAATCTTATTCATACCTAATTTATATAAAATATTTAAATTTTTTTTTTTTATTGCATGGTATGACTAATAAATAAAGTGACCATTTCCCAAAGAATTATTTCTGGTTAATGTTAACATAAATCTATCAAATATTTAAAAACTTAAGTTGTTTAATCTGAATTTCAAGGCAATTCATTTATGAATTTAAAAATGTATTTTAAACTTAAAAATGTATTGTCAAATTTTCCTTTCTACTTGAAATTATTAAATAAACACACTTTTGTTGTACATTTGGAGAAATTGTTAAAAAAAATGTGAAAAAGAGAAAAATCACACTTTTAGTTATTAATTTTTATTTTAAAGAAAAATTTAAACTAAAAAAATTTAATTCTTATCATTTTATGCTAAATGAAATATTAAATCAGTTTATATTTTTGTTATTCTATTGATGAATAAGGCTAGATTATAATAAGTATGAAATAAATGCTTTTAGAGAGTAAGAAGATACTGATGAATAAGGCTAGATTATAATAAGTATGAAATAAATGCTTTTAGAGAGTAAGAAGATACTTGTTAAAGAGATTAATCCATTTTTGTTGTGATTGTTCAAATGAATATTATTTAAACATTATTTTAAAATAATAATAATATATATAATAAATATTTTTAACTATTTTAAATAAATAAAATTAAAAACCAATTATTAAAACTCTCAAGAAGGAAATGGACTTATCATTCCCTAAATTCCCGTACGATCTGCTAGCAAATGTAATAACTTTTAAGAAATAGTTTTTGACAATCCACTATGTGTTTCAACTATATACATCCACACTTGAGAGTTCAAATACCCACTTCTTTTCATTGTAGCCTCATTAATGTCAACAATAAGCTCGCAGGCGGGTTCCCCTGTTGAACAAGAATTTCGAAAGAATGATTACACAGAAACTTCGAATTAAAGAATTAATGTATACTAACACGTTCACATTGGAGAGAAATTCATACATTAAAAAAAAGAATAATACTTAAATTAAATCATAATTGGTGGAGACGATAGCCAACTACTTGCATGTGCATCTATGTAACCGCCTACCCTCTTACTCTCGAGTCGATATGCTTTTGTACCGTAGGGCCACTCAAGCAATTTGATATTTTCGGAGCATAACAGATCTTAACTGATTAGGGTTCATAATAATTTGAGGAGATTTAGGCTTTGTAATAATCCCTGAGCTACAATGAAGAATATATAATAATATTTAGAGTATATATATGTGTATGCTGATATCTGGGCATTTGAGTTACAATTATGGCTGCCAGAAATTAGGATGCTTGTTGGAGTGGCACTGGTGAATGATGTTCATGGAGAGCCTGTAATTATTCAGTTTCGCCCACCTAGGATTATTGAGGTTGAAAGGAAAAACTTCAGAGGCCAAGATGGCAATGACAAGCCCAGCAAGAAAGAGACATCAGTTACGAAGAAATCAGTACTGGATCGGAACTCTCGTCCGATCTTTCAATTGTTACTTATTATACCTCTCGAGATTTTTGTGATCCCAATGTCTCTTAAATCATTGGAAACTCTACAGGGAATTTTGTTATGATCTTGAGTACTATAAAGAAAGGTTGGCACTCTTCCTACGTTGGCTTTTTGTTTGTTTGTTTTGTTTTGTTTATATAGACATATCCATACCACTTCCAATTAGCATTGGGTTGAGCAATGAAGATAAAATATGGGAAAAACTAATAGAGTATAAGAAAATACCATTAAGATGACGAAAATGCAATGAATATGACTATTTATTCTAAGAATTTCTTAAAAAACCACATCAAACAAAATGCACAAATAAATTTATCCTTTGATTAACAAGGGTTTACCATAATCACTATTAAAACCACATCAAACAAAATACACAAATAAATTCATCCTTTGATTAACACGCGTTTACCATAATCACTATTAATAGAAAGATGGCTGAAAAGGAAATAGAAAAGTCGAATTTTGAAAATGTATTGAGCCATCACTCGTACAAAGTCCTCGAGTTGTTGGAAGAAAATGAGATAGTAAAAAAAAAGAGAAATTCCAAAAAATTAGAGATTGGGTAGAATAGTTAATGAAAATCCAAGTCAACAAAAATTGAACAAGAGTAGATGAAAGAAAAATATGACTTAGAAAATCTAGAAATGGAGAATAGCATAAAAGAATCATATGATGTAGAAGATGTTGAGGAAATTAAATTGTATAACATTGATTTTAAATCTCTTATTAAGGAACAAGGAAACACATATCTAACAACAATTTCTAAGTAGCAAGTTCAAATCATCATCAAAGCATACATTTAAAATGAATATCTAATTATTTGTGAGGCTCAGGAAATTTCCCTATTCATGGCTCTTCTTATAGCTCTCAAGGAAAAAGAAATGCTCCTAGAGATAAATTTAATATTCCATGTGAGCCAAAGAAAAAAGTGTGAAAAAGTAATAGCCAATTACTTCAAGACCTAGGGGATTACTTGGAAAAAATTAGTAAGGTGTCACCAATGGATGTCATCCTTCAACCCTCCTCTCAATATCACCAATAAAACTTATGTCGTGGAATACTATGGGTTTTAATGGGAAAACAAAAAAAAAACTACTAAAAAATAAAATATGCCATGAACACGCTAATATTCTTCCTAGTCTCTTAATAAACTTCTAAATTTTGTTTAGAGAAACTATGATTATTTATCCTAGGATGAAAAATGAGCATCAAGATGCATTTCATTCCATGGGACCCTTAGTCACTCTTAGATATTTCGTTTCTCAATTCCTAAGTGATTTCCTAGCAGTATATCTCGTTAGAATATCATGATGCGTTTACTGTTTTTGATTTGGTGTATTATTGTTGTATTCTTTAAGCCTCTAATTAATATTATTATATCCGTTATGTTATATTAACTTTTGGGAATCCATGATAGAATATGTAGAAATTCGATTCTTAACTTTAATTTTTGGGCAGGAAGCAATAGTTGAAAGCTACCGTAGTTCAACAGGTATGTTGGCTTGAGGGGTCCTGACCCAGGTTCGGTGTGCAAGGTTTGCCAACAAACCCCTATACTATTGGCCCTTTCGGCAGTGACCTGCTTTCGCAGGTCACAGTCTCACCCGAAGTAGTATGGGTGGGTGTTGGAACCTGGTTTCCACACCCTAAGAAAGGAAGGGTAAGGCAAGCAGAGCTGCGTTCTGTTCTGTAATTCCCAGATTACCTGGTTCTTCGCAGGGTTAAGTATGTATCTATTTGCATCCACGTTCACTAGATCTATAATTATATGCTTTCTATAACATCAACACAATACTATATAAACAGAGTGGAAAAAATCTAGATCCAAGCATTTAGTACACAGATCTTTGCAGCGAAAGACAGAAAATACATAACACAATAATTCTCAGCAATTCACACAACAGTACTCATAGATTTATATCTCTAATAATCCTTCGCATTCATTCATTCATCAACATTTCCTTACAATTCCCTTCCCAACCTACACACATAGCAGCAGGGTTCGCACACAGCTGGACTAGGATCTTCGCACACAACCAGCAACAGTCCATTCCCCAAAACCTAAACAGACAGCTTAAGCAACAGATTGCATCAATATCTCCTCAATTCTTATCCTTTTCGATACAAAATACATCTTTGTTTATAACAATCTAGATCCTACTTTCCTATGGTCTGCAACCCATGGTTTTTGGACCCCTAGTTTACCCTTTGACCCATTACAATGCATTCGAGGCTTTGACCCGCCCCAAAACCCATGCGCTATACTAAATATAATCAAAAGTAATCAAAATGGACCAGTTTTGCAGCATGTTAGGAGAACCTATTTCAACAGTCCCCTAACACAATCTTGTGACCCGTCTCGAGTCACTGCAATGGTGTGGCTTTGATTTGCGCGCACAAGGTGTCCAAAGTGTGGACAAGCAGAGGGAGTACGTCCAAACTTTGGGCTGTAGCTTGCTGCACAATGTTGACCAATGTTAGGGAGGCAGGCCCATCTGTATTCGTAGTGACCCATTCTAACAGTTGGTGGAGGCGTGCGATGGCGTACTAAGCATCGTGTGTGAGCTGGAGTGCGGTATCAGACCACGGCTTCAACATTTTTCGAACAAATTTCTTGGAGTGCTGAAGGTCCTTAATCCTGTCCATGGCGGCTAAGTGCTGTGCAGAAATGGGGGAAGGTCTTGAGGCTCGACTTGATCCAGAACAGATTCTGCCTGCTGTAGTTCCTACTGGATATGCTGAATCGTGGAATGGTGTTGCACTGTCATTCATAGCTCTATAGTTGTTTTGACCAATTATGCTCCTTGTGTCAGCTGCTCCTCAATGATACGCATTGTGTCTGTGACCACGAAAATCCCCTGGGCCTGGACTTCTGGAGGTATGTCATACTGCTGCTGCCTGTCCCGGTCACGGCGGCGAACCTCCCGCATCACTCTGGAGGATAGTCTTTGTAGCTCTGAAATAGATAGTTGTGCTAAGTCTAGTTGGATGTCCCCAGTATTTGGGTCGAGAGTACGAATTATGGCAGTGCGAGGGAGTGAACATACATTGCTTTGGGAGGGTGGCGCTCGGGAGCTGCGGAGACGTTGCAGCATGTCCCTGTATCTCAAAGGTCGGGCTCTAATTCCGCCATATAATTGCACTCATCCACTCATCTATATTCTAGGTTCTCTTGCCAGTTCTTTCGACGGGTCCAGGTCCATCTTTTTAACATACATGCGAACGTTACAGAAAATATGGATGAGCACAAAAACCCAGAACGCGGATAGCCAGAGCCTGTTGAATGGTGAATAAATAGCTCGGCACGAAGTTTTCCAACCATCCGCGCCTCCTACGGGGCTATTTAATGGCGAAGTAGCTTGTTTGTGGCACGTACCCTCAATCCTTCAGACTGTTCTTACCATAAATTGTAGCATTGATGATCTACCACTTGTTTTTCGTACTTACGAGGGTCTTTTTTTATTAAATCGGGACATGCTGACAGCTATCCTTCGTGCCCTAGGTCGTGTCCATGAAATGTCAGAACATAGATGACGCTTTTATGTTGATTGCGTAACTGGGATGAGGGTCGAGGCAAGGTGTATCTGCAAGTTGGTCAACAGTCTTGTCGAGACCTTTATTTCTCTCACGGGCGAGACGTTCTTGTGTTAGAAGGCTGCGTCATACGTCCTTATGTCATTTATTACTTGAGATATTCGTAGATTTTCAGGTAGGTCTAGAATCCTACGCATGCTGAGGGTTGTGGTACCCCGGTAATTCTATTCGAGCAAGGTTCGATCGCACTCTTGAGTGTTGCACATCAGTAGGTATCCACGTAGGTCAATTGATCTCGGGGCCCATCTACCCACAGGGATCCTATGCACAGGACCACCCTACTCCAGTACTTCCCCTGGGTAAAAAATACCAGTCCTTGCGTAGGTGGTTTGCATAGTGTTAGCAGTGATGCTTCTGGCTGACGGTCCGTGGGACTCTTCGGTTCATCAGGCTGCTGATCTTCACCTGTGTCCTCCCGGTAGGGTGAGGTTCTTTCTGTGGTAGACATGCGATGGAAATTCCTGATGGTTTGAAGGTTTCGAAGCGCTGAAACCTCATGCAACTGACCTTTCCAATTCTCCAGCTCCTCATCGGAGTCGGAAAAACATTCATTTTCCTTTTCCCAACAGAGCATTCCTTCATTTGTGGGGTTAACCTGATCTTTGTCTTGTGCAATTATCTTATAAATGTGATCCAATTCCTCCTTTTCATAGGCTGGCTCTGTGTACCGCGCACCTTCTGCTGGGTCTAATGGTACTGTGACATGCGTACCTTTGTTTTCGAACACCATGCTTTATTTCTTGAGATTGATGACACCTCCCATGTCTATTTCCTAGTCCAATCCGAGGAGCGCAGGGTAGGGGTCCGCATCTTCTACTATTTCTATTACTTCAAAATCAACTAGGACTTGTACCCCTGCGATGTCCACCATGACTTTTGGTAACCTACCCAGAGGGATGATATTTTTTTGATTTGCCATTCGTAGTTGAATAGTAGACCATTCCAACTTAGGCTCTCCCATTTGTTGCCATGTTTGTTTTGGTAAGACGTTCGCATTCGATCTAAGATCTAAGATAACCTGATCCATCTCATAGTCTCCGATCTGCGCAGTCAATCACATCTCTCTCCTGGTGCGTTTCTTATAACTGTATAGTTTGTGTACATCCTTGGTCTCAAAGATCAAATTGGGTCGAGCTACGTATGTATTCAGTAACGCTAGGAGATTTCCTACTGCCTGCGGATTCCTTAGTAACTTTAGACATGCCTTTAAAAAGGGCTCAACTCTTTCTTCTATCTGAGGCTGCGCGGAGGCTGCCAATGGTGCTTATTCATTGAAAGACACTTCTTCTCAAGAGGCAAGCCCTCCCTTATCTCTCTGGGTGATCATCCCACTACGTGTCATGACTTTTACACTCGAATCCGCCTATCTTAGCTCGGTCTTAACTATTTGTACGTTCTGTGTCGGGGTGGGCTGCTTTTCCTGCATCTTGGCTATTAATATTGGGCAGTCTTCTACCTCATGATCCAGCTTCCTACAATACTTGCAAGATGGCCTAGTGGGATTAGGTCATTCTCTGGCAAAGTGCCCTATTTCCCCATAGTTATAACAGATTAGCTGCCCGCGTCCTCGACCTGCGCTTCCTCCCCGACCTCCTCTGCCTCGGGGCGGTGATCCTCCAAAGTGTGTAGCAAGTCTTGGTGACTTAGGGTCTGATTGCACCCTATATAAGTTCCCACGATCTGTCATTAAGTCATATGTGTGATAGTTCTATTCATCATGTCCCACTGATCGGCAGAATCAACACCATTGTTGCTTTAGTTCTGGGACATACACACCTAGCCGAGGGAAATGGTTCGTATCATGTAGTCCTGCTACCCAACAATCATCACACCAAGTGCAAATCCACTTGATCCTGGATGCAAAAGGGCAGGTTCTCTACGTGCCCCTGGGTGTATCGGACTAGGTCCTCCTGCTTGCATATAATTGGTCAGCAGAGGACACTGATCCTTCGTATGGCGAGACACCCGGCATCGTATGCACCAGAGGTCTGCACAGATGTCCTTTCCTCATTCTTTTCGCAGGTTCTATATCTCCATATGCATAGCCCCAAGTTGTTCCTGGATTTGTTGTACCCCCGCCATCGTATCCTCCCTGGGTGCAGCTTTCTCTTGTGATTCAAAGGTCTGATGACTCATCAGTGTGCGTAGGTGAGGTAACAACATAGCGATGAACCACTCCGTATGTTGTCTATCATCATATTCGAACCCTCCTTCCCTAATCGCCTTCTTTAATCACTGATCAGCCTCCCATACTGACTTAGACGCACCTTGTTTGAAGTCCTTTACTTCCGCTACCAACTGGGAATAAGATTTCAGATTTCGAAATTGTTGCTTTAGATCATCTTTGATATCTTGAATGGAGGCGGTCCCTTTCTGGGCAAGTATCGCATATACCAGTCTAGAGCTCTGTCTTCGAATTCTAAAGATAACTGCACCCTCTTTATCATGTCACTTGCCAAATTTTGCGCAGTCCAGACAGAGTCTGCTACAAACCAAATTGGTCCATATCCTCATCTCCTACCCCTTTGAAGGTAGGCAGTTTCAGGTGTGCAACCATATCACTGTCTAGGGAGGGTGGTGGTATAGGAAAATTCTTACCTTTGTGCGGCCTAGGTGGTGATGTACCTGGGGGATATTGCGCAGCTGGTTCCTGTAACGGACTATAGGTGGATCTTCCTCTGTCAAGGTTGGTCCGATAGTATTTACCACTATGTGTTGCACTTCCATCTAGATCCGAGGTCATTCAGTCTGTGTGACTACACATGATACTTTTTTCGCACAGTAATTTCTTGATCAACAACGGTAACGTCCTCAAAAACTTGCCCCGGAATCCCTTGAAGAATCCTCGTTCAGCCTCAGAGTATGATACAAACTGATTAATGGTAAATTTTGTCACAAATCCCCCCAACACACTATCCACCTAGTGATATACCATGCGTGTGATAGTATTATCAGTTTTTTCAAGCTGTTCGAGCAACTCTGGGGTCCACAGAGTGACCCGCTCGTCCTTCCAGCACTTCTGGAATTCCACCAGTCTAGCTAGCCACTCTTGGAGTTCAATTGAAAAGGTCACAAAGAATATTTCGTAGCTTTTATTAAGGACGTACCTAATTTTCCACTTTTCTGCCGTTAAATTCTCACTGCGATTTTATTTTACTGCAAATTCCTGGATTTGTCTTTCAAACCAGTCTTCGATCTATTTTCTTTCAGGTTTCCAGTATCCTCTTGTCATTACCCGATTCCTCTCTCAGACTTCTTCTGGTCCCAACAACAGAACCATTTTTTGGATTGAGGGGTCCTGACCCAGGTTCAATGTGCAAGGTTTTCCAACAAACCCTTATACTACTGGCCCTTTTGGCAGTGACCTGCTTTCGCAGGTCATAGTCTCACCCGAAGTAGTATGGGTGGGTGCTGGAACTAGGTTTCCACACCCCGAGAAAGGAAGGGTAAGGCAAGGAGAGTTGCATTCTATTCTGTAATTCCCAGATTACCTGGTTCTTCGCAGGGTTAAGTATGTATCTATTTTCATCCACATGCACTAAATCTATAATTATATGCTTTCTATAACATCAACATAGTACTATATAAATAGAGCAGAACAGATCTAGATCCAAGCATTCAATACACAGATATTCACAGCGAAAGATAGAAAATACATAACACAACAATTATCAGCAATCCACACAACAATACTCATAGATTCAGATCTCTAATAATCCTTCACATTCATTCATTCATCAACCTTTCCATACAATTCCCTTCCCAACCTGCACACATAGTAGCAGGGTCCGCACACAACTGGACTAGGATCTCTGCACACATAGCCAGCAGGAGTCCATTCCCCAAAACCGAAACAGACAGCTTAAGCAACATATCGCATCAATATCTCCTCAATTCTTATCCTTTTCGATACAAAATACATCTCTATTTATAACAATCTAGCTCTGACTTTCCTATGGTTTGCAACCCATGGTTTTCAGACCCCTAGTTTAGCCTTTGATCCATTACAATGCGTTCGGGGCTTTGACTCGCCCCAAAACCCTTGCGCTATACTAAATATAATCAAAATTAATCAAAATGGACTAGTTTCACAGCTTGTTAGGAGACCCTGTTCCAACAAGGTAGATATTATAATTGGAGGAAACAATAATTAGGTTATATAGTTGAAAGAAAAAGGAATTTGTGATTGTATTACAACAATTATTAGAATATGAAAGTCGTGTGAAAGTATACACTTTAACATTTATAGAGAAAATAATAATACCATTAGTTTGGTCTGAATATTCCTATTATATTTTTGCTTGACAATCGAAAAGTTAATCTAGTAGATCTAAACCATATTGACATTCATGTTACTATGAAATTTTGCTTGACAATCGAAAATTTAATCTAGTAGATCTCAACCATATTGACATTCATGTTACTATGAAAGTTAAGTTAGTATAAATGGGACATATTATATTTATGCCACGGTGAAAGATAACTATATATTATATATATATAGTTTGTTAGTAGGTTAATGGTTTATAAAAATGAAATGAAAAGAAAAGTATTACTTTATTGCGTTAATTATTATGGATTAAAGGAAGAAAGGGAATAAGGGTAAGGATATGGCTAGTATAGTGAAATCTTATTCAAGAAGAAGCAAATAACTGAGTAAGGATATTGAGCTTAACAATGTCTCTTCCATTTAGGAAAATTAAAATACATGTTACGATCAAGTTTAAAAGTATCATCCTGAAACAACGGATGTCCACAACTACAAAATTATAATTCAAACAGATCATGTTATAATGAATGAATTAAACGTAATGGTAAATTAAATCTATTTATGATGAATTAATTACACAAAATTTCTAGTTATAGGGTAGAAAAATAAGCATTGTGCACACTACAACTATAGATTTTCCATACATATGAGGGGAAGTGAAGAATAGTGAACTAAGAGGTTCTGTGTAAATTAGAGAGTTGTTTCATAAATAAAGAGAAAATACCATTCTAAGAAAAAATACTACAATATAAAACCAGTAGAATAATGATGTAATGTGTATAGCAGCCACCTAAGTGAAAGGTTTGGTGCTCATAGTATCACAAAAGTAGACAATATATATACTGAACTAGTATGGAAGCTAGTAAACAAAGGGAATATAAAGAGCCATATATGTGGCGTAGTAAATGCATATAAATACCATAACATTAACAGTAAATTTCAATACCGATGTTCATAACAATAGTATTACATGTCTCCACTTTAAATTCAAAGAACCATCGTATTCAATGTCTTAGTTTGTGTAAAAAATAAATAGATAAATTAGTAATCATTAACTGCACCTATAGACACAAAATTTGATATGATAAAGGAAGAACTATGCCAATGGAAAAAGGTAGAGGAATATGCCTTATCGCATAAGGCTTCCAAAGTTGATCAGCTAATACCCTCATGTTGCAAATAAAATTCTATCATTAAAATAAAACCACTATTTATATAAATATAATTCTCCATTGGGAATTCTATCAAATCCTTAGCTCACTTTGTGAAGAACGGTAATGATGGGGTTATGAACAACCTCTAAAAAATATTCAATAGACAATATTGTTTTAAACTAGAAGACATGGAGTATTATAAAATCCCCCAATCTTGAAGCAACATAACACCTCTGGAAACACCATCAATTGAATTCATACTAACCTATACCAATAGAGTTAATGGAGAAGTAACATTAGATACATGCTTGGAATTGTACACTGTTTGAAATGAACAGAGGATTAATGGACTATTCCATACCTGAAAAATAGGGGAAAGAGAAAGGATAAACAGTCAATAAGCTAGGAGCATCATTTTACAATATGTTTAAACCAGTAGAAAAGAAAATGATTGGGTACTTGGATGGGACTAGGGATCGAGTAGGGTAACATTCCTTATTCACCAAACTATAACTCAAAAGAAGACTAGGAATGGATCATATTTCCTATAAAGAAAAAAATTCAATAAAAAAACACTGAAATAATGGAATTTGGAGTCAATTTCCAAAATGGGTTCTTGGATAAGTACTCATCCTCCCTGTGCGTAGAGGAAATGAGTACACATTTAGCCAAAAATCACCAAAGAAAGGGAACAAAATGTGGCCTTATGTGGGAAACCATGCATAAAGAAAAATAAAGAGAAAAATCATTGATTCAACTCTGTCAGCTACCATATTTACCCATGATATTTTACTTCTATGATGAACTAGAATCACATTTTATCAAAGCATTAAGGAAACATGTGCAGATATAATTAAGAGGAAAACATGTCAACAATCACACAACAAAACACAAGACATTTAATAATGGATTTCGTCTAGTGTGGAATACGTCTCCGGACCTCGGTGTCTTGATGGAGTTGGCTGTTTCATTTGTTGCTGGAAAATGTGATGATGTACATGGACACTATTTACTTGTCATAAAAGGAAATGTGCCCTCGAAATGAGTGGAAAATTCTCTCCACGAGACATTTCGCTACAAGGAACTATCACTCATAACAGACCTCTTGTTATCTTGACAAACTCACACATGGTGATAGAGAGTATCCTAGGTGCTGGAAATTGTGATGATGTACATGTAAGCTGTTTACTTGTCATACAAGGAAATGTGCCCTCGACATGAGTGGAAAAGTCTCTCCACGAGACCTTCCGATACAAGGAACTCTCACTCATAACAAACCTCTGATCAGCATGACAACCTCACACATGGTGATAAAGAGTATCTTGACATCAAGGCAACAAAGAGATCTTAGAAACATAAATAACCATCCATGATGAATACATATCACATGAAATAAACATATAGATTCTGCATCATACATCAAGCAGGAATCGACATGACATAAAACATATCTCAACAATAATAAATGAAGTACATGTAAACAACACTTCATATAACTCAACTATGATGTTGGTTGAAGAATGGGTAGCTCAACTGTTGGATCTGAATGCACCATCGAAGTCATGGCGTCGAATGGCATGAAATCGATTGTACACACTCTGAATTCCAACACCATCATGCCAATCTAGAAAATGCCAAAAATCGAGACCTTTGTTGTAGAAGCTGACATCGTCATCAGATTCCTGTCGCTAAGAGGTGTAAAATCAATATAAAATTTGTCCAATTTGGACACTAGGCAATTCTGGCCCCTCTGAAAATGTGGCTCAATTCATGGTTCCACTGCCTCCCTAAATGGCTCAGGGTTCCACCACCTCGAACTATGTGCTTGCCTGTACCTGCAATAAATAACAATAAATTCTGGCTCAAACCGCATGCTCCTCCTTATGCCTTTGGTGCACTATGCATCTGAGGGTTTATGTAACATTTGCGTGGAAAACTTTCTAATGATGTGGAGGTGGGTTGAGTTCAAACCCTTCCCGCTCCATACTTAGCACGTAATTTATGTTTCATGTTTTTTTTTTCATTGGTTTATTTGTTATAACCATTGTTGTTGTTTGAATCGCATATAGTTTTTGTTATAACAAAAATATAATAATGAGTGGTGGTTTGATTTTTTTTAAATATATGTGTTGGTTTGAATGTTGCATTTTTCTAATATGTATTTAAATATGGGGTTTCCCAGTGGGGGCTAGCCCACGTGGGCTAGGCGGGTTCGGGCCCCGCCGACCCCGGTCACGGCCATGGTTTTGACATAGTGTGATAGCATATGCCACATTGGGTGGGCAGGGTACGCAACCCACAACCTCGACCCAACTAATTATATACGTTATATATGCGATTATCTCGTGGGAAGAGGGTGTGGCAGGGGTCATGACCCGCCACCCCATATTTGTCATTCGTTTATAATATGGTCATTGGGGGTGGTGGGGTTGGTGGCTTGCCAACCCATTTTAATATATATTTTTGTTTGTTTTAAAACAAATTGGGCATTTCTAGTTTTAACGAAAATAAAGGTCATTGGGAAAATTAATGAGGCCACAATTTCTCTCGTGTTCGGGAGCTAAGTTCCCCTGCCAGTTGACGGTGAATTTGTGGGACACTTAAACCTAGCCCAGTGCCCAACTTTGAATTTTTTTTTGGCTCGATCTAACTTCTCCATACGATCTTGGATTGGAGATCCATTCACACTGTTGGAATCAGGGCAACGAGTACTTCAACTTGACCATGGTTCGAGAGCCATCTGACCAATTTGAATTTTGACCTATCATCAGCCCTCTTGGTCTCGAGGGTGTCTGGAGCCACTAAGATCAATCCTCCCCACTAAGGATCTTTTTTTCCAAAAAAATCATGAACATAATCTGCAACTACTTTGTACCTTTTCTGCACCACACGTGTCCTGAAAGGTCACCCTTCATTCTCCTTCACCTTTGTCCTTCGGAGCCATAAGCGATGAGCCGACACCTGCATCCTCTGCACACTCGTAGTACAATATTTTGGAAATTACATGCTTAACTAAGTGGTGAATCTATGACCCAAGCATTCCCCACACTTGCCACGAGTTTATAACCATACTTAGTGGTCAATTTTACATTAAAATGGAATCAATACCCCAGCTATTAATACAAGGCAAAAATATCATTGTTGCTTCATAAGTGATGAAAACCACATCATCACTTTTAAATTTATATTGAAACACATGATTTACAAAGTAAGGCCATGACACACTACCACACCTAGAAAAACCTATTCTTACTTAACAAAGTGAACCACGGTGAACGTGGTGGATTTGCTTGTTGAACATTTTCACTGAATGGTTCCTGCACTGAAGCTTTGTCCTTAAGGCGTTGCTCTGGATGGAGCCTCCAACACGCAGCTCTTTGATGGCCACTTCTATCATAATAACCGCAATGAGTCTTCTTCCTCCATACCTGATTAACCAATTTCTTTCCCTGTTGTGGAGAAGGTCTTTCACGCCTCATACTCTTACGTGTTGCCATTATCTTCCAACACTAAACAATGACATGGTTATGTAAACCACAAAAATGACAAGTTCTTCTATGCCATGATTTATGTCCATGATTATTAAAATTCTTATAATCAAAATGAACTTGATAATATCAAGACTTGTTATACCTTTCCTGATGTTCTCTGGTGCGATCATGGTGATGCGAGCTTACCTCAGCTCTTTCTCTGCAACATGTACTTCCATGGGATGATGGTGAATTGTTTCCATCAATCTCTTTCCCCAATGGTTTCAAACATGCATTGGGAGCTTTTGAAACCTTCGCGCACTATCCTTCATTGTATCCCAAACCTGCTAATTGAGGTCTCTGCACGACCTCCAATGGATGAATCATGCCTTGGCCATTAACGCCAAGTCATACTCCTTTGTATCCCATATTGGTGAGGAGACTCATGCTAGTTATTGTAATGGGTATCTCCACATTTCCCTTAGAAATTATAGCATGTGAAGATGAAACTGAAGAAACATCAACATTGTTTACCTGAGATGTCGATTTAGAAACCGGTGATGATGGCTTCTTCAAGCCTTTATCACACTTCAATTCCTCCAAAACCTCTATCATGGCCTGTAGCTGGAGCTATAATTGTTGATTCTCCTCTTTCTCTTCTTGTAAGGCCGTCTTTAATGTATCATGATCTATTTTAAGACTTTGGTCGTTGCGATTCAATTCTTCCAATGCCTTTGTTGTGGCTTACAACTGAAGCTGCAATTGTTGCTTGTCCTCCTTCTCCTATTGTAGAAGTGTTTTAAACTCAACATTATCTGCTGCTTGTTCCTTATAAGCTTCATGCAACATGTCTATCCTTTTGGACATACTCAACATGGCCTCGTACACATCTGTGACATCCTCCATTGCTGCACGTTTAATGGTTGTTCATGCTCGCAATTCGCATTAGCAAGAAGACCACTCTAATACCACTTGATCTAGGTCCGTTAGCTACCATATTTACCCATGATATTTTAATTCTGTGATGTATTAGAATTTCATTCTATAAAAGCATTAAGGACATAGATGCATATATAATTAATAGGAAAACATGTCAACAATCACACAACAAAACAAAAGACATTTAATAATGGAGTTCGTCTAGTGTGGAATATGTCTCCGGGCCTCGGTGTCTCGATGGTGTTGGTCACTTCATTTGGTTCTGGAAAATGTGATGATGTACATGGAAATTTTTTACTTGTCATACAAGGAAATGTGCCCTCAACATGAGTGGTAAATTCTCTCCATGAGACGTTCCGCTACAAGGAAATATCACTCATAAAAAACCTCCTATCAACATGACAACCTCACACATGGTGACAAAGAGTATATTGGGTGCTGGAAAATGTGATGATGTACATGGAAACTGTTTACTTGTCATACAAGGAAATGTGCCATCAAAATTAGTATCAAAGTCTCTCCACGAGATGTTCTACTACAAGGAACTCTCACTCATAACAAACCTCATTCAGCATGACAACCTCACACATGGTGAAAAAGAGTATCCCGCCATCAAGGCAACAAAGGGATCTCATAAACATAAATGACCATACATGATGAATACATATCAGATGACATTAACATCAATATTCTACGTCATACATCAAGTAGGAATTGACATGACATAAAACATCTCTCAACAATAATCAATGAAGTACATGGAAACACCACTTCATATACATCAACTTTGATGCTGGTTGAAGAATGGGATGCTCAACTGCTGGATCAGAATGCACCATCGAAGTCGTGGTGTCGAATGGCATGAAATCGACTATCCACACTCTGAATTCTGACACTTTCATTCCAATCTGGAAAATGGCCGAAATATTGAGACCTCCATTGTAGAAACTAACATCGTCATTAGATTCCTGTCACCAAGAGGTGTAAAATACATATAAAATTTGTCCAATTTGGACACTGAGAAATTATGGCCCCTTTGAAAATTTGGCTCAGCTCATGGTTCCACTGCCTCCCTGAATGGCTTAGGGTTCCACCACCTCGAAGTGCATGCCTGCATGTACTTGTAATAAAATAGTAATAAATTCTACCTCAAATTGTGTGCTCCTCCTTATGCCTTCGATGCACTGGGCATCTGAGGGTTTATGTAACATTTGTGTGGCAGAGTTTCTAACGTTGTGCCCGTTGGGCTATTGGTTATGACAGACGAATGATGTGGAGGTGGGTCAGGTCAAACCTCTCCCATTCCATACTTAGCACAAAATTTATGTTGCATGTTTTTTTTTTTTTAAATTAGTTTATTTGTTATAACCATTGGTTGTTGTTTGAACCACATATAATTTTTTTTATAAAAAATATATAATAATGAGTGGTGGTTTGATTTGTTTTAAATATATGCATTGGTTTGAAAATTACATTGTTGTAATATGTATTTAAATATGGGGCCGCCCGGTGGGGGCCGACCCACGTGGGCCAGGTAGGTTTGATCCCTGTTGGCCCCAGTCACGATCATGGTTTTTACATAGTGTGATAGCATATGCTATGTTGGGTGGGCGGGGTCTGCAACCCACGACCCCGACCCAACCAATTATATATGTTATATATGTGGTTATCCTGTGGGCGAAGGGTGTGGTGGGGGCCATGTCTTGGCACCCCATATTTTTCATTCATTTAGAATATGGTCAATGGGGGTGGAAGGATTGGTGGCCCGCCACCCCATTTTAATATATTTTTTTGTTTGTTTTAAAACAAATTGGGAATTTTTGGTTTTAACAAAAATAAGGGTCATTGGGAAAATTAATGAGGCCACAATTTCGCCTGTGTTCGGGAACTAAGTTCCCCTATCGGTTGATGGTGAATTTTTGGGACACTTAAACCTAGCCCACTGCCCAAATTTGACCAAAACTTTGAATTTCTCTAACTTCTCCATACGGGCTCGAATTGGAGATCCATTCACATTGTTGGAATCAGGGTGACAAGAACTTCAACTCGAACCTGGTTCGAGAGCCATCCAACCACTTTGAATTTTGACCTATCATCAGCCCTCTTAGTCTCCTGAGGGTGTATGGAGCCACCTGGATCAATCATTGTGCTCAGGTTATAATACGTATGCGAAAAGGAATCCAAGGGCAGTCGAAATAAGAATAGAGACATCGCCAGGAAAATCATACCTTAAGTGGTATAAACCTGAATCCCAGCCAAAAAAGGATAAAAATGCTCAAGAAAAGGGGAATGTTGCACCTTAGAAATAAATAATCATAGTGATAGCCTGCATAAGAGAAACCAACAATAAGCTTCAAATAAATATGAGTATATATAGTAAAAATCTGCATTTGTAATACACTGTAGTTGTTACAATGGGAAATATAGTTACCTAGACGCAGGAATGCATGTCGAGTGTGATCACACCCAGAATAAATTTACACCCTGATGCAACTAAACACCTCCAACATTCCTAATTCCTAAGCATCCAAAATAATCGACTTTGATAGACTGCAAAACACCTAAAGCAATGACAAATGCGGCGAAGGACTACATTATTACTAGGGAAACAGATTAGGGTTGCGATGGAGTGATCCCAACCATTGGTCCATATAATACCCACCTCCACCACCGAACAACATCGAGGGTCACATGATCTTCATGTGTAATAGGAGGAAGTGGCACCAACATATGGGTGCAAATTTTTTCCTCAAGTGTGATTGCATATGGATACATCAATACAAGTATAAATGAAGAAAATACACAGAGATATAAAAGGTTAACTGTGATAGCTAGAAAAATGATAAGTTGGTAGTACACGGGTAATAAAATATTATGATATAGTTACTAAGGTAAAATTATAATCCCATTAAGTGTGAAATACCATAACTCACTACACTTTAGGGTGATAATGGTGTTAAAGAATTAAAAAGGAAAACTAGTACCCTGTTATACATATAGGAATGAACGCACTAGGTGTAATATGTGAATAGGGAATCATCATGCATGGATATAAGGAAAAATATAAGGAATTTTTTTTGAAGGATTTTATTTAATAACCCTTAAAGTATAACCAGAAAAATAGAAATCATCCCTAGAATGGTTAGTTGCAAGGGTAATCAAAAGGTGTACCTAATAAGGAAGGATTAACATGGGTAGCACTTGGATTTAGATGAAAAAGGGATGTCTATATATATATATATATATATCCTTCTATGTGTGTGTGTGTGTGTAGTGAATAAAAATAATTTCCTCCAACACGAGGGGATAAATCATTGTAGAGTTTTAAACGCTATTGAGAAAATAAATCCTACAACCTTAAGTATTAAGGAATGGAAGAAGTGAATATTTTATTACCCTATAATGAATTGAATTGATATAATCCTCTTATAAATGCATTTATATAGCGAAGAAGTGAGATCTATCGATGTAATAGGGAAATAATACAAAGGTGTAATTATAGAGATGAAATATTCGAGAAATTCATAATGCAATTCATTGTAAAATACCCAGAGTACAAGAAAATAATTGTATTGATGCCTGATCATGACCAAGCTATGGGATTAGTAAGGTAGAAAGGAGGAAACTAAACATAGTTTATAGAAATGACATTACCATAATTATTCTGCATAGTGTATAGAACATAGTGAATAGATAAAGGCGAATATGGTAAATAATCCAAGCATGAATACGGAGAATGGAATACAAATATATATGGAAAAAATGGGTATAGGTGAGAAGTAGTTCTATTGTTCAGACTAAATCGCACATAATCACAAAGAATACTAAATATGTTGAAATTCCACATAATAAATACAATATGATAATGATGATAGTTAAGTATATAAAAAAATAACATGGAATTGGAAGGTTTGTTATAGATGGTATCAGAGCTATAGGTTCAACACTGGAGCCTATGGCCACCCATAACTACAAGATAGAAATTATTAATAGATAGATTAGATTTGAAAAAAAAACTAGTTATCCACTGCAATATCTAAATAGGAAATGATCAAAGTCGGTCACGATATACATAATACTATAGTAAAATTTCAAGATGTCACGAAAATCAAGGCAATATAATTAGAGATCAAAATTTTTACCTGTGGTTGTTGAAAACTTAAAACATGTCACTTAATTTACTATATGACATTCAAAATAGAAGAAGGTCAGATTTTTATCAAAGAAGTATGAGTGAAGGGCACCCATTTTAACTTTGCCACAATTAAACAAGTCACTGTGAGAGTCTTGGATTTGACTACTTTGATTAGAGCAAGAATGGTAATTTTCCAAAAATACATTGATATTCTTTCTGTCTGGGTGTGTCATTCCCCTATATTTTGTAGGTGGAGGAATCATCTATGTTCATCATTAAAAGGTTTTTATATAACTCATGAAGAATATGAACGTTGATCTTGATGAAAAAAAAACCACCTACAATATTTTCATTTGGCGAACAATGAAAATAGCAATAAAACTATCTCCTTTCATTAATAAAAAACACATATAAGGAATGTACACAATGAATACTCAATTTGATCTTTATTAATAAACTTCGAAGCAGGATTAGTAAGAAAACCATATAGGTCAATTATGGGAGAAAAAATTATGTATTCTAACGTTATATCTCACATGGAGTAGTTACAAAGATATGAAGGGTATAATGGGCTAGAATACTGTGGAATTAAATAAAAAAAAAATTGTGGCTTAGAAAAAAACATTATGAGGAAATCTCGAGAAATATATATTTTTCATGAAAGTTTAGTTTAAGGTACTCATTCAAATTTGTTCCTAATATTTACATCTCCACTAATAATTGAGTATTACAAGTCAAGATTAGGAGAAAAGGAAAACTAAGATTCAAGAGACATATAGGCAATAAATTAGTTTTATAGCAATAATATAATGAAAACCATATTCTAAATTACATGAATCTAATTATAATCAAAAGGGATATCGATGCTGGGCATGAGAGGACATTGATTAACACATGCACCAAATTATAGAAGTATTTTGGGAATGTTGCACAACCAATTTCTTGTTTTTCTTATATACAACCCAAATGTGATAGCCATTATATAATATGATGATATGATCTAGTTTTCATATGAATGAGGGTGATCAGGGCAATGATTGAGACATCATTTCCTGGTACTAAGGCTAAGGAAGAAAATACTTTTCGATATATATATATATATATATATATATATATATATATATATATATATATATATATATATATAACTTTAATTACTGAATTTTGATTTAAATTGATCAAAAGTGTATGTGCCACACTAAATGTATTAACACCTATAGTCTCAAGTACTACTGAGATAATTCATTTGGGACAGGTGATATAAGGCGGATAATGCTAAAGAGTGGAGAGAGTCACTCAAATCAGTGACACGTGCTATGGAAAATATGTATTTTAAAGATAAAAGTGTGTTGTATACATTTTTGTAGGATAAATGAAGGTTGGAATATGTTGTGGATGCATAATAATTCTACCAGCTATATGAACCATTATTAATTAAGGGAAAAGGAAGATGAGAACTATAGTGTTCAATATTGAGAAACTAAGGTGGAGTAATGAGTGGGAATGAAAATAGTAATATATACAATCAATTTGCATGATTATGGATAACACAGAGAATCCACTATAGGTTCTTAGGGTGTAATAAAATAAGAATCTAATTTAAAAGTTGAGTTAACCAAGTATTTTTATGAACAAACTGTCTAAGAATTTATTTTTTCAGAAAGGAAGGAGCATAAAGTATGAACATAAGATAAAAGTTGTTGTAATGTATAAAAAAATTAAGTAGAAGATGGATTAAGAACTATTAGCCTACTAATAACATAAAACAAGTACGGGCAAAGTAATTTTCTTGAGCACATCAGTATTCATCTGGATACAATTAAAATACTACTATATATAAAAAAAAAATTTCTAAAAGCATAACTATTATAAATAGTACACTTTTATGGTTGAGAACTAAACTACCCAAGATGTTTGAAGGTAATTTTTTTAAATAGTTGATAAGAGTTTAGGGAAAAAGAAATGAAATTTCTTGCCAAAGCAACACATAGATGAATTGGTGACCTCCTCAAGTGAGGAAGTTGGAAAAAAATTTCCTTGAAGATTAACATTACAAATTCAAATGATGGAATAACAACAATAATAGGAGTGCAAAGTGTAATAAATGGAAAATTCTACATAAGAAAACAAATGACAGAACTATAATATTGGATTTGATCATGCCACGTTGGGATTAAACCAACAAGATGTGAGAACAGTTAGTGGGGTTTTCTACACCTAAGTGTGCAGGAAACTACGTAGTTGACATGAGAGTACGGAAATAACAATTTGAAAGTATATTAGCTCGTAATAAGGGTTAAGAAACTATGAATTACTAGAAATATTGAGAATGAAATGATCTTAAAAGTTTGAGATTAGGAACCTGTATTGGTACTAGGAGAAAAAAAAATATCAAAATATTGTGTAACATATTCCGAAGTAAATTAAGCTTGTTTAACCAGGAAAAATTGTGAACAATGAAATAATTTAAACTACCAGTGGCAGTGATTGGGAATAGCTAGAAAAAAAGGGTGGACATAGCTAAGTCCACTTGAAGGCTGTTGTAATCATAACATATCAACCATTTAAATGACTAAAATAGTATAAGCACAATTGATGCTATGATATTCAATTTATAGAATGTTGTAACGAATCCCTTGATTATTTTTATTTATATGAAACTCGAGAACACTTCCATTTGAAAAGTGTCATAGAAGCCATCCCCAAGATGAATAAATCGAACCGACTTGGAACTGGGAAGAGCATTGTCTTGAAATAGGGAGATGGATATTAGTCAAGGTGTGTTACTAGTGACAACTAGGTAAATGAGGCAGAAGATAATGCAAGCCTCCCTACTTGTATCTATTTTAACACAGATAAATCAAATTAGCACTGTAAGTAAAGAAAAAAATAGAAAAATATTACTAAAAAGCTATAGATTCAAGAAATAAAAATCATCACCTATAAAAAGGAGCCTTAGAAGATTTCTTTGTGGATGGAATGGAAGCATCATATATATATATATATAAATTATAATGCATTGAATCGAAAACTACCCAAGAAATAGATTTGTACATAAGTGAATGAAAATAGCATGGATTGGTAAGACGAGATAATACCTAGAAGATGACGTATGTGAATAAACCTCATGCATTCCTAGCCTTCTGGAACCAAAATTAGGAGTAGAGAACCAGATTGACATTGTGGGAGTTTTCCCTACGCCCATGATATTAACAAATGAAAAGAACTTAAACATTTTTTCAGCCTGATATAGTGGATTAGGGCAGTAAAATTACTAGATGAATAAAACCATATCCTACCCATGAAGTTGGTGTACAATGAATATTTGATTAATGGAATAATCCACGAACACAATACTACACTCCCTGCAAAAATCCCAAGCTGCATTTCGAATTAGGACCAAGAAAGTTGAAGGAGGACCAAAAAATAGAGGACATGTATACATATTGTTTCCTAAAAATTAAAGAAAAAATAAATAAAACAAAACTAGGGGATTTTACCTGGTAGGAACCCGGGAGAGAACTGCCACATAGAAAAAAAATACCCACAAGTTTAGGGGTTAGCGTAATGACTACAATAAATTGGTGGAATGTGAACAAGAGAAATTAGAATGCAGATCCAATAGCTTAAATATTCAACCAAAGTGTAGGACTTACCATCGAAATGGCATGGTGAATTCGTTTTGAAGAAATGTATACATGAGAGAAGAAGGATAGAGACCAGACACCATCTGTTCCCTTTTTCTCATGACTCCTGTTGTAGCTCCTAGAGACAACCCTGAGTTGTGAAGGACCAGTGCCTAGGTCATCTTAAGGCCAAGAAGACTCAAGAAAGCTTTCCATGGTCAGTGGCATAAATATTCTTGTTCATAAACAATTTTTAAAAAACTTCATGAATTGGGATCAAGACCTCAAGAACAGAGATATACAAGCAGAAATACCCAATAGAAAATAATAAGGGTTTTATGGAGATGTTATTGAAGATGAGTCTAAATTTTAGGAGCCATGAGAAGAGCCAGACTATGAAACACAGTGCACAGCTATAAAGGTGTGAAGAGCGTAGTAACAACAGCAGCAAATGGAGAAAATATTAATCACATATAGGCTTAATGTCACATAAGAATCCATCAATAGTTAACATAGGAAGAAAGATGAGTAAGTGAAGTGAAACATGTGAACATAATATCATAGCTCTGAGCCATATTTAAAGCATAATGGACTAAAGACATGAGTATCTGAAACAGATAAATTCATCCCAGTTAATGAAGCGCTCGCATTCCGGAAGCATATAATATAGAAAGAGTGACGAAGTGCCAAAACATTTGTATTAGAATATAACAAGGAATACAAACTGTGACTGATCTCACCAGGAATCCATCTCATAGAAAAATAATTTCATTATAGTCTCCCATCGAGATTCTTCAACATAAAACACAAGAAATCCTCAAAACTTTACAAAAAGGGGAATGAACCAATAACAGTCTCTCTTCTAAAAATTAGGAACCTTCTTTTAGACTCAGGTTCTCTCTTTTATAATCCCCCTGGTCTATCGTTAGAAGAAGATATTTTTGGATCAACATTTGTTCACTAGAATATCTTTTCTATTACCTGTCTATGTCAGAATAAAAAACTGATGATGAGGAAGAACACCTCTCATCATCTCTGTAGTGGCCTTAGCATGAGTGCCAACTAAAAGTAAAAAAACTTGCACAGAAAATAAAAATGCATAGGGTGAAATGAAAATTTCACCCGATATTACAAAAAGTAAGAAAATAAAAGTAAAAAGGCCACTAGGGCCAGAACATGATCATCAATTTTTAGAAGAGTGAGGTGTAGCAGCTTTCAACTGAGTTGGAAGCACCAATGACGTGGACAAACTAGTTTTATGCTTCTAAGGTGGCAGAGACTGGAGGGACGGTGTGACGACTGGTATATTTACGAAATTGTTGCATTTTTGCCATATGGTTGCTCCTGGCAGGGGCATAGTGGAAAATATCTCCACTGAGGCTTGCATATCTGTCAATTTTGAATAATCCACTTGTATCGTCAAGCACTGTCTGATCTGGTAGAGAGGGGAAATTTATTTTCCTAGGGCAGCAATTGTAGTCTCAGCTTTCAGATGAGTGGTTTTCTCATAAGGAAGATTTGTCTGATTCATAACCGCTACCAGCTTCTCTTCGTAATTAGTTAGACTTGAGAAAGCGGAAGTCGCAGAATCCTAGCATGATGGGAGGCCTACTTTCACCAGCTCATCCCAATCTTCTTTAAACTTCCCCACTCCCTTGGCGACTCGATCCAAACCACTCAATTCATTCACCTGCGTTGTATCCTTCTCAATTATCCTTCTGATTTCCATCACTCCCCTGAAATGGTCTTCAATCCCTTGTGCGGCTAACTCTTCAGAGCGTAAACTGTTTATATAGGTGATATATCTCCTGGCCATGGCTACCCTTGCCTCGGCTTCTGCCTATCCTTCCTGAAATTTCTCTTTCCACAATTGGACATCAATTTTCTTTTCATTCATCAACATAATAAAATCCCAACACTTCCTTACCTCCATCCTGATGTCAGTCCAAATGAGATGCCTGGCTTCAAGGAGGGTTGCATTTCCTTTCATCTAGTTATTCAGATCTTTGATAACCTTCTCTTGCAGCTGCTTCTCCCTCTTTGCTTCATCCACCTCTATTTGTAGGGCAGCTATTACTTTATCGTTTTGTTCCACCCTAGCCATCAACTCTTGAATTCTCTGCTGTGCAGTATGGGCTTGCTTTTCTGAAACCTGTAGGTCTGAGAGGGCCTTGGTTAACTATGTCGAGGTAGCATCTGTCGTGTCGGGAGTTGGGGATACGCAGACATTTGTATCCCACTTAGCTTGCAAATCACTAAATCTCTATCTGAGGGCAGCCAACTCTTCAACTGTTTTGGCATTCTCTTCTCTTTCCCGAGCAAAGGTATTTGTGAGGGCTGACATTTATTTTTCCACCTGAGCTAATTCCTCCAGTTGCACATAGTCCCCTCGAGGAATTTTAAGTCTCCTCTTTAATTCTGAGTTTTCAACCTCTAAATCCTGAATGATTTTTGTCCGGATTCCTTCCTTGTCGCTTCCTTTTTCACTCATTACTCTTCTGAGATGGTGAAGGTTATTGCTGACCCCCTTAGCATTTGTCCTTTATTTTTTCAGATTATCTACCACCTCTTGGTATTTATCTTCAAGCTTTCTTAACGTGAGTGCAAGCTTCATGACCTCGTCCCTTAACATGTCCCCGATACATTGATGTAGGCCCAGTTTATTGGTTAAGAGAACCTTTGATAAATTTACAGCTACCTCCAGAGCCTTATAGCTGATTTCATTAGCAGTAGGGTCTAGTACTGCCTCCGTGATAGCGATTATTAGATGTTCTTTATCCATATCCAACTCTGTGGTGAGCCGAGTATGATACTTGTCTATGAAACTCACCAGTTCTACTCGAATTTTTTCCCTCACGGTCCTGTTTCTACTTCTGATTTATTTTCTTACTTCGGCTCTGCTTACCGAAGTGGCCTGCGATATCCTAGAGGGTTCTGAAGATGATGCACCGTCATAATTTACCCTAAAACCCATCTTGTTCTTATCTGGCTCCCCGTATTTGATTAACTCCTCTAGAGGTAGTTCATCCCAGAGGATCTCCATATCATCAGTTTTATGCTTTTCTGAGGGATGAGATCCCTCCCCTATATCCAAGTCCTCCGACTCTTCTAAAAAATCCACCTCATCAATTTTCCCTTTCATTCTTGTGCCTGCCAAAGTGGTGTCACCCCTTCCCTCTGCTACCGAAGATTTGGCCTCCATCTGCAAAGCCAAGGGCCATGTGTCAAGGTCAGCTCTCCATTCAATGAAGGGCCTCGTCTCATGCACATATGCAGTGGACCTAATCTTCCTTTTCCTATTTGATATAATTCCTTTTGGGTCGTAGGGCTAGACTTTCCCTAGCACTAAATCCATTCGCTGGAGCAGTGTATCCACTGTGGAGAGGGCGTGTCTCGAGTTTATAGTAAAAGGGCCGATGGTGGTAGGAAGCTTGAAGATATAACCCTTCTTAGTAGGGACGAAGTGGAACTGGTATGCCTTCATGGTTTGACGAATGTATTCAAGGGCGAAAACCCGCATGATAGGAAACAATGGTAGGCAGTAGGGGGCACATCAGTACCGTAGACTCTGATCTTGGTGTAATCATCAAACAAATACCAGTCCCTTGTGCTTTCTTCATCGCCAAACTGCAACCAGTCTTTATACTCGGGAAAAATCCTGGGTGGGGGACTGTCATGAAGTATGGTGTAGGCAATGGTCATGAACTCATTCAAAAACCTTGAGTAACCCCTCCCATTAGGTTGCTGACTTACTGAGACGTTCCACTTAGAAACGATTCTTGGCTGGCCATTTGTTCTTGAGAGTTTTTCAAGGCCTAGAGCTTCAAACTTCTTCGCGTGCTCGAACATAAACAAGTAGAAGACCAATGAGCAAAAATGAAAATCCCCCGAAGAGGGTGATTCTTGAAACTGGGTCTGAATGGCCAAAGCTAGAAAGGTGGGGATGTCCAGGACAACGCCAGGTTGAGACATGAGCCATAGAAGGGCTATTCACTCTTTTGACACCCTCTCTACATCCCTAAGACCTAGTAACCCTGAAATGAAGGCAAGAACCAGCTAGAGGCCATCTACGAATGTGGTCAAGAGCACCATGTCCGAAGACAGGATGGATGTTAGGCAGGAGTTCGAAATAGAGGATAGGAACTCACTCTGCTGTTTCCAGGGTAATTTGGAAAACTGATGGGACCAGGATAACTCTGTGAACTTGATATATTCTGGACTGTGCAGAAAATAGAGTGCGTTCTTAATGAGCTTAGGGGATATTTAGAAAACCTTGTTTCCCTGAGCCGAGAGGAATGCATCCCTGCATTCATCATAGGCGTCTCTGAGCCAACATATGAACTCGGTGACTGGGAAAGTGGGTGAGAAATTTGGCAGTATAGGCCAGACCGAATGAATCTGAACCAGTCCTGGCCTTTCACATGACTTTATAACATGTCGGGCCTGACACAGGGGACACTAAAGGGGTACTGCGGGTCGCAGATGTGGGCCTGTGTATCAGTAAGAGGATCATGTCTAGGGATGTCCCTAACTTCACGCGCTTGGGGGGTTTCTGGTTCTGACTTCCTAGAATTGATTCTTTCGACGACCATTTCGAATGAGTAAAGCTAAAGGAAAACTGTAAGGAACATAAATGGCTAAATACTTATGACCAGTGCGGAAAGCCCAAAAAGGGAAAGTGACGCGGGGGGGCTGAAAGTGACCTGCTTGCTGTAATCCATGCTTTAACAGTTAGGCGAGTTCATAAAAATAAGTAATTTTTCCAAATGAGTCTCAAGCGGGGTTAAAAAGGCCATATTTTCGAAAAACGAGGTTCGGGTGACAACTAAGAGGACTGACATCATAAGGACGTCGACACTGAGGCACGTGGCATTAGGCTATTGGCTGTTAGGAGCCAGGTAGGTGTGTGCCACGAGCTGGGTTAATACTGGTACTGGTCATGTACCAGTTTCCCTGACATACCTTATCTTCGCCTTTGAGTGTGCCACCTGTTCATCCTGAGGGGTCCACCATAGAATTCCGGCGGGGGCTTGGGAAGTCCCTTCGCGCTGTGCCATTGAACCATGTAATGAACAAAATATGTCCCCACTGAGCTATAAATTAATGTCATTCCAGAGGTCGAGACTCCCTTCTCTTTGTGCTTCCCTTGGTACCCATGGAATCCTTCCACGTGGTAGCGCTGTTGGTACTATCTTGTTATATATCCTGCTGACCTTTCTCTCAGTTCTAACACCCTTTTTATTTTCTTTTCCGCGCAATATTTATGAGAAAGGAAATATCATATATTTCCTTTATATGTCTTTGTCTGCTCACATTTCACAATAGTATGCCTTAGTTCATTTCAAGATATCATTTTGTCGAACCTTGTGTAAGGAGGGCCACCATAACAACATTGGATCCACTTGGGGATGGCGCGTTCATCCTTGGACATGTCGAGAAATTCGCAGACCACTCATAATTTATTCTGTAAAAACTCAGGTCTTTTCAGAATTTTAAAGCATTATTGTGGCGAAATAAATATCAAATATGAAATCAGAAATGACGACTATATATATACAGTATAATACAAAGGTCCCCAGGACCTGGATCAGGTTTTGAAATAGGGCTTCATAAACTACCCATTTACGGGCATCTTGATCACATCACCTTCTAAGTTCTCCAGTATGAAGGTGTTATTACCTTTAACTTCGAAAATTTTGAAAGGTACAAACCACAGGGGGTCAAACTTTCCGTGTTTACCTTTGTCGGCTCTCCTGATGTCCCACCTTAGTACTAAATCCCTTGTGAGAAATTATTTGTCTTTGGCATGTTGGTCAAACAATTTTTTCATTTTCTCCTGATACTCTGCTAAACGATCATTTACTTGACTACGAGTCTCATCTAACTTGACCAATTTATTTATTCTCCTGGTTAGGTCGTTAGGCTCTTCCTGACTGTCCTGAAGGAACCTGGCCACAGGCAAGGTGAGCTGTATTGGAGAGACTGCTGCTCTACCATAAACTAGTTCATACGGAGACTTACCTGTCGATCACTTATTTGTGATTCTGTTTGCCAACAGTGCAAATTTTAACTGAGAATCTTAGTTTTTCTGGCTTTCATTTATAGTCTTCTTTAATGCCCTTACCCGTGTTTTGTTTGAAGACTTAGCCAATCCGTTTCCCTGAGGATAGTAGGCTGTAGAATGCCCCAGGGTGATATGGTATTGTTGACAGAAATTGGTAAATTTCACAGACTTAAAAACTTGTGCATTATTTTTCACAATCTTAATCGAGCAGCCAAACCTGGATATAATATTCTCCTCTAAGAACTTGATCACCAGTATATCAGTTGCATTCCTTGTTGGTATGGTCTCTACCCACTTAGTGAAGTAGTCAATGGCAGTTAGTATCCACTTATGTTGACCACTGGATTGAGGATGAATTTCCCCGATGAAATCTATCCCCCATTGCTGAAAAGGCTATTCTATGTGTATTGGGATCATAGGGAGAGGAGATTTTTTTTTTTTTCAGTGAACCTCTGACATTTCTCACAGGCCCTAACTCGCGCATGCACATCCGCAAACAATTTGGGCCAATATAATCTTGCCTTAAATATCTTATGGGCTGTAGACCTCTAGTTGTAATGCCCTCCACAAATGCCTTCATGGAATTAAACCATAATTTCCTCCACTTCCGTTTCTGTTAGGCACAGGATCAAGATTCCCGAAGGATATTTCCAATATACTCATCCATTTGCAATGATATATTTCTGCGACTTTAGCCTCAATGTTCGATATTTAGCCTTATCGAAGTTTGGTGGGCATCTAAGAGTTAAAAGATATTCCACAATATCTTTATAGCAAGGACTGATTAGATATTTCATGTGAGTCTTTTTCACAGTCATTTCTATCTTGGGTTGTTCCTCTGTGTCTCCAGATAACTCTCCAACTCCCATAGATCAGTGTATTCCTAGGGCCTGACAGTTAGAATCAGACAAAATCTTGGCTAGACCCTATCCCTTGATGAGCTTCATGGGACGGATGTCCAATTCATATTCTTGGATATTAGCAATCCATTTGCCCCTTTTTCTCTCGCTATCCCCCTGAATTAGAATATCTTTAACTGCGGCTGTGGGTACAAAAGCAGTGATAGTTGACTATAGGACATGCATCTGGAAACCTTTCAAGGATTTCACCAAAGTGTATGCCTGTTTTTCTAAGATATTGTACTTTAGCTCAGCATCTCGAAGTACCTGGCTAAAAAAGGCAATGGGATGTTCATATCCTTCCTCATTCTTCTGCAAAAGCACTACGGTGACAATATGTGGTGAAGAAAATGAGAAGATCATGAATGGTTTATTGTAATATGGTCCTGCTAATACTGAAGCTTCTGCAAAAGCACTTTTAATCCTATTGAATGCTTCTCTTGATTCGTTCGACCACTTCACCTCATTTTTTTTTCTAAGCATGTCAGTGATGTGCCAAAATATTTCTGCATAGTTTGGGATGAACCTTCTTAAGAAATTTATGCGCCCGAGAAAAACCTAAACTTCTTTCTTATTACGAGGTAAGGATATACCATTTATCACTTCCAATATTTTTGGGTCAATCTTTACTCCTGCTTTGGTAACAATATGCCCCAGTAATTTCCCTTCTTCTAAAGAAAAAATAGATTTCTGGGGATTTGGGGATAGACCATACCTGCGGCATTTTTCAAAAGTCCGTCGTAAATGTTCCACATGTTCGGCACCATCCTTTGAGAAGACTGTGATATCATCCAAATACACCACAACAAACTTATCTTGCTCTCCCACGAAAGCGATGTCCATGGCTCTCTGAAAAGTGGCCCCAAAATTTATTAACCTGAAAGGCATACGGGCACACATGAAGGTACCCCATGGTGTGGTGAATGTTGTTTTCTTCTGATCTTCTGGGAGGACTACCACCTGATTATACCCCGAGAATCCATCCATCATGGACATTCAGGAAGACCACACTACTTTTTTCAGTATGTGGTCTGTTTTAGGGAGAGGATAGTTATCTTTAAGGGAGGCCCTATTCAAGTTCCGAAAGTCTACACACAACCTGATTTCTCCATTCTTCTTTTGGACTAGCACCAGATTTTCCACCCATTCTGAATACCTGAGAGGTACAATAATATTAGCCTTTAGCAGCTCTTCAATTTCCTTCTCTATAGTGGGGAGCAGCAGAGGATTAATCTGCCTTATTTTCTGCTTATGGGGTTTAGCTTCAGCCATCAGTGGAACCTTATGCTGAATAATTCTTATATCAAAAGTTTTGAGGTCTTGGTAAGACCAAGAAAAAACATTTTTATAGGAGTGAAACATTTGCACGTACTTTTCTTGGTGTTCTTCCAGTACTGCTTTAGATAGCTTGATTATCTTAGGTTCTTCTTTTGTCCCAACATTAATATCTTCCACCTGTGTTTCTAGTGTTAGTTTATTGGGACTGATGGGAACATCATTCTTATAAAATAGCCTCTCCAAGGGTACCAACCCTCTGGGGATCACGTTTCCTTTCAACTGCAACACTTTATAACCAGCCACCATCTCTTGCCACTTATTTTAGGGTTTTTCTTCAGTTTCCTCCTCCTCCCTGGTATCAATAACCAAGTTAGTGAATTCCACAATAGTCTCCATGAAAAGTTTCATCTATTCCTTGTCCTCAAACACTTGCCAATGTTTGACATTGTCTGGAATGGAAGGACGATAACGCACCTCCACTTCATATCTTAGAAGTGGATTCTGAGGTGGGTGGAAATTACTTGCTGCCACAGCCAGTGAATCTTCTATCATGTTCTGATCCCTCAACATAAACTATATGTTGAATGCTAAGAAAAAATTCTCCACCAGGTCCCATACTTCATTTTTGTATGCTCTTAGCTGAGGATGTTTAACTTGACACTGGTTCCTTATTTGTCTTACCACTAGCTCTGAATATCCAAAAACTTTAAGGCTTTGAATGTTCATATTGTTGGCAGTTTGCAGACCCAGGAGTAAAGATTCATACTCTGCCACATTATATGTGACCTCATACTCCAATTTTAAAGAGAAAGGTATTAATTCTCCTTTAGGGGAAATCAGGAGAAACCCTGCTCCATCAAAGTGTAAGGTCCACATTCCCTTCTCATCATCATCTGAGGAAAGTTGAGGTTTTGATAGATTGAATGATGGTTCTTGCAAAAACTCCTGATCTTCTTCAAGCATCAGACATGAGAACTCCCCTTCCTTGCTATACATCGGTGAATTTACAGAGCCATTGGCTTTGGTTACCATCTTTACAAATCTTGATTCCCTGTAAAGCCTTCTTTCTTGTCCTCTAAACACTGGAATGGCTGCAAAAGTCAGATCCAGCTTAATCGACCCTACGATCTTAGTACCCCATGATCTAAATAGGAGCATTCTGAAACAGGCTGGGATATCTGCAACAACTATATCCATGACGACACTCTTGGCTAGGATCTGAGCCAAATTCACCACCAGGTCTTTAATCATCCCTAGAAATTTAACTTGTTTAGAGTCAAACGAATAGAGATCCTTGTAGGGACGGGTGATCAGTAGACCTAGCTGTTCCATGACTGAAAGTGGTAATAGGTTATGTGAGGTTCCCGAATCCAACATACAGTTATGTAACAACAAATCATGGATGACCAAAGAAACATAAAAAGGTGGAGAAGCAGAGTCCAATTCTTCTACATGGGGGCCAAAAACTACCATGGGTATTTCTTCTTGAAGGTTAAGGGAGTCTGGGGGTGAAGTTAATCCATGAGGGAGCATGAACTGGGAGACTTGGGATTTACAGGAGGGCTATTTTAGAAGTTCAATCAAAGGCACAGGGATTTTTACCTTTTCTAATTGTTTTTGGAGATTGAAAATGGTACCCCCTTTTTCTACAGAGG
This sequence comes from Pinus albicaulis, assembly GCA_034641835.2. Taxonomy (NCBI): domain Eukaryota; kingdom Viridiplantae; phylum Streptophyta; class Pinopsida; order Pinales; family Pinaceae; genus Pinus; species Pinus albicaulis. The sequence goes on from CM076576.1 coordinate 402,498,210, forward strand.
TATCTTTTAGTTCCTTAATGAAGATAGGAGGCTTTTCGATATTAGAAATACCTTTAGCATGAGTAAGAGGGTCGGGTATGAACTTGGATGATGACGTAGGAGCATATTTCTGTGAAGTAGGTTCTTCGATGAGTTTCTTGCCTTTGTTATCAGTTTTTGGGAGGACAGATTCTTTAGAAGGTGATTCTTCCTCTTGATCTTGAGTACAAGTCCGCTTCCTGGAAGACCAGAGATCATACTTTTTATGAAATTGGGCTTGCATAAAATCCAAAAACTGCCTGCAGTAATCATCTATGTCAGGTTCTTCAGATGGTTTACTTTTCCCCTCTCTTCTTCTTCTTCTTCTTATAGGGAAAGACCTACCTCTTCTCCTTCTGAATAAGCAAAGAATTGATCCTCTTATCCATCTGGAACATCTTCAACAGGGCCTTCCATTTGTCCCTCTAAATATAAAGGGGGCTGAATGTGATCTTGTTGCTCTTTTCTGTCCCTTTGTAGGATCTGTAGAGGAGGTTTCCTGTTCTGCTAATTATACCCTCTGTTAAAAGTAGGTTGGGCAGGCCGAGAGGAGGCATTCTTAGGTTCGAGTTCTAGTTTCACCAACTTACTGGAAATAATTTTAATCATTTTATTCATCTCCTCAATTTTGTAATCTGATACTTCCTTTTCTTGAAACGAAGAAGAGGCTTCTTCCTTACCCTTTTGTCTGAAATCATGATCCAATCTACCTTTTGACTTTCTTGCCAAAGAAAAGCTAGCTTCTAATTCTAAAGTAGTGGTCTAAGCTTGGTTGAGCGAAGCAGATTTTCTCTCCCTCAAAGTGAAGCCGAATTCAGACTTAAAAGGTCCCACGAACACTACTTTTATGACAGCTTGGGGGGCTTTATATCAGCTGGCAGGTTGGTGTATAGCTTATTAAACCTCTTTATAAACTCTGCAACGTCTTCATTATGTATTTTCTTTGATGTATTGAACTCTATGAGATAATAGCCATGGTCTCTTTTCTCCCCCCACTTTCGGGTGAAAGCATTCTCCATCTCTTCCCAGTTTGTGATGGAGTTATCTCCAAGAGTTTTAAACCACTTCCTTGCTTCTCCATCCAGAGATTGGACGAATAACCTCAAAACTACATCCAACTGTTCTACATTGAAATTTTCTGCAAAGGCACATAAATCTTCCAAATGCTTCTATGTAGAACTGATGTCTTCCTCGATAAACCGGGGCAAGTGCTTCATGTAGTCTTGTGGCATATCATTCAAAATATGTGGTAATGCCAGAGGGGCATATTAATTTAACAAGAATCCAGGGAATGCCATGAGAGGTGGCGGAGCTAGAGGCGGGTTTTGCTGAATGACACTGGGAATATGCTGAACTGTGTTCTGTAAATTGGCTGGGACAAGTAGGAAATGAGGAGTAGTTACTTGCTTTATTTCTTCAGCTTTTGGGGTGGAGTGTAGGAAAAATCTGGATGTATCTATATATTTGGCCTCGTCTTTTACCTCCAATTTTTCAAGAATGGGGTTATTAGATGGGTATTCAAGCACTTTAGCAATGGATCCAGGACTTTGGACCTAAGCTTGTTGGGAAGAAGATGGAGAATCTTCAAGGGAAGATTTGGGTATGTCAGTCTGTGCAGGTTTCTTTTCCTTCCAAATCCTCTTAAATAGAATTTTCTCTGGATCAGATACAAAGGGTGTTCTGAGATGAGAGGTATCTGATCTTAGGTGAGGCTTTTAATAAGCCAGGACTGCAAATAGATTTAGAAATTTTTAAGGATTGTGGAGTTGCCAAGGTGAGGGATATACAACTCTCAACCCTTCATGCTCACCTGGTTTTGAAGGGTGGATATGATTTTTTCGTACCTATGGATAATATTCAAATTCGTTCCCCAAAAATTGAGCCAAAAATATGTTTTAGCTCCTCGAGGTAGCCCTGAGTTGTGAAGGACCAGTGCCTAGGTCATCTTAAAGCCAAGAAGCTTCAAGAAGGCTTTCCATGGTTAGTGGCATAAATATTCTTGTTCATAAACATTTTTTAAAAAACTTCATGAATTGGGATCAAGACCTCAAGAACAGAGATATACAAGCAACAATACTCAATAGCAAATAATAAGGGTCCTATGGAGATATTATTGAAGATGAGTCTAAATTTTATGAGCCATGAGAAGGGCCATATTATGAAACACAATGCATAGATATAAAAGTGTGAAGAGCATAGTAACAATGGTAGAACATGGAGAAAATAATAACTATAGACAGGCTTAATGTCACATAAGAATCCAACAACAGTTAACATAGGAAGAAAGATGAGTAAGTGACGTGAAACATGTGAACATAATATCATAGCTCTGAGCCATATTTAAAGCACAATGGACTAAAGACATGAGTATCTGAAATAGATAAATTCATCCCAGTTAATCAAGTGCTCACATTCCAGAAGCATAAATATAGAAAGAGTGTCGAAGTGCCAAAATGTTTGTATTATAACAAGGAATACAAACTGTGACTAATCTCACCAGGAATCCATCTCACAACAAAATCATTTCATTATAGTCTCCCATCGAGATTCTTCAACATAAAACACAGGAAATCCTCAAACATTTACAGAAAGGGGAATGAACCAATAACAGTCTTTGTTCTAAAAATCAGGAACCCTATTTTAGACTCAGGTTCTCTCTTTTATAATCCCCTCGGTCTATCATTAGCAGAAGATATTTTTGGATCAAAATTTGTTCGCTGGAATATCTTTTCTGTTACCTATCCATGTCAGAATAAAAAACCGATGATGAGGAAGAAAACCTCTCATCATCTCTATAGTGGACTTAGCATGATCACCAGTTGAAAGTAAAACAAATTGCACAAAAAATAAAAATGCATAGGGTGAAATCAAAATTTCACCCAATATTACAAAAAGTAAGAAAATAAAAGAAAAAATGCCACTAGGGCTAGAAAATGATCATCACTTTTTAGAAGAGTGAGGTGTAGCAGCTGCTGACTGAGTTGGAAGCACCGATGACGCGGACAAACCTGTTTTATGCTTCTGAGGTGGTGGAGACTGGAGGGATGGTGTGATGATTTGTACATTTAAGAAATTGCTACATTTCTACCATAAGGCTGCTCCTAGCAGGGGCATAGTGGCAAAGATCTCCACTAAGTCTTACATATCTATCAATTCCAAATAATCCACTTGTACCATCAAGCGCTGTCTGATTTGGCAGAGAAGGGAAGTTTCTTTTCCTAGGGCAGCAATTATAGTCTCAGCTTTCAGACGAGTGGTTTTCTCATAAGGAAGATTTTTCTGATTCATAACCGCTGCCAGCTTCTCTTTGTAATTAGTTAGACTTGAGAAAGCGACAGTCATAGAGTCCCAACATGATGGGAGGCCTGCTTTCACCAGCTCATCCCACTCTTCTTCAAACTTCCCCACTCCCTTGGTGACCCAATGCAAACCACTCAATGCATTCACGTGCGCTGTCTCCTCATTAGGGGAATTTTGAGGTCTAAAATGGGCCTCCTAAGGAAATTATAAAATAATAGTGGAAATAATAATATAATATTATATTACATCATCAAATTTTAGAGGGGAAAAAGAAAAAACTATTTTTTCAACTCGTATTTTCAACTTATCTCCCTATGATTTTACTCAAATTTCAAGCGGAAACACTCATTAGATGCATAATTTGATTCCTCATCCAATGAATACCCATATTGCATACTTTTGATGACCCTACTATACGAAAAATGAGAAATACATGAAAAACATGATTGCAATCACGTTTTTTTCATGTATTTCTCATTTTTCATGTAGAAGGGTTCATCGAAAGTATGCAACATGGGTACTCATTGGATGAGGAATTAAATTTTGCATCCAACCAGTACTCCCGCTTGAAATTTGACTAAAAACTTAGGGAGATAAGTTGAAAAAAGAGTTGAAAAATTATTTTTATTATTTTATTATTTTTTAATATGTGTACTTTTTAACTCCAAAAATGGTTAGTCATCCCCCATGGTTTGCATCATCATCTTGAATCTTATTGGTTCTTATGCATTTTGGTTGTACATTTTTCTTAGGAGGCCCATTTTAGACCTCAAAATTCTCCTAATGTCTCAATTATCCTTCTGATTTCCATCACTCCCCTGAAACGGTATTCAATCCCTTGCATGGCTAACTCTTGAGAGTGTAAACCGTTTAGATAGGTGATATATCTCTTAGCCATTTCTACCTTTTCCTTGGCTTCTGCCTGTCCTTCCTACAATTTCTCTTTGCACAATCAGACAACAATTTTCTTTTCATTCATCAACATAATAAAATCCCAACACTTACCTCCATCCTGATGTCAGTCCAAATGAGATGCCTGACATCAAGGAGGGTTTAATTTCCTTTCATCCAGTTATTCAGATATTTGATAACCTTATCTTGTAGCTGCTTCTCCCTCTTTGCTTCGTCCACCTCTGTTTGCAGGGTAGCTATTACTTTATCCTTTTGTTCCACCCTAGCCATCAACTCTTGAATTCTTTGCTGGGTTGTATGAGCTTGCTTTTTTGAAACTTGTAGGTCTGAGAGGGCCTTGGTTAACTACGTCGAGGTAGCATTCATTGTGTCAGGAGTTGGGGCTACGTAGACATGGGTATCCCACTTAGCTTGCAAATCAGTAAATCTCTGTCTGAGGGCAGCCAACTCTTCAACTGTTTTTGCATTCTCTTCTCTTTCATGAGCAAGGGTATCTGTGAGGGCTGAATTTTCTTTTTCCACCTGAGCTAATTCCTTCGGTTGCACATAGCCCCCTCGAGGAATTTTAAGTCTCCTCTTTATTTCTGAGTTTTTGACCTCTAAATCCTAGATTATTTTTGTCTGGATTCCTTTCTTGTCGCTTTATTTTTCACTCATTACTCTTTTAAGATGTTGAATGTTATCATTGAACCCCCTGGCATTTGTCCTTTCTTTTTTTTAGATTATTTACCACCTCTTTATATTTATCTTCAAGCTTTCTTAACGCGAGTGCGAGCTTCATGACCTCGTCCCTTAACATGCCCCTGATACATTGATGTAGGCCCAGTTTATCGGTTAAGGGAACCTTTGATAAATTTAGAGCTACCTCCAGAGCCTTGTAGCTAATTTCATTAGCAGTAGGCTCTAGCACTGCCTCCATGATATCGATTATTAGCTGTTCTTTATCCATATCCAGCTCTATGGTGAGCTGAATATGATACTTGTCTATGAAACTCGCTAGTTCTACTCGAAGTTTTTTCCTCATGGTCCTGTTTCTGCTTCTGATTTCTTCTCTTACTTTGGCTCTGCTTACCGAAGTGGCCTGCGATATCCCAGAGGGTTCTGAAGATGACACACCATCATAATTTACCCTGAAACCCACCTTGTTATTATCTGGCTCCCCGTATCTGATTAAATCCTTTAGAGGTATTTCATCCCAGACGATCTCCATATCATCACTTTTATGCTTTTTGGAGGGATGAGATCCCTCCCTTGTATCCAAGTTCTCCAGCTCTTCCAAAAAATTTGCCTCATCAATTTTCCCTTTCGTTCCTGTGCCTGCCGAAGCGGTGTCACCCCTTCCTTCTGCTACTAGAGATTCGGCCTCCAACTATGAAGCCAAGGGCCATGTGTCAAGGTTAGCTCTCCATTCAATGAAGGGCACAGTCTCATGCACATATGCAGTGGACCTAATCTTCCTTTTCCTATTTGATATAATTCCTTTTTGGTCGTAGGGCCAGACTTTCCCTAGCACTAAATCCATTCCCTGGAGCAGCATCTCCACTGTGGAGAGGGTGTGTCTCGAGTTTACAGTAAAAGGGCCGATGGTGGTAGGAAGCTTGAGGATATAACCCTTCTTAGTGGGGATGAAGTGGAACTGGTCTGCCTTCATGGTTTGTCGAATGTATTCAAGGGTGAAAACCTGCATGGCAGGAAACAACGATAGGCGATAGGGGGGCACATCAGCACCCTAGACTCTGATCTCAGTGTAACAATAAAAAAAATACCAGTCCCTTGTGCTTTCTTCATCGCCAAACTGTAACCAGTATTTCTACTCGGGGAAAATCCTAGACGGGGGATTGTCATGAAGTATGGTGTAGGCAATGGTCATGAACTCATTCAAAAACCTTGAGTAACCCCTCCCTTTAGGTTGCTGACGTACTGAGTCATTCCACTCAAAAATGGTTCTTGGCTTGTCATTTGTTCTTGGGAGTTTTTCAAGGCCCAGAGCTTCGAATTTGTCTGTGTGCTTCAACAGAAACAGGTAGAAGACCAATGAGAAAAAACGGAAAGCCCCCAAAGAGGGTAATTCTTGAAACTGGGTCTGAATGGCTAAAGCTAGAAAGGTGGGGATGTCTAGGACAACGCCAGGCTGAGACATGAGCCATAGAAGGGCTATGCACTCTTTTGACACCCTCTCTACCTCCCTAAGACCTAGTAACCCCAAAATGAGGGCAAGAACCAGCTGGAGGCCATCTGTGAATGCGGTCAAGGGCACCATGTCTAAAGACGAGATGGATGTGAGGTGGGAGTCTGAAATAGAGGATAGGAACTCACTCTATTGTTTCCAGGGTAATTTGGAAAACTAACGTGACAAGGATAACTTTGTGAACTCGACATATTCTGGATTGTGCAGAAAACATAGTGCGTTCTTAATGAGCTCAAGGGATATTTGGAAAACCTTGTTTCCTTGAGCCAAGAGGAATACATCCTTGCGTTCATCATAGGTGTCTCTGAGCGAACATATGAAATCGGTGACTGGGAAAGTGGGCGGAGCAATTTGGTAGTATAGGCAAGACCGAACGACTCTGAACCGGTCTTGGCTTTTCACATGACTTTCTAACAGGTCAGGCCTGACACGAGAGACACTGAAGGGGTACTGCGGGTCGCAGATGCGGGCTTGTGTATCAGTGTTGGGAAAAATACTGAGAAGGGGGGGTGAATCAGTATTTAGGACTTTATAAAACTTTTTACTTTTTCACTCTCTAAAACCCATACGCTACTTTGCTGAACCAAACTAGCGTATACACGCAGATATCCTTCATAAAACTCATGTATACACAAAGATCTAATTATGCCATTAATTCTTCACTTATATCATTCCATCATTCATTCATTAGATGTTCAATAAACAGTAAACATGTGCAGTAAGAATAGAATAAACCATCACACATAAGCATCACACATGAACACCAGTATTTTTAGGTGGAAACCCAAGTCGGGAGAAAACCACCGCTGCAGTTGCTCAGCCTTCAATATTTTATTATAGAGAAAACATCTTACAACATATGTGCTGGCGCAGCCTCCTACCAGCACGCAGGCACCCACCTGTGCTCGTTTACCAGCCTCTCCTGGAAGGGAGCTACGACCCCCTGCTCTCGTTTACCAACCTCTCTTGGAAGGGAGCTACAACCCCCTAATATCATTTACCAGCCTCACCTGGAAGGGAGCTACAACTCCCTGACTGAAGGCTACAACCCTCAGCACCACCATGGACCACGTTTCATCAATTTTCATACTAGGTCCAACAGCTTCAATAGAACACAACTTGCAGGCCACGTTTCATCATATTTTCAGACTGGATCCACTCCACACATTTAAGCTCAATCAAACATCAAACTGATACATTGATAGATAACAGTAAACCAACAGAACAGATCAGACATCTCATACCACAAACTTCAGCAAACCCTAGTTTTGCATACGCGCTTTCCTTTCACTGATACCGCGTATATACGCGCCTTAGACCATACAAACCCGCGTATTCTTCTGTACAAATTACAGAGCTAATTTTACTTCCCATACGCGCTTTCTCTTCAGCAAACCCGTGTATATACGCGCTTACTCTGCGGCGAACTAGCGTATAGTTCTTCAGACATTTAGGTCATTGCAATTCTTCAGAACAGATACATCACTCATATTTTACCCTTTACTTCAGACAGATGTTCGCCTCATCTCAGATCTAATCATTCCATAAACAGATATAGCAGATACAAATACATTCCAGATCTAGATTCCCTTCTTCATCATTTCTTCATTGGTACATCATACATTTAGATCTTTCATTCAACTGTAACCCTTTCCATTCAGATATGCTTCAGAGAGAAGTATTCACTCAAGCTCAGACAACTTGCACACCTTGCACAATGAATTTCTTCTCCTTATATAGGTTTACCCTTTATCAATACCATGAGCCAAAACCACATTACTTTCGATGGTATTCCTGGACGGGGTCACATAGACGAATAATTACTCAATACAATGGGTCAATACCATGGTGGTTACCCCTGGTTTTACATATTTAGAGTGTTTTTTCCCATACGCGACTTGGCATGTTATTTCCCGCGTGCATATGCTACTTTGTCTAGACAAATCCGCGTATGCCTTGAGACATACTCTTTTTATCATATTCTGGCACATACTATCATTCCTTCTGTACTCATTGTATATACATCAGATTTACATCATTTAACAAGTTCATCAAGACATATTCCATCAAGGAAAACTTCATCAAGTAGGTTGCCATCATCTTCATCAAGTGGGTTTCCATCAAGGACAACACTCAGCATCATATTGCCAACAATCTCCCCCTTTGGACTTGATGGCAACCACGATGGTGTTTGATCACCACAACAGATAGATACATTAAGAATACAATGACACCATGTCACTCTTGACACCATTCTTTCTCTTTATTCAAACACCATGTCACTCTCCCCCTTTGTCATCAAGGGCAAAGGGCGGATCAACACCAACACAAGGTTTTTCTCCTCATGTAGAAGGAAGCGATCTGCAGATCTGATGTGCATTGAAGTTACCATGCTCCCCCTGGGTTCATGCTGAACCTACAAGCATATTTTTCAATGAAGTACATGACTCTATGACCTTCCTATCACCAATGACTCATACTTACATCAAAGATACATCCAAGTGGATTTACATATGAGACTCAAATACCCAACCAAGTGGGTTTACACATCTCAACTCAACTACCCAACCAAGTGGGTTTACAAATTTTGACAAGCCCTTACATGATTTAATATTACAATTTTACATCATGGGTCTCAACAAGACTTTTTTATCAAATTACAAATATGATTTTTTATGACCAATACCAGAAAGACCTCAAAAGAAAGATCATATATCAGAATCATCATAATGCCAACAATGCATTATACTCAGCTAGGCTAGTGATCCCCCTGAACATGTGCATCCAAACATCTTTTCATATGACCAAGGCTCCTCCTTAGCTTGTGCAACTTGAACACTTGCAGCAGCAAGTCATCAACAACATTCTCTGCATGATCTGTCCTTATCTCTGAATCATTAGACTTCCATTTCATCCAACAGATACTCTTCATCAAAAAGCAATCCGGGCTCATCCATAAACTTCATCATAAGAAACCATGTATCATGTCATTATCATTTAGAGCCGAGAAATAAACTGAAACAGTGCCAATAATACAATCATTAGTAGTCAGACAGATGCTCCCCCTGAACCTATGCTTCTGCTCTTTAGCTTCCATACTAATTCTCTTATCATCAATGCATACGCGACTGTGTCTACTGTAAATCGCGTGTATACGCAGCTTTATTTCATAGAACCCGCGTATGGAAAGCGAAATATAGAAAATTTCACATTCCTCCATCTCCCCCTGAATTTTTCCTTCCTGTACCTGTCTTCTTCATGTCAGATGCTCTGTCAGCAATAATCATAACCAGATTTTTCCAAATCAACCATGAGAATCAACATACATCGCTCCCCCTGTGACGATACATTACTAAGCTCCATAATGTATCTCACATCACTTCTGTAGTCATTAAGAGAAGTAAGCTTCAGAAGCTGATGAATGCAGTAGGGTCAATATTCCCTACGTTTTTGACCAGTCCTCCTTCCTATTCCAGCTTTTCTTAACATTTCTAATTGTGTGCTGAAAATTATCCAATTTCTCAGATCTGTTCATCCTGCATTCTTTTTCCACATGTCCATACTTGTTACAGGCATAACATCTTATATGACCAGAGAAGTAAGCATAAGGATCATAGTGTGTTTCTCTGTTCTTTCTTCTATTGCAATAAGCTACTTTATGGCCATACTTGTTACATGAAAAACAATATCCTTTGAAGAAACCAGAGTACCTTTCTATGTAGAATCTGTTTGTATGTGCCTGAAACATTCTGCTTCTGCAATTTGCTGCAACATGCCCATAATTATGACATTTAAAGCATTCAACATTATTGAATGATTTCCTTTGAGACTTCATCATTGTCGGTTGACCTTTTGTTTCTTTCAATACTTCAGATTTTGCTTTGTCATCCTTTGAATCTTTAGCACCTCCTTGTGAACTAGATTCTCCTTTAACCGTTTCATGAAAACCCAAACCAATTTTACTAGAAGGAGACCTTTGATTACTAAGAATATTGTCCAGAATCTTAGTACTATCTTGAAACCTTAAGATTTTATCTTTTTCTTCTAATTTACCTTTGAGAATGTTTACCTCAACCTCCAAGGCTTGGCATTGCTTCTTCATACTTTCTTCAATCCTTCTTCCTTCTTCTACTTGATCATTCAAATTTAAAATTTCTTCTTTCAAACCATTATCTTGTTCTTCAAATGTTTGTAGTAGATCTTCATTCTTCTTATTTGACTTTTCTAGATCTTCTTTCAGAGAGATGATTTCTGCTTCAAGACCTTCCTTTTCAAATGATAATAGAGGATCTTCATTCTTCTTGTTTGATGCTTCGAAATCTGCTTTCAGAGAGATGATTTCTGCTACAAGTTCTTCATTCTTCTTATTTTATATTTCCGGATCTTCTTTGAGAGAGATGATTTCAGATTCAAGTCTGTCATTCTTCTTGTTTGAATCTTCTAGATCTTCTTTGAGGGAGACGATTTCTGCTTCAAGTCTTGCATTCTTCTTGTTTGATTTTTCGATATCTGCATTTAGATCGTTGATTTCTGCTTCTAGTCTTTTAATTCGATTGGATGCATAAGCCTGTAACCTTTGATACTTGTCTGTCTGTTCAATCAGTATTTCTATCTGTTATTTCATTCCTTTGTACATAGCTTCGCTTTTATTAATTGATCTTTGTTGAACTTCAATTTTCTTGATAGCTTCCTCTAGATCCAAGACATTACTTTCACTATCTTCACCATTGCATGCACAGGAAAGTGAATCAAAAGAACAACAATCAATACCTGTTTCTTCTTCTTCATTTTCTGCTGCACATGTTTCCGGAGATATCTCCTTTTTAGTAGCCTTCTTCTTTTGCTTCCTTCCCATTGTGACAGATCTCCTTCAAGCGATCAAGCTTCTGCTGACTTTGCTCGTGCAATTCTTTGGAAAAATATTTGAGAGGAAATTGAATCAGTATTTAGGACTTTATCAAATCTTTTACTTTTTCTTACTTCAAAACCTATATGCTACTTTGTTGAAGACAACTAGCGTATACACGCGGATATCATTCATAAAACTCGCGTATACACAGAGATCTAATTATGTCATTAATTCTTCACTTATATAATTCCATCATTCATTCATTAGATGTTCAATAAACAGTAAACATGTACAGTAAGAACATAGTAAGTCATCACACATAAGCAACACACATGAACACCAGGATTTTAGGTGGAAACCCAAGTCGGGAGAAAACCACCACTGCCGTTGTCTCAACCTTCAATATTTTATTATAGAGAAAACATCTTACAGCTTCGAAAATGTCTTTGGCCCCTTTGAGCCTCCTTACCCCATGCGTAGGCACCCACACGCTCGTTTACCAGCCTATCCTGGAAGGGAGCTACAACCCCCTGCTCTCGTTTACCGACCTCTCCTGGAAGGGAGCTACGACCCCCCCGATCTGCGTTTACCGGCCTCACCTGGAAGGGAGCTACAACCCCCTGACTGAAGGCTACAACCCTCAGCACCTCTATGGACCACGTTTCATCAATTTTCACACTGGATCCAAAGCTTCCTTTAGAACACAACTTGTAGGCCACGTTTCATCATATTTTCAAACTGGACCCACTCCACACATTTAAGCTCAATCAAACATCAAACTGATACATTGACAGATAGCAGTAAACCAACAGAACAGATCAGATATCTCATACCACGAACTTCAGCAAACCCTAGTTTTTCATACGCGCTTTCCTTTCACTGATACCGCGTATATACGCGCCTTCGACCATACAAACCTGCGTATACTTCTGTACAAATTACAGAGCTAATTCTACTTCCCATACGTGCTTTCTCTTCAGGAAACCCGCGTATATACGCGCTTACTCTACGGCAAACTAGCGTATAGTTCTTCAGACATTTAGGTCATTGCAATTCTTCAGAACAGATACATCACACAGATTTAACCCTTTACCCAGACGGAGATGTTCGCCTCATCTCGGATCTAATCATTCCATAAACGGATCTAGCGAATTACAAATACATTCCAGATCTAGATTCCCTTCTTCATCATTTCTTCATTGGTGCATCATACATTCAGATATTTCATTCAGCTGTAACCCTTTCCATTCAGATATGCTTCGGAGAGAGTATTCCAGCAAGCTCAGAACAACTTGCACACCTTACCTGATGAATTTCTTCTCCTTATATAGGTTTACCCTTTTATCATCACCATAGGCAAAACCACATTAATTTCGATGGTATTTCTGGACGGGGTCACATAGACGAATCATTACTCAATACAATGGGTCAATACCATGGTGGTTACCCCTGGTTTTACATATTTAGAGCGCTTTTTCCCATACGCGACTTGGCACGTTATTTCCCGTGTGCATACGCTACTTTGTCTAGACAAATCCGCGTATGCCTTGAGACATACTATTTTTATGATATTATGGCACATACTGTCATTCCTTCCATCATTACCTTCTGTACTCATTGTATATACATCAAATTTACATCATTTAACAAGTTCATCAAGACATATTCCATCAAGGACAACTTCATCAAGTAGGTTGCCATCATCTTCATCAAGTGGGTTGCCATCAAGGACAACACTCAGCATCATATTGCCAACAATCAGTAAGAGGATCAGGTCCAGGGATGGCCCTAACTTCACGGGCTTGGGGGGTTTCTGGTTCTGACTTTCTAGACTTGACTCTTCTGATGACCATTTCGAATGAATAAAGCTGAAGGAAAACTGTAAGGAACAAAAATGGCTAAATACCTGTGACCAGTGCAGAAAGCCCAAAAATGGAAAGCGACATAGGGGGGGCTGAAAGTGACCTGATTCCTATAATCCAAGCTTTAACAGTTAGGCGAGTTCATAAAAACAAGTAATTTACCCAAATGAGTTTCAGGCGGGGTTAAACAAGCCATATTTTACGAAAAATAGGGTTTAGGTGACAACTAGGAGGGCTGACGTCATAAGGACGTCGACACTGAGGCACGTGGCATTTGGCTATTGGCTATTAGGAGCTAGGTAGGTGTGTTCCATGAGCCGGGTTAATACTGGTACTAGTTGTGTACCAGTTTCCCTGACATACCTTACCTTCACCTTTGAGTGCGCCACCTATACATCTTGAGGGGTCCACCATAGAATTCCGACGGGGACTTGGGAAGTCCCTTCACGCTGCGCCATTGAACCACATAATGAACGAAATCTATCCCCACCGAGCTATAATGTCATGTGGTTCCGGGGGTCGAGACTCCCTTCTCTTCATGCTTCCCTTGGTACCCCCAGAATCCTTCCACGTGGCAACGTTGTTGGTACTATCTTGTTATATAGCCCGCTGACCTTTCTGCTTAGTTCTAACACCATTTTTAACAGTCTTTATGAGAAAGGAAATATCATATATTTCCTTTATATGTCTTTGTCTGCTCACATTTCACAATAGTATGCCTTATTTCATTTCAAGATATCTTTTTGTCGAACCTTGTGTAAGGAGGGCCACCATAACAACAACTCCATTGCTAATTCAGACCCCACGAATGCAGTGTTAGATGTAGTATCTCAGTGGAAGAAAAAAAAATATCTCTTTCACGACAACATTTTTTTTGCCTAAGGTAACTGATGTTTGAGATCCTCCTAGGAAACTATAGGTAGAAAAATAAAATAGTCGAATAACCAGGAAAAATGATGTTAAGGGTTTATGTTTTGTATTGAAAAAATAAACTGTTATATTTCCTTGATTCATCTAAGTTGTCCACTAAAAACCAAGGAGGGTAGTCACCTCAACTCCCATGTGATCAATGCTTGAAAAATGATCATGTGGCGAAAGAAGATTTGTTATGCAGGGCTAGGCATATTGTATTCCTCATACAATTTTGTGTGGATAGTAACACAGGTGGGATGCACCATGGAAGAAATAATTAGAGTGGAAATTAGAGCTTTACTTCCATCAATTAAATGTAACCAACTAATGGCCAACTCCCATGGTTGTGAGGATACACAACATAAATTAGTTGTTTAACCAATAAGGATGTACACATAAGTAAACTTACAATTGAGTTAGGAATAAGGAAACACATAAAGACTTCACCAATAAATAAAAGGCCTATAATGTCCATAAGTCTACCGAGACCTCTTATAATATAATAATGTGAAAATTTTATGCATATAACCTAAGTGAGACAGGTAAAGTAATAATGTGTATATGTAAGTTATAAATATGTAATGAGTGTAGTTTAATATGAATTCATTGAGAATAACCCTTTTCCCCATTTATTCTGAGTAATGATCGTAAGCACAAGGAACTAAAATCCTTACTGACATTGTAATATTGTTGATTAATTGGCTCATACAGTTTTCAATGTAATAAACGAAATAAATGAAACTATTACTATCCTATAGCATACAATGTTGATGTAGGAAAAAAAGAGAAACAAAAAAAATTGGTTACAAACGGGAGTTGTGAAAAATGGTATCAGAGCCTTAGGTTCAACTCTCAGACCAAATGGGCTCAGGGTAAAGCTCTTATGCTATGATAGTGCATAAATGGATCTGCAAGAGAGTTGTTGGGTGCCTAAGTGTTACTACTTGTTGGGAAGTAGGTTCCTCCATTAAACTGTTCACCAAGTGATTCTTATTTATTGAGGAATGAAACACTTATTACTCTATTAAATTAACAGAAAATGAATGTCTGACATTACTGGAAGAACAATAATTTTAGGTTTGACATTGATATATTATACGATTATCCACCTAGTTTCATGGAACACTATTTTTTTAGAATCATTCTTTATTGTCACTAGGAAATAGGTAACAAGAGAAAGCTATATCGTATCAGTTGTACCAAACATATTTAGCATGTACTAGTGGAGTGTAATAGTTGGGAAATAGTGATAACATAAACAAATTATTTGAATTGTGTGTGTGAATAGGAGTTGGGGGAAGTAATAGTGGAAATAAATTTTTTTATTTTTATCATTAAGGTAACTCAATTGTTATCTCCAACACATGAGATTAAATACTTCAGTCGTATGATCCAGAAGCCAACAATGAAGAATAAACTACATACAAATTGTTTCTCTAAATAAAGCATCAAATTGTAAACCCAATCCGATAGGATTAGGCATATGAAAACTTGCGAGGAGTCTTGGACATGGAGGGGGAAACATATCTAAGTTCTATTTTTTGTAAAAGTTGAATTTTTATTTATGTATGAAATTTCGTTTTATAAAAAAGTTGAAACATGTAGTTTAGAGAATGTAATACAAAGAACATGGGGGGTGTTAAGGCAAAGACCACCTACACCATTTTTCGTGAGTAAATTTTGAAAATAGAAATCAACTTAGAGGAGTGTACATAATGAATAATTAATTTGATATTCCTTAATAACCTTCAAAGCAGGTTTTGAAAGAAAAAAGTGCTCATTTCCAGTGAGGAAACTATGTAGGTTGGTTATGGGAGGAAATTTTTTGCATTTTAATACACTAGCCGAAATGGGGTATTATCATGATATGAATGGTATCAGGGACCAAAATACTATGGAGGTAAATACAAATGAAAATTCATGCTTGCAATCCTATATTGAAATGAAATTTAGTCTTAGTTTTTTTTTTTATGAGGAAATATGGCATAAATATATTGAGGAGATAAATTTGAAATCCTTTTCACCAAATTTTAGTTTAGGGGGCTAGTCTAAATTTGTACAGAGCATTGATATCCTCACTACCAATTGACTCTTGCATGTCAATATTAGGAGAAAAGGGTAACTATGATTGAAGATATATTATGGGAAATAAGCTATTTTTTATTTCAATAAATTGATGAAGACCTATATATGGGATCTTTTAGGAGGTTTGGAGAGATAAATTTGAAAGTATATCAATTTAATTATAATAAAAAAGAGAGATGCATGCTGGAATTGGGGAAAGAAGAATCAAACATGTGCCAAATTATAAAAAATGGTTGGAAATGTTACACATACAACTTCTTGTTTTCCTATATACAACCCAAAGTTGATACCATTATTGTTTCCAACTTGACCAAGGTTGTGTCTAATCTAATGACACAATCTAATTTTCATGTGAATAAGTGTTGATCTGGGTGATGGTGGAGACATCATCGGTGTTGTACTAGGTTAATGAAATTGTGTGTCACTGATATCTATCTATCTATCTATCCTCTATATATATATATATATATATATATATATATATATTGGATACAACGTAAATTGAATAAGAGCGTGTGTACTTACATAAATTTTATTAACACCTAAAATCTCGAGTAGTGATGAGATGATCATTTTGGGACAGGTGGTGTAAGGAACATAATGCTATGGAGTGCAGAGAGTCACTCAAATCAGTGATAGGTGCCGTGGAAAATCTGCACTTTAAAGAGAAAAGTGTGTTAGATATGTTTCTTCCAGAGAGATGAAGGTTGGAATATGCCTTGGATGCATAATAATGCTATCAAATACATGAAACATATTTAATTAAGGGAATAGGAATATACGAAAAACATGTTTAATACTGAAAACATAAGGTAGGATAATAAGTGGCAATGGAAAATAATAATATATGTAGTCAATTTTTCATGAATAAGGGTAACACATAGAATCCACTATAGGTTCTCACAGTGAAATAAAGTAAGAACTCGAAATATAAGTGGAAACTATCAAGTAATTTTCTATATAATAGTTATTATTCAAAGGGATACAACTAAAATATTACTATCCAAATGTTAATAGCATCAGTATTCTCAATGTTACACCTTTATGGCTGAGAATTAAACTACCAAGGTTCTTTTGAATGTAATTGTTGGAACAAATAATAAGATTTTAGGAAAAGAAAATAAATGTGTTACCAAGATTAAAAAAATATCTGAAATGGGTGACTTCCTTGATTGAGAAAGTTATAAGAAAAAATTCCTTGTAAATTTACTCACAATAATAAGAATGTGGAGAGGAATCAAGGAAAAAACATATAAGAATCAACAATATATTAGAACCATGTGAAAACTGTTCTACACCTAAATATGTAAGAAATATGTGTAGTGATATGAGAGTATCAACATAGAAATTATAAATTGCATTATATCCTAACAAGAGCTAAGAAAACTCTGAACTAGTAGTAAATTAAGAATGAAAATGATCTAAAATAAAAATAAAAATTGAGATTGCAAACCTGTAGTGGTGAATGAATAAGGAATAACATGTAACACATTGTGAAATACAGTATGTTGGTTCAATCATGAAACCAAGTGAACATCAAAATAATTTTTTACTTCCAGTGTTGATGGACATAGATAAGTCCACTTGAAGGTTATTTAAATCATAACATATGTAATATCCCTCTATTGTGGTAATATTGTTTTGGTTAGATTGAGTTACGTTAGAAAGATTTGCCAAAAAGCCATGAAGAATATTCAAGTAATTATGTAAATGAATATTTATTAATAAATAAATGGGGTGTATGTACTTGGGAATGAGACACCTAGAAATGAGACTCTTTCCAAAGAAAGAAAAAAAATAAAAATAGAATCTCATTAATGAAATTGGATAATTCTTTCATGATAATAATTCTAGATGAAATTATAGATAAGATTAATGGATGGGAGAGAAAAATAAATTAATTTTCTTAGTTGGAGAAAGATGCTAAGCTTGGATAAACATAAAAGCATCGTGGGAGAGAAAGACATGTTTTTATGGAAAAGTCTAGGCAAGTGGATAAAAGATCCAAAAAAGCGGGACACCGCTATAGAGAACTTTATCATGAAAGAAAGGTATTAAATACCTATGGAAGGGATCAATAGAAGTTTTTGATACTTGGGAAACAACTTCTCAGCTCAGGGTGAACTCGACGTAAGAGTTCAAGATTGGGTGGATATAGGTGTGAAATTTCCCAAGTATTTCTATTCAGGATTCGATGTGAATTTATTGTTATTCTATTTTTTTATTGGAAGTAATTACATGGTGTAATCTATAGATTTTCTATAGCTTAAGCCGATCCTTTAGAAAACTGGAATTTATGTATATTTCAAGATAATAGAGAATAAAGATTCTATGATTTGAAAATTTCTCTAAAATTACCATAGAGTTGTATATAATTAAGAAATGAAATTTTATGATTTGAAAAGTACATGAAAATTGAGGTTGTTATTAGGGTGTTTCTATAATTCCCACATGTTGCTATGTTAGAAGAGCAATGCAATGAAATAGGAGGAAAATGCATGAAGCTGAAATGTGACTAGGCATATCGAAACTTGAATTGGTTTAAGAGTTGAATTACTTTTTTTCTGAAAATCATGTATCTTATTACATTAAATTTTAGTATTTGGGTTAAAACCCTACTATTATAACGCACATAACTATAATTAGTGATTTAATTATATTCCACTTGAAAAATGTTGATATTATCATTATTTTGATTATTATTGGTACTACATAAATAGAAAGAAACTAAAGATATATATTTTGAGAGTGGAGTGTAGAGATTCACATTTGCCGAACTTATATTTTGTTACATGCAAGTTTATATATAAGTGATCATGATTAAAAAAGGGAAGGAAACTATTTGGAAGTTGTTGTAACATACCCCGATAACCTCACAGGAAAATGCATGGAGTTAAGATTTTTTTTCAAAATTTACTAATGCATAAATTTTTAAATTACTTTCTATATTCCATTATTAACCATTAGAATAACCATCATCATCACCTAGAGAAATATTTAGTAAAAATCATAGTGAGTTACACAACCATTAACTCTCCTTGTTGTAGCATATTAACTTAAATTTCCTGTTATAACTATGCATCAATCCCATGATCATTTTAACTCAATTAGTAAATCACATAATTGATAATATAAACATCACATAATGAAAGAAATCAACATCATCAAAATTGCACAATGAACAATCACATCATTAGACACTGATATAGCCCGGAAACCCCATAGGGTGAAAACCAACAAACATTTAATTTTATTACTAAACGCTCGTGAGAGTTTTCACCCCTCACTCAATGGTTATAAGGGAGTCCATCCCTTAACCATTTTCATAAAAAATACATAGAAAAAAAATAGTAAATGCAACATAAATAGTTATAACCTATTACAATCATCATGATACCATTTACCCACGAATCCTCAATTTTTGTCTTTGTGGTCAAACTGTTTCCTTTAGTGGGTCATCCAGCAGTTGGAAATCCTAAACATGCATGGACTAACAACTCTTTATCTTCCAGAATGTTAAACTTGAACAATCATTTTCTCAAGTCACCCCCCTTTCCTACCATTGGTGTCGTCAACACACCTGATATCATAATTAGATAAAATATTAATAAACCAACAATCAATATTTATTTGTGACACTTCCACAACTATTTGTATGCATGTATAAAACATACAAAAACTGACATGAAATGCCTTCTTTAACATCATTTCACATGCATTAGTAACAAATAAATCACTATCAAGCCTCATCCTTCCAATAAATGCTAAAAAAATCTTGCATGCACTTTCATATTATTTCTAAAGGAAAGCTAACATACTATATAGTAATATTGTGCATGAAAATGCATAACAAGCTTTCAAGATAACTATCCCAACAAGCATTTTCCTTTGTGCCTACTCTTATGTTTTCTTTTCTAAAGGGATTAACGCAATAGATTATATACTTATGCATGTGAATGCATGCTCTTTTCCAAAAACATATTTTCCACAAAAGACTTATTCAAAATGGCTATTATGTATAACAATGCAAGTATTTCAAATAAAGTTGACACACTAGTTATAATTTTGTGCATCCAATAACATAGGTTGTTATTCTTGCATGTAAAACATATATTTCTTTCCAAAGGAAACTAAATAAATATTTCCTAGAAAAACAAACATATTTCTTTTCCAAGGGATCAAACACATACCATTTATGCATGCAAGTGGACATTTCCCTCTGATCCAAAAGATCTAACCCAATAAATATGCATAATATTCTCCCAAAATAAAGCTAATACCATAGCTGATCCCTTTAGGTTTGAAAAATACATACTATTTTTCCCAAAAGAAGGCTAACAAAATCATATTATCTGATTGCATCTTCCTTTTCTCTAGAAATCTAATGCCCAAAACTATACTTTTTCCATGCATGCAAGCGTATATGTTTCTCTAAATAATCTTACATAATAAAGCATGTGGTTACTAGTTTTCCTCTCCAATAATCTAATCCAACAATGCATACAAGGATATATTTTTCTCTTCTATTCTTTTTGAAGAGTTCTAACACAATAAATGCTTCCTTGCACACAAATATATATATATATATATATTTATTTTCCAAGGAATTTAACACCCTAATTATAATTTTTCCAAAATATAGCTAACTCACTAGCTATATGCATGGAGTACAAAATATTTTCTTATCAATGCACACATCATAGAGATTTGTAATATTTCCTCGAGAAATAACATGGATAACAAATCCTTCTCAAATAACACAACCAATTTCCTTTTATGCAAAGGTTTTATGTGAACTAATTCTCATAAAAGTTATTTATATATTTTTGCATGACTCAAGCTCCTCATGCATGTAAACTCACATAATCAATTCTAGTAGATCAAATATACTAGATAATTATTCATGTGCACCTAAGCACATATTCTTTTCAAGAGTCTAATATTTCTCTTTAAACTTTTAATGCATATGCATCATGAGAACATATTTGGTAATATATTAAATGAAATAAATTAATTCCTTTTAAATGATTATCAACATAATTATTATGTCTATATCCACATAAACAATTATTTTTATCTGATTGAAAAAATCAAATAGAAGGACTTTGTTTTACTCTGTTTTTCCTGTTTTAGTCATCCATTTTGGATGCGACTTACGAACATATGGAAAAAAATTTAGGGAAAAAATGTTTTTCTTTTGGAACACGCTTATTACAAATAGCCTCTCTCATTTTTTTCACAGGTGTCACGGTTTCGAATATTCGAATGAATCTTTGCCACCCATATTTCTAGATTTAAAAATTAAATAATTTCTTGTTTTTGTCATCAATTTTGGACATGGTTTCCAAACAAACAGAAACTAGTTTTGGAAAATTCAAAGAGATTTTTGTTTGTAACAAGTTCATTAAAAATAAATTCTCCCAGTTTTTACACAAGTGTTACAGTTTGGAATATTCAAACGAATCTTTACATCTCATTTTTCCAGATTTAAATATTAAATAATTCCCTTTTTTTTCCATCAATTTTGGACACAGTTTTCAAGACATGGGAAACAAAATTTAAAATATGAAAGTGGATTTTGGTCATAACATCCTTTTTTACAAAAAATTCTTTCACTTTTGACATATCTATCCCAGTTTGGGAGATACAAAGGAATATTTGGACCCTATTTTCCAATAACTCATGCAATTCATAGAATTATTTAGCCATGAAAAGATTTTATAAATTCAAAACACATGAAATATTATAATAATTCAATGAAAAAAATACTTATTCCTCTATCCACGAAATTATATAGAGGTTCTCTCAAAAAAATCTTGATTTTTTATCATATGAATTTTTCCTTGCAAATAAATTGAATTATTATATCATCATGCCCCATATGCAAACAACAGAATTTTCAAAGAACATAGGTACTTATCTTTTGATGCATGCCTAGAATCCCTTCTTCCTCTTCCTTGGCTCCATTCTCCATGTATTCTCTCATTACTTCCTCTATTTTTCTCATAGGCTTACAATAAATAGAATTAAGAAAATGGAATAACTTTTCTAAATCTTAAAAGCATTTCATAAAGCACCCATAAATCTGATTTTTCCGAAATCACAAAATCACTCCATAAATATCTCATGCTTTTATTTTCAAGATAGATTTTATTTTTCCTTATGAGAAAAATATCACTTATCCATATTTTTCCCAAACTATTACTCATTCTTTCTAAAACTCATAAAAGATATCAACTTGGAAATATTAGTTATTTCTATTGAAGAATATAAATTATTTTAATTAAGAAATAATTCTTCCAATATTCTTATAATCAATAACTACAAGAATATTCTTCATGTAATATCAATATAATAATTAATAATATTTAATTATTTAACAACCCTCATTTTACGAGAGTTTTTACGGTGGCTTATGCCAGGGATATTACATACTCCCCCCCTAAAGAGAACATCGTCCTTGATGTTCTTCTCTTGTTGGAAAATTAACCTTTAGTTTTCATTACTAATTATTTAGGAAATGTAAAATAATACATCAATCATAATACTTCCACAAAAATTCAAGGAGCACTAGCCCTTCTATCAAGTGCATGTTGTATTTTCTTTAGGAGTGACACTAGTCTTTCTTTCCCATGAGTGTTTTTTGCAAATTACTACGTTTCTCTCCCACAATAATTTCAATCAAATTCAAATTCAAGGAATTTATCTCGATCCAAATTCCTCTAGTATTTCAGGAATTTAGAGTTCAATAACTCATTATTTTATCTAGCATGAATTATTTCAGTTGCATATATATGTCAATTTATTTCCTCTATGCATGCATATAGATAAGTAATTCCTGACACGTTCGTTTTCTCTTAAAAACCAACAAACACAACCTACTTCATCAAAATGGTTGCTTATATAGATTAATATATAACGAATGAAAAACCATAACACATTCAATAAATTTGAGACATGAAATTTACAGTCTATTATAACATCCAACATATTTAGATAATTTTGAAATCAATAACAAAAAATAGACATAATTTCATCTAACTGTAGTTAATTTTTGGGAATTATTAAGGAACCGAGCATATTCCACCCAACCGGGAACTATCTCCAATAGTTTCCCACCGAGATAGGACCTACTTGCCCCTAGGATCAACAACCTCATTGATTTCTTGGTGCTTTCTTCCTAGCATACTTTTAGCAACATCCTGCTTTAAGGTCTGCCAACCTTTTTCCTAAGCCTTTTTGTTTTATATTTTTCGAAAAATATAGTCTTATTTTTCTTTAAAGCACACCTTTCTCTCCCTTTGTGATTTATTTTACCCCACTTAGTATTTATCTCCAACTAAGTGATTAACATAATCTTTCTCTCTCGTTATGTTAATATTTTCCTCTTTACTATTTTCTCCTAGGGATTTTCAGGAGACTTTTAGGGAAGGTCCATCTTGAACTTAAACACCAGTAGATTTTCATAAGTTGGAAAGAAGTATTCTAAAAATATACTGTAATTTCTTGGTTACCCCAACCAATGTATTCATTAGATAAATAATAAAATATTACATCATCATATCGACTCCATTAGGCTTTGATAGCCATCGAATCCAATAAAAATTCAATGCCTAAAAATATTCAATGTTTAAAAATCCATTGTAATTTACATAATTTTCCATTTACATATTGTCATTAAGGCAAAGGAAAATTTATGTACACCATGCATATATACTTGACCCTCAACATGGGTCCCACAATTTGTCAAAGTACATTGACAACAATTCTTCACATGTAATATAGGTGGTATACATTCCAAATTTCTACATAATAACAATCATACAACTTAGAAAAAATACATTAATGTATCTTTCATACCATAGCATTATAATTTCTATAAGTTCTTGCCTTACCACCCATCAATATTATAGAGAAATAATAGTCCCATTGAACACTAGGACATAAAATGCGATTTTATTTCTTTCTTTCTTTAAAATTAGCTTGCAACCATGTAAGTGACAACCATTAGGAAATTTTGGGAAAATAATTTGCAATCATGAAATCTACAACCACTGTAGCTTTTTTATCAAATAATTTACAAGCATGCAATCTACAACCAATTAGGCAGTCTAACAAACAGTTTGAAATCATGAAATCTACATCCATTGAGGAATTTTAACAAAAATTTACAAGTATGCAAACTACAGTGAATGATGCATTCTAACAAATAGCTGGAAAGCATATAATCTACCACCATTGAAGAATTTTAACAACTAGTTAGCGGACATGAAATAAATTTCCATAAATATGTTTAAACTATGAGAGAGATAAAAAAACTAGAATTTACAGAATATCATGAAACATATTAATATCATCAATGGTAAATTTTCCGCCAAACAACACAACCAACAATCCCTATAGGAGTGTCTAATTAGAAAAGTCGACCAAATTATGGATCCAAGTCTAAACATAACTTTTTCTTCGAATCAACATGGGGGTTACATAATCTCAACGTATGAATACCCCCTGATGTTAAGATGAATTACATCCAAAACACCCACAGACGCAATTATTTAAAGAAACAAAACTTTGGATCTCATTTACCACTTTTGTCAAAAAAATCAAATGCAAACTTTCCCCTACAACTCTGCATGAAGAAAGAGAACCCACAATTATGCTACTATGAGTTGTTCATTGACTTTAAGTTCACTATGTGAGTTCCACTTCACTCATTTCTTATTTTTAACAAATAAAGAGGTTCGTTCAATTTTTTGTTTTGTTTTTACAACATTGCATTTTCCTTTTCAGGGTCAACCCCATCTTCTAAATTATTTAGTTATCACACCAACCATACATGCATTCATTCTTTCTAAGTAGTGCATGGCAACTTTAGTCATGTTTTCTTTCTCTTTTTCTTATGAAACATAATCATTGTTGTAATAGTATGCATGCAAAGGTTGGTAATTAACTCACATTATAACCAGTGAGTGCTCACGATTGTTCATAGGTTCAATAGATCATGTATTTTATTTTATCCGCATACATATTCAAATTTCATGAGTATAACATTTAAAGAAACATTATCACTTTATACACTTTAATGTGGTCATTAATTATGCATCATGCATCTCAGTAAGCTGTAGTATTCTGCAAGTTTAATTAGAGTCACACCTGAGATGATGCCCACTAGCATCATACATCTACTTCTTTTTTACTTAACAATTCCCAAAAGACACTAGTGTTGCAACCTTTTGCTCTGATACCATTTGTAACATACCCCGGTAACCTCGTAGGAAAATGCATGGAGTTGGGAAAATTTTTCAACATTTATAGATATGTAACTTTCTAAATTAATTTCTATATTCCCTCATTTACCATTAGAATAACCATCATCATCCCCTAGAGAAATATTTAGTAAAAATCATAGTGAGTTACACAACCATTAACTTTCCTTGTTGTAGCATATTAACTTAAATTTCCTGTTATAACTATGCATCGATCCCATGATCATTTTAACTCAATTAGTAAATCAAATAATTAATAATATAAACATCACATCATGAAATAAATTAACATTATGAAAATTATATAATGAACAATCACATCATTAGACATCAATATAGCCTAGAAACCCCGTAGGGTGAACACCCACAAATGTTTAATTTTATTATTAAATTATCATGAGAGTTTTCACTGCTCACTCAATGGTTATAAGGGAGTCCATCCCTTTACCATTATCATACAAATTACATAGAAAAAAAATCTTAAATGCAACATAACTAACTATAAGATATTATAATCATCATGATACCATTTACCCATGAATCCTCAATCTTTGTCTTTGTAGTCAGAATGTTTCCTTTAGCGGGTCATCTTGTAGTTGGAACTCCTAAAATTGCATGGATTAACAAATATTTATCTTCCACAATGTTAAAACTTGAACATTCCTTTTCTCAAGTCACCCTCCTTTCCTACCATTGTTGTCGTCAACACACTCGATATCATGATTAGATAAAATATTAATAAACCAATAATCAATCTTTATTTGTGACACTTCCACAACTATTTGTATGAATGTATAAAAAATAAACTAATTGACATGAGATTCCTTCTTTAACATCATTTCACATGAATTAGTAACAAATAAATCACTATCAAGCCTCATCCTTCCAAAAAATGCTAACAAAATCTTGCACACACTTTCATAATATTTCGAAGGAATGCTACTATACTATATAATAATATTGTGCAAAAAAATGCATAACAAACTTTCAAGATAAATATCCCAACAAGGAATTTCCTTTGTCATGCCTACTCTTATGTTTTATTTTCCAAAGGGATTAACGCAATAGATTCTATACCTACACAATAATGCATGTTATTTTCCAAAAACATCTTTTCTACACAAGAGCTATTCACAATGGCCATTATGTATAACAATGCCAACTCTATTTCAAACAAAGTGGACATACTAGCTATAATTTTGTGCATGCGATAACATAGCTTGTTCTTCTTGCATGTAAAACATATATTTCTTTTCAAAGAAAATTAAATAAATATTTCATGGAAAAATAAACACATTTCTTTTCCAAGAGATAAAACACATACCATTTATGAATGCAATGGGACATTTCCATCTCATCCAAAAGATTTAACCCAATAACTATGCATAATATTCCCCCAAAATAAAGCTAATACCATATCCAATCCCTTTAGGTTTGCAAAATGCATATTATTTTTCGCAAAACAAGGCTCACACAATCAATATTATGTGATTGCATCTTCCTTTTCTCTAGAAATATAATACCCAAAACTATTCTTTTTCCATGCATGCAAGCATATATGTTTCCCTAAATAATATTACATAATAAAGTATGTGATTTCTAGTTTTCCTCTCCAAGAATCCAATCGAACAATGCATACAAGGATATATTGTTCTCTTCTATTATTTTTGAAGAGTTCTAACACAATAAATGTTTCCTTTCATGCAAACATATATATTTATTTTCCAAGGAATTTAATATCCTAATTATTATTTTTCCAAAAGATAGCTAGTTCACTAGCTATTATGCTTGAAATACAAAATACTTTCTTATCATTTCACACATCAGAGATAATTGTAATTTCCTCAAGAAATAACATGAATAACAAATCCTTCTCAAATAACACGACAAATTTCCTTTTATGCAAAGGTTTTATGTGAACTACTTCTCACAAAATTTATTTATATATTTTTGCATGACTCAAGCTCCTCATGCATGTAAAATCACAAAATAAATTCTAGTAGATCAAATATACTAGATAATTATTCATGTGCACCTAAGCACATATTCATTTCAAGAGTCCAATATTTTCTCTTTAAAATTTTAATGCATATGCATGATGAGAACATACTTGGTAATATCTTAAATTAAATAGCTTAATTCCTTTTAAATAGTTATCAACATAATTATTATGTCTATATGTACATAAATGATTATTTTTATGTGATTGAAAAAATCAAATAGAAGCACTTTGTTTTTCCTGTTTTATTCATCCACTTTGGACGCGGCTTACGAACATATGTAAACGAATTTCGAAAAACAAAAAGCGGTTTTTGTTTATAACATGATTATTAAAAATAAATTCTCATTTTTTTCACAAGTGTCACGGTTGTGAAGATGCGAATGAATCTTTGCAACCCATTTTTCCATATTTAAATATTAAATAATTTCATGTTTTTGTCATCAAATTTGAACATAGTTTCCAAATAAATGGAAACGATTTTTGGAAAATCCAAAGAGGTTTTTGTTTGTAATGAGTGCTTTAAAAATAACCTCTCTCGGGTTTTACACAGGTGTTACTATTTGGAAGATTCAAATTAATATTTGGAACTCATTTTTGTAGATTTAAATATTAAATAATTCCCTATTTTTGTCATCACTTTTGGACATGGTTATCGAGACATAGGAAACGATTTTTTAAAATATGAAAAAGGTTTTTTGTCATAACATCCTCTTTTTCAAAACCTTCTTTCACGTTTTACATATCTATTATGGTTTGGGAGATATAAAGGAATATTTGGACCCTATTTTTGAATAACTCATGCAATTTATAAAATTATTTAGCCATGAAAAGATTTTATGAATTCAAAACACATGAAATTTTCTAAGAATTCGATGAAAAAAAATTATTCCTCTATCCACGAAATTATATAGAGTTTTTCTCAAGAAATAATCTTGATTCTTTATCATATGAACTTTTCCTTGCAAATAAATTCAATTATTATATCATCATGCCCCATATGAAAACAAAATAATTGTCAAAGAACATAGTTACTTATCTTTTGATTGATTCTTGGAATACCTTCTTCCTATTCCTTTGATCCATTCTCCATGTATTCTCAGTTCTTCCTCTATTTTTCTCATCGTCTCATAATAAATAGAATTAGGAAAATAGAATAGCTTTTCTAAATATTAAAAGCATTCCATAAATCACCCATAAATCTATTTTTTCCTAAATCACAAAAGCAGTCCATAAATCTCTCATGATTTTCTTTTCAAGGTAGATTTGATTTTTCCTTATGAGAAAAATATCACTTATCCATAGTTTTTCCAAAACTATTACTCATTCTTTCTAAAACTCATAAAACATACTAACTTAGAAATATAATTTACTTCTATAGAAGAATATACATTCTTCTAATTAAGAAATAATTCTTCCAATATTATTATAATTAAGAATCACAAGAATATTCTTCATGTAATATCAATACAAAAATTAGTAATTTTTAATTATTTAACAACCCTCATTTTACGAGATTTTTTATGGTGGCTTACGCCAGGGGTATTACATACTCCCCCCCTTCAAGGGAACATCGTCATCAACGTTATTCTCTTGTTGGAACATTAACCTTTAATTTTCATTACTAATTATTTAGGCAATGTAAAATAATACTTCAATCATAATACTTCCACAAAAATTCAAGGAGCACTAGCCCTTCTATCAAGTGCATGTTGTATTTTATTTAGGAGTTACACTAGTCTTTCTTTCCCACTAGTGTTGTTTGCAAATCACTGCCTTTCTCTCCCACAATAATTTCAATCAAATTCAAACTCATGGCATTTATCTCTAACAATTTTCCTCTAGTTTGTTAGGAATTTAGAGTTAAATTACTCATTATTTTATCTAACATGAATTATTTCAGTCGCATATATATATTTCAATTTATTTCCTCTATGCATGCATATAGATAAGTCATTTTTGACATGTTCATTTGCTCATAAGAAACAAAAAACACAACCTATTTCATCGAAATTGTTGCATATATAAATTAATATATCATGTCATTGGTGAAAATGTGAAGTTGGGAAACACTTTTTTCCCTTTTTTGACGTTGAAAATTGTAATTTTCTATGATTTTCAACTTCAACTCCACTAAAAAAGGATTCAATGTAACCTTCTCTGATGGAAAGGTGCTCATGTGGAAAGAGAGCTTCAAGAAAGCTATCTCAATTGGCTTTAGAGTTGGTACACTCTACCAGGTTGGAGGAAGTCCGTTGGGAGCTATGACTTGTGATACTATCCGACAAACCGAACTATGGCACCGAAGATTTGGACACCTTCATTACAAGGCCCTTCCCGAAGCAAGGAAGGTGGTGACAGGGATGCCTGACTTTGGAAATAATCATGAAGGTGTATGTAAGGGCTGTGCTGAAGGAAAACATACAAGGGGACCTTTCCTCTCAAGTGTCACAAAGACATCTGATATATTGCAACTGGTCCATTCTGATCTATCTGGTATGTTGCCCGTGACATCCCTGGGGGGATGTTCTTACTACATGACATTTACTGATGACTTCTCTCGCAAAACCTGGATATACTTCTTGAAGAAGGATGAGGCTTTCATGTGGTTCCGTACCTTCAAAGCCTTGGTGGAAAATATGACCGGAAAGAAGATCAAGATTTTGAGGACTGACAATGGCACTGAATATGAGTCAAATGAGTTCAAAGACTTTTGCAGAGAAGCTGGCATTGAGAGGGAGACTACCACTGCATATACTCCTGAGCAGAATGGTGTTGCTGAACGCAAGAATAGGACTATTGTGGAAGCTGCCCGTGCCATGCTATGTGATCGGGGGTCTACCAAAGTTTAAACGTGGGGAGAAGGCGCAAACAACTGCTTGTGTACATTCATTGATGCCTCATTTATCTCTGGACTCAAAACTCCCGAAGCAGGTTTTCTACGTAGAAACAAATTGTTCTGATGTCTCACATTTAGAATTTTTGGATATCTGTCTATTTTCATGTGCCGAAAGAAAAGAGAAGTAAGCTGGATGCTTCTGGGAAGAAAGGAATGTTTGTGGGCTACAATGAGACTTCTAAGGCATATAGAGTCTATGTACCTGGTCAAAGGGAAGTAGAGATAAGCCATGATGTCACTTTTGACGAAGATGCTTCCCTGAAGAAAGTAGTAGATCTTCCTAGATCTGGAGAACATCATGAAGAAAGGCCTGGAAATCAAGAAGGACCGCAGGATGAATCAATGCCTGATATTGAAGGACCAATGGACCCTATTGATCCATCTCCTTCACTAGGAAAGAGACCTTCATGGCTCAGGGACACCCTCGAAGATGCTGAGGGACATGCTGCCCCAAGGGGGACATTCCGAGAAAGCAAGAAGCCGTGTAGATACCAAGGGTATCTAGTTGCCATGAGTACTATTGTACAATCTGAACCTGGATCTTTTGAGGAAGCCGTAAAGCATCAAGTCTGGAAGGATGCTATGCACGAAGAATATGAGTCCATAATGAAGAATGATGTCTGGGATGTAGTTCCAAGACCGAAGGACAAATCAGTTGTCACCGCGAAATGGCTCTACAAGATCAAGCATGGATCTGATGGAAGTGCTGAAAAGTTCAAGGCAAGATTTGTTGCCCGTGGCTTCTCTCAAAAGGAAGGAGTAGATTATGATGACATATTTGCACCTGTGGCACGATATACACCATTCGATCAATCATATCCCTTGCTGCTACGCAAGGATGGAGTCTTCATCAGATGGATGTCAAGATCGCCTTTCTGCATGGTGCTATAAAAGAAGAGGTGTATGTAGAACAACCTCTAGGGTTTGAAGTTCAGGATCGGGACACTCATGTCTGCAGGTTGAAGAAAGCCCTCTATGGGTTGAAGCAAGCACCCAGAGCTTGGTACGAGAGGATGGATAGCTACTTGATGAAGCTGGGCTTCACCCGAAGTAATGCTGATCCGAACCTTTACTTCAAGGTTGTCCAGGGGAAGCCTCTCATTCTGGTGTTGTATGTGGACGACCTCTTCCTGACAGGTGTTGACCCTCTCATTCATCAATGCAAGAGGGAGCTTGCTGCTGAGTTCGAGATGAAGGACCTAGAACTGATGCACTACTTCCTAGGCCTGGAGGTCTGGCAGAGACCTGGAGAGATTTTCCTTTCTCAAGGAAAATATATTGTGAAACTTCTGGAAAGATTTGGTATGGTGGATTGCAAGTCCGTGTCAACACCAATGGAACTCAACTTCAAGAAGTTGAGTGGCAGCGCTGCTGGGCCTGTATTGGCAAATCCTACTGAGTATCGTCAACTCGTAGGGGCCCTGATGTTCTTAGTGAACACCCGTTCAGATATATGTTTTGCAGTGAACACTTTGAGTCAACAGATGGTTGAGCCTCATCACTTTGAGTTTGGGTTGGTGCAGGAAGTCTTTTGAGATATCTTGAGCACGATAAACCATGAAATTTGAGATACCTTTGCTTAGGGAGTGTGATACTCACAGTGGATATCGTGCCGATTGGGCTGGCAGTGTGGTGGATCGTAAGAGCACATCGGGATGCTGCTTCAATCTTGGTTCTGCTTCGATCTCATGGATGAGCGGGAAGCAGAAGTCGGTGGCTTTGAGCACCGCGGAGGCCGAATACATTGCTGCTAGTATGGCCTGTTGTGAAGCAGTTTGGTTGCGGAAGCTCTTTAGTGAGCTGTTTGGACATGTGCTAGATACCACTGTGATACTCTGTGATAATCGGAGTGGGATTCGTATGACTGAGAATCCTGTGTTCCACGACCGATCCAAGCATATTGATATCAGGTACCACTTTATCCGGGATATGGTACAGCGAGGCGCCGTTAGGCTCGATCATATAGGAACTGATGAGCAGGTCGCGGATATTCTCACTAAGCCCCTGGGGAAGGTCAAGTTCCTAACCTTCCGTGAGAGTCTTGGTGTCGTGGAAAGACCCTATGATGTGGGTCCTGTTGGACGATGAGCTCTGGGAGTTCTGGGGGGCTTTGGGGATAGCTTCTCGGAGCTATAAGCACTCATAATGCTTCTGACCCACCCTTGTGATTATTGAGCTGGTTCGCCACTCATTTATCTGTGCCCCATATGCATCCTACCCATTGAGTTCAGGGCTCATGGGAAGTACCTCTCATTTGGCCAATGAGGTGGGAAAAGCTAGAGACTATTAGCAAAGACTGATGGACGCATCAGCGATTGCCGTACTCTCTATCTAGGATGGCACGGTCCAACCACTTGATCCGGGATCAAGTTTAGTGAGGTCTGGGACCTCTGCCTGACTTCGGGTCAGATGAACCAACTTTGGGTTGGTTGGATACTCTTCATGAGTTTGATAGAGGTTTTGAACCTCTGGACTGATTATGTCAGTCGGGGGATGATGTCTTTGTGGTCTTTGTGACTGACCCACTTCTGTTCTGAAATAAAGAGGCCAGCAAAGCAAGTTACGGTGGGATGACGCACGATGTTTGATTGCACTAATGGATGGAGTTCTCCCTAGTTGCGAGGGAGTGTTAAATTTGGACAACTAGGTCCAAACTCCATGTTATGATGCTCAGATTAAGAGGCTAATATTTTTGTTGGAATCCTCTTTCGGAGAGGTGTAAAATCCATATATAATATGTCTTAATCCGATGAGCGGAACATTTATTTTGAATTTATTATTCTTAATAAATTATATGTGCAGGTCGGCCTTAAGGTTGCACGCCCCCAGCAGATGTGTCACACGCCCCAATGATGGATATAAATACAGGAAAAGTTGGAGAGCATTTCATCACAACACAACTCACAACAACTTCCCTCATCTGATTTAGAACGAGCTTCTTGGAGGACGAGTTCAGCCACACGTGTGAAGGAGAAGAGGGACAAAACAGTACGGCTGAGTTGAAGGACGGTTTTCTGCAGTTAGGGTTTTGCAGAAAGTTTGACCAGCGTTGACTTTGGTCAACGCATGGTCCAATCAAGCTGAAAACTTGTGGGAAGTTCGATTTTGGAAGGCCGTACTACTTGGCACAGAAATCGAGGTCAAAGGGTTGACCAATTTGCTGCTGCGTTGACTTTTAGCTTGCTGCACTGCTTTGACTTTTTCAGGACAACGTTGACTTTTTGGGAGTTGACTTGGGTTGACTCATTTGCTGATTGGAGGTCTGTTGTGACACATGCTGGGCTCGCTGACCAAGGAGACTTTGCTGGTTGAAGCATCCTGTTGACCGCCGTAACGAACACACATTTTCCTGTTTCTGATTTGTCTTCTGTAAGATCTACTTATATGTTCTATCTGCATTTTGCTTAACTATTTGTATGATTGCTGTGAGAAAAGTAAAATTGCTCCTAGCATAGAACATATACAAAAATTTACAATAATCACATGGTTAAAACCCTCAAAGAGGGAAACAGTCCACGGCCTGAGCCAACGCGGCCACTTCAGGCAATTTATTAATATAAAAAGAAAAGTTACATATGTTTCTCTCATAAACGGTTACTGGACAAATGACCCTCCATGCTCTTTAAGTAGAGATCATGGACCAATCGGGCGTTAAGCCACAGATCAAGTGTCATTAATACTGAGGTGAGAGATAACCGTCGGATCACTACAAATCGTGACCATCGGATTATAAGTTACAAATGTACAAGGTAAAGAAACACACTTTACCTAACTCTACACTAAACTAAGTTATTCTTAACTATTTCCTATGTGTCGGAATATCCTAACATCCCCCCTTAAGAACAACTTGGGATAGGATTGAAGGATTTACAAAGGTGATACAAAAGGAGCCTATTTCCTATGTGTCGAAATATCCTAACATCCCCCCTTAAGAAAAAATTGGGATAGTATTGAAGGATTTACAAAAGTGACACAATAGGAGAAGGAAGGAGGCATTAGAGCCTATCCCCCCTTAATGACAACTTTCCTGAACTCCAAGCATGGATCGAAGTTTGGTAAACTTCACTTCTGTGAGAGCCTTTGTAAAGATATCGGCTACCTGATCATTGGTTGGACAGTACTGCACTTCAAGAACACGATCATGAATGAGCTTTCTGATGAAGTGTATGTGGAGTTCAATGTGTTTCATACGCTGATGCTGAACTGGATCTTTACATAGCTGAATGACATTCTGATTATCACACCAAAGTGTAGTTGGATGCTGCTGATGGATACCAAATTCAGACAGAATCTGACGAAGCCACATGGCTTCCTTGCTAGCTTCAACTGCACCACGATACTCTGCTTCTACGGAAGAAAGAGAGATGACACTTTGTTTCTTACAAGACCAAGTAATAGGTCCTGAACCAAGAGTGAATACATATCCTGTAGTAGACTTTCTATCATCAGGGTCACCAGCCCAATCATAATCAGTGAAACCAATCAACAAGGGAGATGCTCCTGCACTGTAATGAATTCCGAACTGAACTGTACCTCGAATATATCGAAGTATTCTTTTAGCTGCTTTCCAGTGACTTTCATGAGGTTGGTGCATAAACCGAGCGACAAGACCAATGGCAAAGGAAAGGTCGGGTTGGGTATGGGTTAGATACAGAAGTTTACCAACAAGTTGACGATATAAGGTAGCATCAACTTCAGGGGTAGTACAGTTGACTGAAAGCTTGACTCCAGACTGAAAGGGAGAAGGGGTTGGCTTATAGTCTTCCATGTGAAAGTGGTGTAGAAGATCACAGGCATACTTGGACTGAGAGAGGGTAATGCCTTCCTTGGATTGCAAGACTTGAAGACCAAGGAAATAATGCAAGTGTCCTAAGTCTGTCATTTCAAACTTCTTTTTGAGGCTAGAATTCACATGGTTTATATGGTTTGGATCACTACTAGTAAGGATAAGATCATCAACATAAAGAACAAGGATGGTGAAGGAATTACCCACTTTCTTGGTGTAGACAGTGTTGTCAGAATGACAACTAGAAAAGCCATTATCTAAGAGAAGTCTATCCATTTTGGCATACCAAGCCCGAGGAGCTTGTTTGAGACCATAGAGAGACTTCCTAAGGCGACAAACAAGGCTGGAGTCTTTTTGGATAAAGTTAGGGGGTTGTTCCATGTAGATTTCTTCATGTAAATCTCCATGTAAGAAGGCAGATTTAACATCCATCTGATGGACTTCCCATTTAAAGGAGGCAGCAAGGGAAAGAACAAGGCGGATAGAATTCATTTTGGCAACAGGGGAGAAGGTTTCAGTATAGTCAATGCCTTCAACTTGTGAAAATACTTTAGCAACAAGACGAGCTTTATGTCTATCCACTTTTCTATCTGGTCCAAATTTGTTTTTGTAAACCCATCTGCATCTGACAAGTTTTCTTCCTTTTGGAAGAGGAACAAGATCCCAAGTATTGTTTTCCAATAAGGAATGATACTCTTCATTCGTAGCTTCATCCTAATCTGGATGACCGGAGGCTTCTTCAAAAGTTTCTGGATCAAGTTTTTCTGGAACTTGAGCCAATAAGGAAGAAGCTCTTTCGAACTGAGAACGTGTACGTCGTCGATCGGCAGTGTCACCTGCAAGAGAACTTGCTGCATCCCGAGTAGAGTGGACCCATCTTGGAAGTGGTGGAGTATAAGGAATAATTTCACGAGGTGGAGGAGGATTGTCATCTTCACTGTCATCATTTGAACTAGAAGGAATGCTATTAAAAATAGAAGAGAGAGAGAGAGGTGGCACATATGCCGAATCAGGCTTGCAGGCCAAAGGTGGCACACTTGCCGAACTAGGCTCGTAGGCCGATATCTTTTCATCAAATTTTACATCTCTTCTAATGATAATATTTTTGGATTTTGGTTGAAGAAGTCTATATCCTTTGACATCTTTAGAATATCCAACAAAAATGCATTTTTCACTCTTAGGTTCTAAGGTTTTTTGTTTCGCATCTAGAATATGGGCCCAAGCATCACTTCCAAAAACACGAAAGTGACTTACATCTGGTTTGATTGAGCTCCAAGCTTCTTCTGGAGTTATATTCTTTAAAACCTTAGTAGGAGTGCGATTTACTATGTAATTTTCACAGTTAATGGTTTCTGCCCAAAAATTGAGACCAAGTCCTTTAGATTGAAGCATACAATTAGCCATTTCTTTTAAGGTGCGATTCTTCCTTTTAGCTACACCATTTTGTTGTGGAGTATATGGAACAGTATGTTGCAATTGAATGCCATGCTCAGTGCAGAAGTTGATAAATTTGTTGTTAACATATTCTCCGCCATTGTCTGATCTTAACTTAAGAATTTGATGTCTAGATTGTTTCTCAACAAAGGCCTTAAAGGCCAAGAACATGTTAAAAACTTCACTCTTGAGTTTTAAGAAATATACCCAAGTGCGGCTGGAGTTAAGAAGTACTTGCAACCAGAGAAAGAAACAACAAGAAGTGGACCACATAAATCACTGTGCACAAGCTGCAAAGGGGCTGAAGCGTGTCAAGAGGCACGTTTGTCAAAACTATCCCGATGATGTTTTCCGAGTACACATCCGGAGCAAACACCATCTCGGCAAGCTACCATAGGAAGACCCGTCACCATATTTTCCTTACATAGAATTTGAAGAAAGCGATAGTTTAAGTGACCAAATCGCTCATGCCAAAGTTTGCTCACATTATCATTATGAGCAACAAAAACGGAGGGAAGAGAGGATGACCCAAAGTTGTCAAACTTATACAACCTTGTGGAATCATCAACAATGCCAGTAGCTAAAATATGTTTAGGATCTTTGAGGTCCTTGACTACAACATCATGAGGTGAGAATTCTACTATTTTCCCTTCACCTGAATGAGTTATTTGATAAACAGATAGAAGGTTGCATGACAAGGTAGGAACACATAGTACATCATTAAACTGACCATTATCTATATGAATGGTTCCAGATCCTACAACACTAAGAGATCTACCATCACCAACATAAATATGTCTGGTGTTACAATCATTTAAAGAAGAAAACATGGATTTATTTTTAGCCATGTGGTAAGAAGCTCCAGAATCAATGAGCCACTCATGAGAAGGAGAAGAAGAAGATACATTTAATGCATAACCAGATCTTGATGCTTGACAACCACAAACAGAAAGTGCCATGCCTAAAGATGAAGGTGAAGAGTGATCCAAATTGATGTTGTGCTTCTTCATTGTTGCTTCTAAGGCTTCCATCTTCTTAAAACATTTGGACTCTATATGGCCATCCCGATTGCAAAAGTTGCAATGTCTATCTGTCTTCTTCCCTTTGTTTTGATTTGCCTTATTATTTTGGTGATTTGATTTTTTAGTTTGCGGTTGAAATTGCTTAGGGCCCTTGTTTGGTTTAGGACCATATTTTTTAGGATACTGCTTCTTGGGATTCTTTTGATATGGTT
The DNA here is from genome assembly GCA_034641835.2 of Pinus albicaulis. NCBI lineage: Eukaryota > Viridiplantae > Streptophyta > Pinopsida > Pinales > Pinaceae > Pinus > Pinus albicaulis. The sequence goes on from CM076576.1 coordinate 402,535,954, forward strand.
GTTGTTGGGCTGCTAAGGCTTTCTTAGAAGCGTTTCCAGCGGTGATAAGACTAAGGTGTAAAAGTTTTTCTTGTTCTCTTATCAAAGAATCACAAAAGACATCAAAGGAGGGATTCTTGTAGGTGGTTCCTGAAGAAATGATGGCTTCTTTGGTGGAATGGAAGGCGGAAACAAATACAGAGTATGCAGGGCCAAGCTTAGCAAAAATACAATAGATGAGGCTACCATCGTCCTTTTTGATCTTACAACCTTCTAAAAGAATTCTGAGGGTCTTAAATTTGGACAAAAAATCTTCAATGGAGGAGAAGTTATTGGGGTCCAAAGTAAGCAACTCATTTTCAAGCTGGTGGGCCCTGATTTGATTTTGAATGCCAAAAACAGTTTTTAGCTTTTCCAGGGCTTCATCAGGGGTATCAATGTCAAGGATAGAAATTGAAGATCTTGAGCGATGGACATTCCTATCAACCCTCGTGCTTGATCTTGTTTATTTCCCATTTAGCAGCTTTATCATCATCGGAAGGTTTAGTTTCTTGTATTGTGGCTATTCTATAAAGCCCTATACTTCTTAGTATATCTACCATGTGAGGTAGCCATTGGAAATAATTGGTGCTGTTAAGAATAACCGGGCATGCACTTTCCATTTTAAAAAAAAAACTAAAGTTGAGAAAAGCTGAAACTAACTGCTCCAATGGAAAGATTTTGAAAAATTAGGCCGTTTAAAAAAAAAGGGCTTGAAAAATGGTTTCCGGATGAAGAAGTTATGCCTTTTGAAAAATCTGAGTTGTAGATGCCGAATAGTTATGGGAACGGGATGAAGTACGACTTTTTAAAAAAAAAATTCCACCTCTTTGAACAAAAACTTTTTACAAAAGAAGCTTGAGAAAGAGACTTGAACCCAAGACTTCTATTATCATAAACTAACCCCTCACCAAGTGAGATAGTAAAAGGATCACGTTATTGTATGAAAGGAGGAAAGGTTTTTTTTTTTTTTTACTCTTCGGTGTGCATGCCTTTTCCTGCACAAAAAAACACAAAAAACGAGCAAAAAAAAAAAACGAAATGCAAAGCCTTACGGCAGAATGTTAGATTTTCGGTTAGCCTTATCGGCAACTATCACTTTTTTCACTATTTCTGATTTCCCGAGATCGCACAAAGACGCGGGGAAAGAGCATACGTAGCAAAAAAATCTCTTTTTCCTGTTTCTGATTTTCCGAGATCGCACGCAACTTATAGCAAAGAGCATACACAGAGAAGAAGCTCCAGATCTAAACTGTCATAACTTGGGCAGCCGGAAACCTTTTCGCATGAAACGAAAGGTGTTCCTCACTGTAACAGACGCTTCGGACACAACCGAGTAGTTCTCCAAGCCCAAAAATGTTCAGAAATAGTAGATCTACAAAACGACATACGCATGCAGTCAAACCGGCTTCGAATTTTGATCAACAACGGACGCGACCCTCAAAATAGCTCTGATACCATGTAGGAATTTACAGGGTAAGTTCTATAGATCAAGAACCAAAGGTCACCGCTCACAAACAGATCACAAATTAGTACACCAATATAATCACGTGGTCAAAACCCTCAAAGAGGGAAACAGTCCATGGCCTGAGCCAACGCGGCCACTTCAGGCAATTTATTAATATAAAAAGAAAAGTTACATATGTTTCTCTCATAAATGGTTTCCAGACAAATGACCCTCCATGCTCTTTAAATAGAGATCATGGATCAATCGGATGTTAAGCCATGGATCAAGCGTCGTTAATACCAAGGTGAGAGATAACCGTCGGATCACTACAAATCGTGACCGTCGGATTATAAGTTACAAATGTACATGGTAAAGAAACACACTTTACTTAACTCTACACTAGACTAAGTTATTCTTAACTATTTCCTATGTGTCGGAATATCCTAACATTCGCAGCCACAAATAGTTGTATTTCTATGCTTGAATGCACTTGGGATGATGGAAAATGATTGTGACACACCTTATATTTATACCAAAAATAAGGGCTCCAAGAATTTGTTGAAGAGGCATGTCTTTTGGACAAGTTTACCTTAAGAGTCAAGACTACATGACTTGATTGTCCAAAAACCCACTATTATCTTCAAAAATTCATATCTCATTGTAGACAACTCGGAATTTGACGATTCTCATTGCATTGGATTCTCCTCAATGACCTCTATCGTCTCCATCCATCACATGTTCAAAAAGCCTCATGCCCAAACATCGATGGGTGCAAAACCCCAACCTTGGGTTCCAAGCCCACAAATGACTTTTGTGGCGCTTCACCCTCTAAACCCTGAACCCTAGGGCTTGGAGTACCTCCCAAGCTACCTACTCAAAAATCAACACTCCCTCTTAGCGAGGGAGGTACTTCCAACACTAGGAAGTAACTCATCATCATCATCACTATTTGCAACACTCGCCCAACTCTCGGCGCTCAACACTGCAGCAATCCTTGTAGTATGAACTACGCCTCTCTTGGAAGTGTCACTATCACTGGAAGCATCCTGCCTCTTCTTCTTCTCTTGTATCACTTTCCAATCTCTCCATGATTCCTTCTTGGCAGATGTGGAAGCACCGTTGCTCCCCACTGATCACACACTCTTTTTGGGCTGCAAAGTCTCCCTTTGAATCTGCAAACTCCCGCTAGAACTCGACTCCCTCTGAGCCTCTGGAACCTGGACCTTCTTCTCAGGAACCTGTACCTGCCCCTCTGAAGCCTGCACCTGCACTTGCTTCTCTGGAACCTGCACTTGCTCTTGCTTCTTCTTTTCATGGTCCATAGGCTTGCCTGTCACCCTATATAGACCATGCTCTCTAACTCCGAGCACAATACCATCAGAGCTAGAGCCTCTAGGCCTGATTCTTGCCTTCCCATCCTGGAACAAGAACTCAAACCCTTTCTTCTCGATCATTGAAATAGATATCACACTATATCTGAGTCCTGGTACAAACAGTACATCCTGGACCCGCATCACCAGTCCTGTCTCTATCCTGAATGGCACAACTCCCGATCCTTCGATCTTCTTCTGACTCTTGTCGCCCAACACCATGTACAACTTCGAGTCCCATTCAATTAGAGTCTTGAGAACCTCCTGTGACCCTGTCATATGTTTCGTCGCACCATTGTCCACATACCATCCATCCTCATTGATAGTACCCTACGAGAAATGAGAGATCATAGCAAAGTCCTCCTCCTCCAATCTCCCGGTGAGAGCATCTATCTCAACAGAAGTGGCAACACCAGCGACCTGGTTCCCTTTCCTCTTCTCGTCATCTCCCTTCTTCTTCATCGGACATCTCAACGAAAAATGACCCAGCTCGCCACAGTTGAAACACTTGACTTTACTGAAGTCCTTCTTCTACTTACTCTTCATGTGTGTTGCAAGTGCCATGTCCTCATCTGCCCTCTTCGTTGGATGAAGATCCTCGTCTCGCAACTCTTCTTGAATGAAGACGTCCCACAACCTATTCCAGTCTGGCAACTTGTCCCTGGCAACGATCCCTTTGATGAAGGGCTTCCATTTTGGAGTAAACCCTTTCAAGGCTATCCTCACCATATCATTCTCAGAAATAGTCACACCGACGACAACAAGCTCATCTTTGACCTGAGACAATATCGTTAGATACGAATTCACTCCTTCACCTTGCATCATCTTGGTGGACTTCAAATTATCCTCCAATACAAGTACTTGATTCTCGTTCTTATTTTGGAACAAATTCTGAAGAGCCATCCACATCTCATGTGCAGTGTTCTTCCCTGACAAATGAGGTATTAGGGAGTCCTTCACACCATCAAGGATGATCGATCTCGCTCTCATATCCAAATCCTCGTACACTTCCAGTTCCTTTGGGTCACTTGGCCTCTTGATGACTTTCTCGGCAAATTCCTAGATCCTGTTGACTTGCAAGACCAACTTGATCCTTTCCTTCCGTGGACTATAGTTGGACAACCCTTCCAATCTCTCCTCATGCCAGAGAACAGCCTGCAACTTCGACATTGTAGTGAGCCCTTCACTGACAATCTGGCCAACTCCCTCTTAAGTTGTACTTCGTTGTGCACTCTGATGATTCACTGTCTTCCAAAGTAGCTTAGACATGCTCTGATACCATGTTGAATTTCCACGATCTTGGGTCTAGGATAGAATCTTAAAATCTTTGACGCTAACAAACCAAGAATCTCAACAAAAGCTACTTTGCACAGCAGAAAGTAAATAGCAGTAAATCACACATGCACAAGTATAGACACTTGTTAATTTTGGGCAACTAGGTCCAAACTCCATGTTGCATTGCTCATATGATGATGATGATATTTTTGTTGGATTCCTTTTTCGGAGAGCTGCAAGATTGATCTAAAGATCATCTTGTTTGGATTAGGAGAACTAATATTTTGAATTTATTTTCCACACGTGCAAATTGTCAAGGTCGGCTAGAATTGTAATGTAGGCTCACAAGCCCAATAGATGTGTCACACACCCTCATTGATGGATATAAATAGGAGAGAGATGATGCTCATTTCATCATCATCTCATCGCACACATTCTTCCTCTTCTGATTGGTTCATACAGCCTTTAGAGGCTTTTCTCTCTCCCACGTGGAAATCTGGATGTCGGAAATGGATGCGATGCTGGAAATCTGGATGAGGGATCCTTTTGTTGACTTGTGTTGACTGCTTTGGGAGTTGTCTTTTGAGGTGTGTATGACACTTGAGGAAGGTTGATCTTGTATGTTGGAAGAGCTGGTTTGACCAACAAAAGTCTTTGCTGGCTAGGGCATCTTGTTCAATGTTGACTGCTGTAACAAACATTTCTCTCTATATTTGCTGGACAAGAAGAATTACAAATTTTTTTATATTATTTGGCTTGTCTTCTATTGATCTATTATTATGTTCTATCAATATTTTACTTTCATTTTTTTGTGATTTCTAATCTGAATTGGGCCTATAATAAATATTGAAGTAAACTGCATTAAGCATAGAACATACCATGGTTATCTAAATTTAACATGGTATCAAAGCTAAAGTGAAGACAAAGCCCAAGCTAGTGTGAAAAGCAATCACCAAAGAAGTTGTCTTATTAAGGACAAATGGCCTCCTCAACCTACAAGGGTTTCAGGACTAATGATAAGCTGATTGATAAGTTTGATTATCATGCCTGGAAGGTGTCTTTAGATTTGGTATTGGAAGATCAAGAAGCCATGGATTATGTGTAGGGGGAGATAAATGAGCCTCCATCAAATGCACCGGCTGCCACAAAGACGAAGTATAGAAAAGGGAAAGTCAAGGCGAAGATGATCATCAGGGATTCTATTCATAAGCAGCTGGTGCCTTATATCTCTGAGTTGGGCACATCCAAAGAGATGTATGATAAGTTGTTTAGCATGTTTACGGCTAGCAATGCTAATCAAGTTATCTTCTACAAGAACAAGTTGAAGAATATCAAGAAGGGCAAAGAAGAATCCATGCAATCTTATTTTATTAGGCTCATAGAAATTGGGAATGATCTCTTAGCTATTGGAGAAGAAATAGTTGATCGAGAGCTCGTTCTCATTGCTCTTGGAGGACTTCCCTGTGATTGGCATGTATTCAATATTACTATTCTTAATAATAATGTGATTCCTGATTTTGATGAATTGTTGACGAGATGCACTCAAGAGGAGACAAGGATAATGGAGAGAGACCATCCCTTTAATGGGAATGAAGGTGACCCTACTGTCTTTACCGCTCATGCAAAGAAGAGGAACAATGGTGGTTTGAGAAATCAAAACCATAGAAAAGCGGGTCCCAAAGGAAGAAAAGGAAGATGTTACACTTGTAACAAATTTGGTCACTATGCAAGAGAGTGCCCCAATAGAAGGGACTCTCGTAGAGATGATGACAACAACAACAACAACTTCAGGGGAAATGGAAATCAAAGGAACAATAGGTTCAAAGGAAAAAGGAAGGCTCCCTCTGATCGAAGTGGTAATGGTCAACCTTTCAAGAGGTCAAGAAATTCCAGGTATGATGAATCAAATGTTGTTGATATTCAGAGAAATGAATATATTCTTATATCTGCCCTCTCTGCTGCATCTCCTCCCGACACCCTAGATGTCTGGTTGATTGATATTGGTGCTTCAAGGCACCTCACTGGATATAAAGAAGCCCTCTCTGATTTGATTGAGAAGGATACTAATTTGGAGATTATCCTTGAAGACAATGCCACCTATCTCGTAAAAGGGATAGGGATTGTGACCCTTCATCTAACTCAAGGTCAAGTCCTCCGCTTGCAAGATGTGTTGTGCGTACCTGATTTGAAGAAGAATCTTGTGTCCATTTCGGCAATGGAAGACAAAGGATTCAAGGTGGCATTCATCGATGGAAAGGTACGCATTTAGAATAAGAACTTTAATGAAGCTCTTACTATTGGTTTTAGAGTTGATACGCTTTATCAGGTTGGAGGAAGTCCGTTGGGGGCCATGACATGTGACACAACTCTTCAAGCCGAGCTACAACACCGGTGGTTTGCACACCTTCATTACAAGGCTCTTCCCGAAGTAAGGAAGGTGGTGACAGGGATGCCTGAGTTCAAAGATGATCATGAAGTTGTTTGTCAGGGTTGTGACGACATCTGATATTTTGCAATTGGTACATTCTGATCTATCTGGTATGATGCCCGTAACATCCTTGGGAGGATGTTTATATTACATCACTTTTATAGATGACTTCTCCCGCAAGACTTGGATATACTTCTTGAAGAAGAAGGATGAAGCATTTAAGTGGTTCCGTACCTTCAAGGCCTTGGTTGAAAATCAAACAGGGAAGAAGATCAAAATTTTAAGGACCGATAATGGAGCTGATTATGAGTCAAATGAATTCAATGACTATTGCAGGGAAGTTGGCATTAAGAGGGAGACCACCACTATGTATACTCTTGAACAAAATGGTGTTGCTGAAAGGAAGAATAGAACCATTCTGGAAGCTGCCCATGCCATGCTTTATGACCAAGGTCTTCCAAAGTTTCTATGGGGAGAAGTTGCCAACACTGCTGTGTATGTTCAAAATAGATGCCCACATTCTGCATTGGACTCCAAAACTCCTGAAGAAGTCTTGTCTGGTAAGAAACCTAATGTTTCTAACTTTAGAGTTCTTGGAAGTCTCGTTTATTTTCATGTGCCGAAAGAAAAGAGAAGCAAGCTGGATGCTTCTAGGAAGAAGGGAATGTTTGTGGGCTATAATGCACCTCGATGGCATATAGAATCTATGTGCCTGGTCAAAGAGAAGTGGAGATATGCCACGATGTTACCTTCGATGAAGATGCTGCTCTCAATAAAGTTAGGAATCTTCCTAGCTCAAAGGAAGACAAAGAAGAAGAAGAAGCAAGGAAGCAGAAAGAACTGAAGGGTGAACCAATGCCCGATGTTGAAGGTCTGATGGATCCTATTGATCCACCTCCTTCAAATAAAAGGAGACCCTCATGGCTTAGGGACACTCTCCAAGATGCCGAGAGACACATTGCTCCGAGAGGAACATTTCGTAAAAGCATGTTAATTTTGGGCATCTAGGTCCAAACTCCATGTTGCACTGCTCATACGACGATGGTCATATTCTTGTTGGATTCCTCTTTCGGAGAGGTGCAAGATTGATCTAGAGATCATCTTGATCGGATGAGCAGAACATTGATTTTAAATTTATTTTCCACATGTGCAAGGTCGGCCAGATTTATCCCACATGCCTAAGAGATGTGTCACACACCCTCATTGATGAATATAAATTGGAAAGGCTTGGAGGTCATTTTCTCATCATCTCATCACACATTCTCTCATTGTGATATGATTGGTTCGATAGCCTTTGGAGGCCTTTTTCCCTCACACATGTGGAGCGAAGCTGCTGTTTTCTGCTCTGATCTGTTTAGGGCTTTCTGTTTTCTGCGCTGATCTGTTTAGGGCTTTTCTGCTGCAACGTTGACCAGCATTGACTGTGGTCAACCCTTGGTCATTTGACCTCAATCTTCTACAAAAATTTCGATTTTAGGAGGCCCTACAATTGGGCACTAAAATCGATGAATTCCGGGTTGTTTGACCAAAACCCTAGTTTGCTGCGTTGACTTTTCTGTGTTGTCCCTGGTTTGACTTGTGTTGACTTGTGATGAGCTGTCTTTGAGGGCTGTGGGCGTGACACATGAAAGTCCTGGCTGATCGAGAAAGACTTTGCTAGTTGATGCATCTTGCTGACTGTCGTAACGCCACAATCTCTCATATCTTTGCTGGACAAAAGGAATTGTAAATCTGATCTATATTTGGCTTGTCTTCTATTGATATTTTATTGTGTTTTATCAGCGTTTTACTTTCAAGAAGATTGAAGTAAAAGTGCATTGAGCATAGAACACCATGGTTATCTTAAATTAACAAAGCAAGAAGCCGAATAGGTACCAAGGGTACCTAGCAGCCATGAGCATTATTGTACAATCTGAGCTTGGATCATTTGAAGAAGTTGTAAAGCATCAAGTTTGGAAGGATGCTATGTACGAGGAATATGAATCTATCATGAAGCATAGTATTAAAAACCAGCCGAGTCAAATCGGAAACCGGTCAAACCAACCGTTTAGACCCCTGGCTGATCAAAACCAATCAAAAAACTCGGTTGAATCCCCTCCTTCGCATGAAATTTCGGTCAAACCGGTGCTGACTGGCCGGTTAAGGACGAAACTGGCTGATCAGCTGCTAAACGGCTGTTGGGACCCACGCACGGACAGAATGTCGGTTTAGGGTTGATTTGGGGGGAAGGGGAGGGTTGTTTCCCTCCAAAAAAACCCTCCCCAATCCTATATAAGCAGGGACAACCTCTCATTTGTCGCACACCATCTCATTTGCAACTTTTGTGAGTTTTATTGAGAGCTTGGAGAGTGTTGAGTGTTTGCTGGAGCAGCGATCTTGGTGGCTTGGAGTTGGAGTTGGAGGTATTTTGGAGATAGTTTGGAGCTGTCAGTAGAGTTGGCATCTTCAAGAGGAGGCTAAGGAAGCTAGTTTGCATTGCCAGGTAAGGATTTTCACTAGAAAAATCCATCATTTCATCGTTGTTCATGTATTTATTTTTCTTATGTGTTTAGCTATGCTATTGCTATCAAATCTCTATTCCTATGCTATCAAATTTTGTATGTTTGAATGTGCATTTTGTTTCATAAATTTAGCCTTGGCTGTCCATTTATCTTCGCTGCAATTTTTTTAAATGGCAGATTTATTTCCAAATTTCAATTACTTCAAGTCAAGATGGCTCCAATAGCCAAGGACAGTGCATGGGCCCATTGTGATGTAGCGGATGGAAAGATGATATGTAAATTTTGTGAAAAATCTATTGGAGGTGGGGATATTCTTAGATTGAAACAACACTTGGCTGGGATAAGAGGCCAAGTAAAGCCATGTGATGCACCTAATGAAGTGATAGGTTCTATTAGGGCAGAATACCTTGCCAAGTTTGAAAAGTTTGAGGAGACTAAGGCTAGGGAGAAGGCCATCCAAGATGAAATTGCAAGGAAGAGGGAACTAATAGAATCCCTAAGACAGAGTGGGTATGATGATTATGACATTCAAGACTCCACTTCTATCCCTTCCACCAATGACCCCTTTCACTCATAGTATTAAAAACTGGAATCGGTGACTGGATCGATGGACCTAATGAGCCGGGTTTTTGACCGAAATCGGTCTAACCAGTACTGGTCAGGTCTAAACAAACCGATTTTTAAAAAGATACTATAAATAATTATTTTTAATAAAAAAACTATTTTAAAGATTTGCAACCATGATTCCAAGCCAATAGAGACAAAATATGCAAAGTTTGCTCATTTATATACCATGTAAAGGTGAATATATCGAAATGGCACCGAGTGCAATACATATCATCAAAAAATACATAAGCAATGAGGTTCCAAATGGCCCATAAAGTCCAAAAACAATGCTACAAGCTATGAGGCCATTGGCCTAATACAAGACTACAAGTCTAGAGTCTAGACTCTAGAGTGTACACATGAATCATGATCAATCATCAAATTCATCACCACTACTAGACACAGGATCAACATCGGCAGCTGCATAGAGTTCATTTGGATCAGAGTCTGAGGATGCCTCAGCCTCATCTGCAACCTCAATACCACTGCCACCAATAACAATAGAAGTGGACCTAATGGAAGCACGAGTTACTCGAGTTGCATGACTAGTTCCTTCCATTGGTTGTTTGCCTTTCCTTGATGCAGCTACCAATCCTGGGTCTCCGTCTGATGGCGCCACCAAATCTGCTTCAAGTTCATGCCCTGCTAATGCTGCATCAAAATCAAAATCTGCCTCAAACACTGGATCTGCAGTCTCCTCCACCCATTCTGATGTTGGATCGATATCGTCCAACACAATGGGATCTAGATCAGGTGTTTTGTTCATCAGTTGGTTCTTCCTCAAGCGAAGGTTGTATTGCACAAACACAAGATCATTTCTGTTCCAAATGGTTTCTCTTCTTTGTGTGTATGCACTCAAAAACAGACCAATTGCGCTCACAACCTGAAGCACTGCAAGTTTCGCTGAGGATTCTATTGCAATTGAGGACATTGGCCGCCAAATGACTCCCACCATTGTGTTGCACATAAAAAGACATAAATTAGTAACATAGTTCATTTCATTACTTATTTACAAACAATTTAACTTGAAAAGAAAAACAAATTCGAATTGCTTACGTGGTTGATCCACATCTCTTGCCATTTTCGCCAAGTTCTTTCCAAAGGTACCAGCTGCTATACTGAAAAGAGTAATTTATTTATGTTTTTCCAACAGGTCTGCACGGATGGGGACCATGCGCTCCAAGCAATCAATCAATTCAGATTTGACCTTCCCATCCTGTTGATCTCCTAAACGAGAGTTATAATGATACTTTGGGTTCAAAAAATACCCAGCTGCATGTATAGGATGATGGAGTTGATTGTTCCATCTGTTATCAATGATATCCCATATACGGCCATATTTAGCTAACCTGTCCCTGTAAACTTCTTGTATCTGCTCCTTTGCCTGATCCATAGCCTCATAAATGTATCCCATTGCCACCTTTTCCCCATCCACCATCCTTACCACCTTAACAAGAGGCTCAGTAATTTTTACAAGCTCTAAAAACCTTCTCCAAAAATAATTGTCAAAGACTTTCTTTTTGGTGTCTTTTCCATCTTGTCTACGAGCCCACCGAGATTCAGTCCAATCATCAGAGGAAAACATTTTCTGCAGGTTTTTCTGTTGAGAATTGAGACATTGCAACGCAAGGAAGTGAGTTGCAAATCTTGTAATTGCATACCTAACAAGCTCTTTGCCCCAGTGTTTTTCCTCACTAGGCTCAATACAAATGAGTGGTTGTAAATGTATTTTGTAATGCACTTGCCATGCTCTACAGTGTTTTTTACCCACTCTACTTTGCCTATGTCCTCAAGCATGAGGTCTATGCAATGTGCAGCACATGGAGTCCAAAATATGGTCCTATATTTGGATTCAAGCATCTTTCCAGCAAGAACATAGTTTGAGGCATTATCTGTGATGACCTGCACAACATTCTGCTCCCCCACTTCCTAAATAAACTCATCCAAAAGCTCAAATAGAAGGGTTGCACCCTTCACCTTATCAGATGCATCAACTGATCTCAAAACATTGTTCCTTGAGGGCAAGAAACAAGGAAGTTAATGATAGTGCGGTTCTTTCCTTCAGTCCATCCATCTGACATGATGGAACAAACTGTTTTAAGCCATTACTCTCTTAGTCAGCCAAATACTCATCAATGGAACAAATCTCTTTTTGCAAAAGAGATCCCCTCAAGTCATGCACAGTAGGGCCTTTGAAGCCCTTTCCTGTAGCTAAAATAGAGTCTCACATAGCTTGGTAATAAGGTGAGCGAGTAGCATTAAATGGGATATCTGCATCATACCACCATCTAGCAATGTATTGATAAGAAGTTTCTTTGCATTGTTTTTTCCAATGTTGATCCAAAGTGGGTTGACGACTTGGCTGGGAGGAAGTGGTTGTGGGATTAGCAGTGGACGAGAAATAACTCTGGTTGTTGGGTCTTTTTGTTGGTTTTGATTTTTGGCCAACAGGAGGAACATAGCGAAACATTGCATATCTATTATACATGGAGCTTCTGCGAACAGTTCTTCAGTTATGGTGAAGTAGTACAATAGAAGGCATCAGTAACAGCCTGTTGGTCCTCAGAAAGGTACATGAAGAAAATTATTCCTTTACTTTGTTTGACTTTAATTAACAGTTTTCAGGATTTAGGAAAATAGTTCATTTACTTTGTTTGACTTTAATTAACCGTTTTCAGGATTTAGGATCAGCAGGATTATAGTGTTTCCACTGGATGGCACAATGATAAATTTGCATGGGATGACTTACTATTGTTGGGATTTTATCATTGTTATTTTTAATTTTATAATTTGAGAAACAGGGACATCTATGCTCATTGCTAAGGACCCCGATGCCCCATGCTCCCATGAATTCACTCCCACTCGTCCCCCTTGTGCATTGCCTTGCTCCTATGCTCCCCCCTATCCTAGAAGCTTGGTGAAACATAGAAAAATTGTGATGCAAATCTCTTGCAAGATAACTGCAAACACATCTGAAGGTTTCATTAGTAGAAATCTCCAATTTCAAGAAATAAACTTTGTCCCTATCATCAATTGCCACAGGTTTTTATAGGTAGTGTGCCACATGGATGGGCAAGTCTAAACATTGAAATGATTTCTTTTGCCAGTGACCGTTTTATTTAGGGCGCACTGATTTATTCACTTTATGGCCCATAGAACCAAAATTTACTCCTTCCCTGTTGATGTCAATGCTTAATGCTTTCATGGATAGCATGGAGTTACTTTGGTCTCAGCCACTGTCTACAAATATTTTTGCATTTCCAACTTCCTTACTCCCATTCCTTACCCAGTTCTGGCCCTCTTATCAGGTCCCACAACTCTGCCTCTTTATTTGAACCCTGCCCTATACCTTAGCTATAGTTGGCTACTGTTGATTTGTAATCATCCACTAGGAATCCCTCCTATCCCAGTTATCCAGTTTTCTGTTGAATCTGTGTAAGTGCAGCATGTAAAATCCTAGATTAATGTTTGCTGACATGACTGTAGGTCTAGATTGCATCCAAAAACAAAAGATTCAGGATTGTGATTGAACTCCGTCAATTCCATCCTCTCGACTCTTAGACTCCCTTCTATATGGACATAAGATAAAGTTTAGGAGGCAACTCATTGCCCTCCCTCCTTCTCAGTCTAATCTAGGTTCTTCTCCTTCAAAAAATGTGTTTTTCCTGGTAATTCACGTGATCCGGGGAGGGATTTTGAGAAGAAACTTTACATTAT
>CM076576.1:403886383-404189133 GCA_034641835.2 Pinus albicaulis
CAAGCTCCCTTTCACACTTGTTTGGTGAGGTTTTTTGAAACCTTTGAAAATCTTTTAACGACCCTTTGCACCAATCTTTCGACAAAAAGTGGAGTTGGACATTTGAAAAAGGAACATAGTGAGGACTTTTGTTTAGATGAAAAAGGCTTTGTTTAGGACTTTCCAAAACTCCTCTACTGCATTTTCACTGTGCTTATTAAAAAAAAAAACTCTGCCACTGTTGTATTTTTAATGATATTTTCAATGTGGAAAATCAGCTCAAAAACATATCAATGAGTGGTGAAGCCTCTTTTACCATTTTTCAAGGAGATGACCTATCTTTTTAAGACTTGATTGACAGTTTCTGCTTCTAGGTGTTTTTAAGCTCCTCTTCTGACTGTGGGTTCCAAAAAATTAGTTGCATTCACTCATGCTTTACCATTCTCTGTTCATCAAAAGGGGACTTCTTTTAAACCTCTCCTTTTACTTGGAAGGCAACAATGAGGTGTTTTTGACCTTTTTCATAAGGAAAATTCCTTTATTTGAAATAGTGACATGTCTCATTTGCTTTGAATGTTTTTCCAGCATCTGAAATACATACCATAAACCTTCTTGCATATTTATGAGATTGTATGTTCATTTGTACTGCCTTTTGGGAGAATTAAACTCAAATTTCCTTCTGTCCACTATGATGAGTCATTTTGAAAGAAAATTCTTTATGAGTAGGAAGGACAGTACCCCTTGAAAAGAAATCATCACTCTTAGGCCTGTGTCATGACTCATCTCTCAACCACTTATCAACTATGTTTTGTTTAAAGTAACAAAGATTAAATGTTAAGCCTATTCATTAAGGAGATGAGTTTTTGTAACTTTTTAAGGAGATCACACCCCTCAACAAAGTTTGTACACTTCTTAGCTCCAGACTGTCTTTGAAAGCAAACTATGATAGGATATAAGCCAGCTTATTTGATATTTTATAGCGCTGATGCTTTTCCTTTGTTTTTTGACATGATTTCCTTGTTCAAAAGCTTTCAACTGTCTTCTGCTACTCTTACCATTTGTCTCTCAGTAAGTGGAAACCCTAGAATCAATCACTGCTTTGGCCCTCTTCTTATAGATGAAGGAGGCCTATTTTGACAAATGCTTGGTTTCTTTTCAACTTCTGTCTCAGTCAAAAGAAGGATGTTTGATGAACCTACTGATAGTGGTTTCCATTTTATATGTTGGCAGAAGTTAGTTAGAGGCTAAGACTGTTGGATTCCTTTTCTGGCCATCTGTTTAACAATCTTTCCTAATTGATGATCAGCCCATTAGCTTCTCCTTGTAACTCAATCACAATGGAGCTTATGCAAATAATTTTTAAAACCCACTGCTTTGCCTTAGCCTTTGATCATCATTTTCATGCAGAGACCCTCAGTTGTTGTCTCACTGTTCATCAAAAAATTTTCCTTATAGTCAATGCAAATCTTAAAATAAAACTTTGTCCATTTTCCATTTGCTTATAGATGAAGGAGCCGCTCTTAACCCTCTTCTTTTAGATGAAGGAGGTTCTTCAGTCTTCAAAAACCCTCTGATTATAGATGAAGGAGGTTTTTCAGTCATGCCATCTCACCACCCTTTTGACAGTGTTATTTTTCCTTTCGTTGTCCTTTCATGCTTTGACTGTGATCGCAAGAGATTAATGAAAAACTCTCTGCTCTGTAGCTGCATCCCAAGCTCAAATTCACATTGAGAAGCAGTTGTATTCTCATATGGAGCCAAATATTTTCTTCTGGGATGTTGTTATGCCTCTGTCCTTGAAAGATCCATTAAAACATTGTAAAAACTCCTAAAATCAGTTTGACCTATGGTACATGTATTGTTGAGACTTGAGGGTGTATTAGTGACGCGACCTAGGGTTGTAACCAACTTTATTTGCAGGATGGGAAGGTCTGTTATGACTGGTCTATAGCAGGTAGAGGTTCTTTGGCTTTAGAGTGGTTTTCCAAGGGAGAAATGCCTAAAGCGCCACTACCTAACTTAGTGGAGACTTTTTGGACAAATTTGGATTGTTTCTTTGGATCTCATGGGAAAACTAGTATGGTTGAGGCTAGATAGGACTTTGATAATGAGGTTTCATCTCGTCATGGGCGGACTAAAAGGTAAGAGGGCAAAAAAAATTTATGGGTGTTTTCCAGCTGGAAAATTTGACAATTTTTTAGATCAGCTGCTAGAAAACTTGGCTGTTACAACTAGTCATCACCAAAAAGTGAAAAATACTGATGACTAACAATAACTATCAAAGCATGGGTTATCTACTCTCTTGAAATACAATGAGCCACTAGTTTTGTGGGCATGTATGTTTACACTCCTAAGTTAGAATGGTGTCAGTATGAATGTTGAGGGAGGGAGAATTGATCTAGGTTAGTTTATGAAAAAATTACTAAAGTATTGAAAGTAGTAGAACATTAAATGATGATTGGGTGCCAAGGAAGGGCTTGAGAAAATATTTAAGAAAAATATTTGTCTTGTGCTGTAGTGGAGAAATTTTACTTCTTCATCTACTAGCCTTTGGTTTCAAACTTAATGTTGTAATCCTGCTTTATCGATTCCCTCTGGATTTGGACCATATTTTATGAATTGGAAAATAATATATCACATTTCAAGGAAGTTATCCAATTCTTTCATTTAACTACCTTTTGAGGTATGTACTTGATATTGCATGACAATAGGATAATTGACCATTTAACAACTCAAACATTGAGTGACATTGGATTTCCATTGCGAATTGCTTCCTTTTCTCCATAAGAAACTTGACGAGAAAGTGAACCTTTGCCTTATCCATATAGTTAGAGAGATCCATTCATAAGCTATTGTGTTTCACTAGTAAAAAATGATGAAATTAATGACTAGGTGACTAAAAATGTTAGTCACTGCAATTATTTCAAGTGAATTACTACTAAATTTGAGCAATTTTATGTGACCAAACTAAAAATGACTAACTTGAATGACTAATTTAGTCTTGGAATAAAATATACGACTATATAATAAGTGAATAAACTAAAAGTGACTAACTCAAACAACTAATTTAGTCTTGGAATAAAATATACAACTAGATAATAATATACAACTAGATAATAAGTGACAAAACTAAAAGCGACTAATTTAGTCTAGGGATAAAATATATAACTAGATAATAAGTGACTAAAGTAAAATTGATTAAATTAAATGACTAATTTAGTCTAGGATTAAAATATATGACTAGATAATAAGTGACAAAATTAATAATGATTAATGTAAATGGCTATTATAGTCCAAGAATAAAAATATAGCCAAATAAAAAGTACAACACGTATATGAATTAGTCAGTTATGTCGGTAATTTTTAATTGTGTCACTCCATATATGGAAAATTGCAATTTTGGTACCGAAGTGTTACATTTCACTATAGGTGTCTGTGAATCCATTTGCAATGTTAAAATTTAGAGGTAAAGGGGTCTCTGAATTTACAGTGTTAAAATTATGAATACCCTTTTTTATCTAAAGTTTAATAGTGAAGATGGATTCATCTACAATTAACATAATTGCATGTATCATCTATCAACTTTACACTAATGCCTTCATTATAATTTTATTAAAGGTTATAGTTATATTAATTAGAGAGTAAAATTAATATTTATATTTATATTTAATATTTGGCCATAAAGTTTAATTCTTAAACTTCATTGATTTATGTTAAAAGTGAGAGTTGTTCTAAATCTGAGGTTAAATCTTCATATTTACATTTAATAAATAGATAAATATAACATTTCTTATGTTAAATATGTGAGTTCATTTAAATCTAGTATTAAATCATCATATTTACATTTGATAAATACTAAATAGGTAAACCTAAAATATATATTTATAGACCTATTTAGTAAATATGTATGGAAATTTATTAATTTAAGTATGAAAATTAATTAATTTTTTAATGATGTATGAACACCTTTTTTTTTGTAAGCCAGTGTTATATTCATGTAGGAAAAAGGGAGTACATATAGTCAATTATAAAACAGCTAGTCTCACCTCAACTGGGTTTGTTGACAAAAATTTGCACCAGATGAAAAAAAAATACAAAAGTGGGACTAGGGACATTATCCATAAACAATTGGCCAAGAGGCACCAAAAAAGATATAAAACATAATTAAAGAACACAAAATAGCATATTATTCATCCAACGTGATGGATGCAGGGTTTTCCAAGGTTGTTCCTAGATGCAATGGAGGACAGAAGTCACATTGACCATGCCCCTCAAAGTGTGCCAACCAAGTCTCTAGCTTTTTTACTTTCTCAGTGAGTTGATTTTGGCCTCACCAAACCACTACCAGTCTCTCCCGGACTTGGCACTATAAATAGCGCATTCAATCCAATGTTTCCATCTACTCTGCATGCTCCTCATGACATAATCTCTCACTTGTGTGCACTCTTTCCATCAGGTTGTTGATAAGTATACGAAAGTTATCTAAGAAGCAATGTTGGATAACCTGCCCCTCGTTTACCTCAAATAAATCAAACCCATGATTCCCCTTGCCACCATGACCTCCTCCTCCTCGACGACTCTGATTTTGAACTGTAAAACCCACACCCCTTCTATCCCCCTACTTACCTCCTCGACAGCCCCCATGCGCATCCACACTAGCGAGTCGTGCACACCCTGCAGTCTTTCCACCCTATCATGGAGCCACCATGATTGTTTCTAAGTCTGCCACCCCCACATGGCCATGGAAAATAGGGGAGGGAGAACACCCACACCACACCAGGGGCTTCATAATTCATCTAGGTCGAGGAACCCCACCGTGTGCAGAGTCCAGAGACTAGACCCCCACTATATAAAACAAACACCACCAGAAAAGGAGCCAAATTTCATCTCCCACCACCACAGGGAAGCACAGAGACACATCCCACTGCCAGATAAAGACTTCCACCACTAGAAAAACCAAATACCATCACCCACCAAACCAACACAGGAAATTGAACAATAAACGATGACAAAGTAACCAACGCCTGAGCGTAACTTCCCCCAGGGCAGTGACTAGCATCCAAATTATCCACATAGAGAAAACACACCAATCCACCAAACACCCTCACACCCACACTAGAGCACACAAAATTTGTAAAAGAAACTAGTTTTCTGCCACCACCCTCGAGGTTTCCTAGACTAAAAATTATAGCTTCCTCTCTTATCATGAAAAAACGGGCTCACCGAAAGCTAAGAAAAATGGAAACCGGTGAGCTCACTTCCCTTCAACTTCCTATCCTTAACCCAAAAATAGTTAATGGATAAGAAAATGAGTAGCAGGGACTAGTTGAACACACCGCACCAGCAAATTCCCATGACAAGCACACACAAGCCACTCCCTCCGTAAACCTTCCTATGACATTTACGCTTCCTCTCGGAGGCCACCCTTAGGACCAGCACCAAACCATATTTATGATTCTAATGTTGGTCTCCCTCATATTCCCTCGCCTTATCCTTTCACCAGCTCCGAAATCCAATGCACAATTATTTTTCACATGAATTTCCAACATGAAGCCAGTAACTCTCCTGCTGCATGTGTTATGGTGAAGGGACCGGGAGTATTGTCCCTCACCCTCGCTCCACTGATATTTACTCATGCTAGACACCTTCCACGTGTTTCTCAGACCTCACCCCCATCGGGGAGTATTGTATGAACCTTTGTTACTTTAGTTATGAACCTTAATTAGTTTTTTAATGATGTACAAATTTTTATTAATTGTTTGATATGAACCTTGCTTAATTTTTAATGGTATCATGAAATTTTGTTAATTTTTTAGGTATGAACTTTATTTAATTTTTTAGCAATATATAAACCTTTATTAATGGTTATAAATATGTAATTCAAAATATTTAAGTATGGTTTATTGTGTAATAATGGATAAATGTGTTTAGTTTTATCAATTTCTATGAGAATTGTACCAATGAATATATTTGTTTCATTTAATACATAATTTACATAATTATATAAAATTAAGCTTTAAATAAAAAAATATTATTGGTTTCATATTTGATTAATAATCAAAGTAGTAAATCTCGTTTTGCAAAAGAGCTCCCCTCAAGTCATGCATAGTAGGGACTTTGAAGGTCTTTCCTGTAGCTATAATAGAGTCCTGCATAGCTTTGTAATAAGGTGAGCGAGAAATATTAAATGGGATATTTGCATCATACCACCATCTAGCAATGTATTGAAAAGAAGATTCTTTGCATAGTTACAAGACATCCCATATAATCCTCAATGATGGAGAGCTTGACCTTCACATTTTTGTTTGACAACTTGTATTTCTTGATGGGGGAGATGGTGAAGGGGGTTTATTAGCATATATGGCAGCACTAATGAACCCAAATTTTGGAGGAAAGAATGGGAAGAAGGCTCCTTTTGGAGGACCAACGACTTTGGTACATTAACAGAGGAAACCAAATATGTATGATAGCTAATGTCTCCATAATTCCATTTCTCTATTGAGATTTATTCGTCAAATACTCATAATGTCCCTTAACCCAACATGGTGTCAGGTTTATGTACCCAAGCTCACACAGTGGAATAGAGACAAGATAAAAACCTACAATGTCACCATCTTTGAGCTTGAAGGTGTGACCATGGATTGGAGACAAGATCAAAACCCCTGCAACATCACCATCTCAGAGCTCGAAGACCTTACCTGCAATAATGAGAGGGTTTTCAAGCTTAGCATCGTGGGATTTGGCCTCGACAGAAAAATATATCCTTTCATTTTCAACTGCACCAATTTTGACTCCTTTGACATTTTGGAAAATTGTTTGACGAGCGAGATACCAATGAAGCTCCAATAAATGGTCAATGCAATCTAATTCCCTTGTCGTTAATCCTATGAGCTTATCTAAATGTTGAAGATATCCATGATAACAGGATCACGGGAAAAGGTGGCGGACTTTGGACATTCAAAGACTATATCCAAAGGTAGTTTTGGCCCTTGGGTACCTTCATATTGAACACTTAGAAGGAAACAACTGAAACATAAATTTGATGTGTATTCATTTGGAGTAGTGTTACTAGAGTTGTTGTGTGCAAGGGCAACTCTTAATCTTGTTTTTCCCAGAGAAAAATTCAATATAGAAGAGTGGGAAATGCACTGGTAGAAAAAGGGCAAGCATGAAAAAATCATTGACCCTCATCTTGTTGGGACCATCAACTTTGGTTCTCTGAAAATGTTTAGGGAGACTACCAAAAAGTTATTGGAAGAGATGGGCTTTGACAGGCCTTCCATGAGAGATGTTCTATCGAACTTGGAATATGCATTTCAACACCAACAGATATCCATACAAAATGATCTAGATGAGAATAATACAAATCATATTGCAGATGTTCCTTTGTAGTACCCAGAGCCTGAGCCTTTTGGTCCAAGTTTAGTATGACTTCAAGTCTTCTACAAAATTTCTCAATTTATAGATTTCATTATGAGCATGTGGAATTTTGGAGTTCTCAACATCCCACAGAGGGATAGTTGTGAGAATTTACCTATTGTTTGGAACATGTTCTCCGTAAGTGGGTATGGCACTTAGTGGATCCATACTTTGGTGCAAGAGTTCCTTACCTCAGGATGTTTACACAAGATTCAGGGAAAAGTGAACACAGAACACTAGTGGCTTTGGTCTGGGAGGAGAGCTACAAGTATGGAGAAGAGATTGAGGGCACATGCATTATTATCCTTTTCACTACCGAGAGCCTGAGACTTTTTATACTAGCGTTATTGGATTAGGTGTTGGCAGAAGTTATGATGATTTAGAAGACGAAACCATAAGCGTTGTTTTCTCACAATTGGTGAATCCTCGTGGGAGGTGATCACAAAACAAGACTCGTTTTCCAGGTTCCAAATTTACTGAATTAGCACATGTAGACAAAACAATGGTGAATGTGAAATGATTAGGTTTGGTACTTGTTTTTTTCATATCACATTAAAAATCTAGTGCCTCCTCCTAAAATTCTCTCCTTGTATAATCGACTACCATTACAGATGATTACACCACATTTGGTTTATACATTTAGTTAGGTAGATAGGGTTCCCCTATCTCCCATCTCCCTATAGAGTAATTTGGTCACATATTCTTTCTTCTATGATAATGGTTCCTCTTTCTTAAGTACAATCTCTTGTCCTTCTTCTCTCTCCATTTCTCTCCTACCTCCCTCTCTCTTCCCCAATGTGAGGTGGAGAAACACTATAAGAGCCAACTTTCTCATGAATGTGGGACACTTGAACTTAAGATTTTTTGTAGCATTCATGAGGTGTAGTGTGGTTATTGAGACTTCATTAGATGGCCATTATCCTAACTTAAATTGTTTGACAACATTGTGGTTGAGTTTGAAATTGGAGATTGAACATACAATTGGTTTAATTGCAATATACATTTTTATCAATAAATATAAAGAAATGGCTAAAAAATACTAGAAATTAATAAATAAAGAAGACATAGAAAAAAGCAACAGTACCTACAAAATTGTTACATTGAGACACAAAGAATAAGCAACTATTGTGCACAAACAGAGACCAACGAGACTATCATGTTAACCCCTAACCCATTAAACACTAATTCTCAATCCCTAACTCATTTAACCCCCTAAACCTCGAAACCCCTAACCCATTTAACCCCCTAAACCCTAAACCTATAAACCCTTAACCCCTAACCCCTTGAACCCTAATTCCTGACCCCTAACCCATTTAACCCCCTAAACCCTTAAAACTTTAACCCATTCAACCGCATAAACCCTTAAAACCTTAACCATTTTAACCCCCTAAACCCTGACCCCATTAATCCCTAAACCCTAACCACTAAGATCCTTAACTTCTGAATACCCTAACCCCATAAACCTCTAAACCCCTAAACCCTAAACCTCTAACCCCTTAACTGTTAACCCTTTAAACCCTAATTCCTAACCCCTAACCCATTTAACCAACTATACCCCTAAACCCCTAACCCATTTAACCCCCTAAACCATAAACCTCTAAACCCTTAACGCATTTAACCTACCTCTAAACCCTTAACCTTTAACCTCTAAACCCTTAACCCCTAACCCATTTAACCCCTTAAACTCCTAACCCATTTAACCCCATAAATCCTAAACCTCTAAACCCTTAACCCTTAAACCCTAATTCCTAACTGCTAACCCATTTAACCCCCTAAAACCCTAACCCATAATCCCTAAAATAATTAACTGCTAAATCCCCTAACCCCCCAAACCTCTAAACTCCTAACCCATTTAACCCCGTAAACCCTAATCCTTTAACCCCTTAAACTCTAACACCTTAACTCCTTAACCCTTAACCCCTAAACCCTTAACCCATAAAATCCTTAACTTTCAAATCCCTTAACCCCCTAAACCTCTAAAATCCTAACCCATTTAACCCCCTAAATCCTAAACCTCTAACCTTTAACCCCTAACCCCTTAAACCCTAATTCCCATCCCATAACCCATTTAACCCCCTAAACCCCTAAAACCCTAACCCATTTAACCCCTAAACCCTAACCCCATTATCCCCTAATAACACTCAAAGGACCACAACTACATACAGAATTCAACGTGTATTCGCAGTCCAGTTTGACGCCGCTAGCAAGAACCGATTAATTCCCCAGCAGTAGTACCATTCAACATACCTCACCTGAAATCCCACCGACCATCGCTCCCTTTGGAAAACTAGGCCGAGGCCCCGTAAGCCCCAGATGATCCAAAATCTGCTCTTTAGAAATCTCCTTGGAAGCCTGCAAACGTAAGTTTTGAATAGATCTGCAAACCCCAGTTCGTGCACTTGAACCTGAATCCCGAATGTAATGAGCCCCACCTAAGAATTCTCCCGCAGTAGAGTTATGGCCTGGCGCAGGGCCTATTTCACATACCCCAATTCCTCTTCAATAATGTAGGTGTCCAGCACGAACAAAAAGACGGGGTTAGGGTTCGAAGCTCGGTTGCCGAAAATTGCTTACTGCAGGAAAAAATCGGGAGTCACATTACTCTCGTTGATGATGGCGTAATGCTGGGGAGATTGGTTCGCTGGTAACAAAAGGGGCATAGCCAGCTCTTGGCCGTGTAATCCACACGGATGTGAGGGTTTAGAATGAAAAGAGAGGATGTACAGCGAAGAGGAGGGTAGGGAAGCACAGGCATCTCTGGCGCCGTGCAGAGTGGGCCGTAGACGGCCGCCAGCGGAATTACACACTTTTTGGCTTCCATCTTGGAGCTCGGTCACACGTTCCAGGTCATCCGTATGCCATCTCTACTTTCCATCTCTAAGAACTCCTCCAGTGTTGAAGGCCCTCTGAGATCAACTTTGCGAATCGATCGGGGACCAATGAGGTGGTGGGTTCGATTCTGGATCTGTTTAGCATATGAATTCTAGGAGCTGCTGTGGATCGAACTCTAGTTTCTCATCATGGATCCGCTGAGCCGAGACGATCCACGTTGAATTTGTAGTGTTCTTACACTTAGTTTGTTTTTCTATTCAGCGGGTCCTTTATTTTCGGTGTTCTAGTGGCTTAAAGGGTTAGATTTTTGAGTCGTGGAAGCGTATGAAGTGAATTGTGGAGTTTGACAACTTGAGTGGGATAAATGGTTAAGAACTTGTGATTTCTCTTAGGAGGTTACATGTTCAAAATCGGCAGGGGTAGGGTTGTCTATTTCTCGTTATGACCAAGCTAGAGGGATAGACACCCTTCAAGGGTAGGATTGTCTATTTCTCGTCATGACCAAGCTAGAGGGATAAACGCCCCCAATGTTGGACGCCTCGGTCCTTGTGAAAGTCATGAGTTTCTGATATATGTGGCTTATGGATTGCTACATATATCGAGGGAGGTTGTTGTTTTAATATACAGTGTTGGTTTCTATGGGTTATCGAATGTGATATTGGTGTGGGTATTTTAAGCCAATGTTAGCTAAATTTACGATAATTAGTGCGATAATTGTGTGCATTTGTGTTTAATTTGTTGGTGCGAGTGGAACTATAAATAGACTAAATATAATGATCATATTGATTGTCGAAGTTCATGATTTTTGGTTTCTTACTTGTTTAACAATTAAATGGAGGAAAAGAATAGAAAATAGTTTATCAACTATTTTGGACATTCCTAAGGAGCAGATTCTTCTTTATTATTGTTCTTCTCAAATCCCTTCCACATGTTATAGAAGAAGACAAGTCGTTGAGTGGTTGGCTAGAAAAGCACGAGGAATGTGGCCAAGACTAAACTTTATTTCTCAATAAAAGCTCTAGTAGTGTTAACAGTTTCGTAGCATCCAATTATTAATGTTCTAATCTAAGAAAGAAACGTTTATAAAGTGTTATTTAATTATAAGAGGTCTCCATATAGATAAGAGATAGTTGTATTTGGTTATGTAGAGCTCACATGGTTTGCAATGTGGGCAAGTCAAAACCCTTGAGCATATTTTTAAGTTTGCCTTCTAGCCAAGTCTACCTAAGTATGGGTTGTCTTTGTGACTATGGAATTCTCCTATCTCCCTCATGTGGAGCATTGTGTTATGAGGCAATCAACATTCTTGGGCTATTGTTATTATGGATGCTTGTAAGGGTTGAAGTATTTTTCTAACGATAGAAGGATTGCAATGATGTTTTATTAAATTTTGTTTTCTTGTCTTTTAGTCTTTGTGACTATGACATTCTCCTATCTCCCTCACATGGAGAATTTTGTTGTGAGGCAATCAACATTCTTGGGCTATTGAGTTTCACTCTATTTTGGATGCTTGTAAGGGTTGAAGTTTTTTTTGTTTTTCCAGTAGAAGGATTACAATGATGTTTTATTAAATTGTGTCCTCTTGTCATAAGTATTTTCACGGTATATTGGCATGGGTGTTAGGTTGGCCTTTCATATAACTATGCAAAATCAAAAGGTTTAGGTTGATATTGAATACATCTAGAAGCATCTAGAGTATTGGTATAGTGGCCCCTATATTGTGATCAAAGAGTCATCTAAAAATTCTTACTTCGCTATTGCAAGCTCACACAAAGGGGATGGAAGGCTCCACCACCACATCGACAAAGAGGATTGCAAGCATGGGATGAGTTAACCACTAGTGCACCACACAATGAAACACTTCCTGACTCTAGCCTTAGCTATTTATGAAGGGCCTAAAACTCGGAGCCTCCCCATGATGGATGGGAGCATATATAGCATGTTCGCAGCGATCCCTTGATCTTTGGATGATTGTGGCTAGCAGCCTCCAATAATAAGCATGGTTGCCTCATACTGTTTTCTAATCAAGTTCTTACCCTTTGACCTTTGCTATATTAATTATGTTACTTTTAGGTAATTTATGATATTATAATCATAGAGGTTTTGGATTAAGCCAATTCATGTATTTTTTTTTAACATCTAATCCATGGTTATTTTGGCTTAAGCCAATTCATGTCATGTTTTATTTTTTAGTTTTTCTTGTGGATGATACACATGACATGACCTATATTTTTTATATGAAAGCCTTTTAAACATTTTTAATATAAATAGTTGAAGATTTAATTCAAATATATAGATATTTTAAGGATAACACTTAAGAATGGAAAGATATGGACCAATTACTTTGTTGCATTGAGTCTTCTCTCACAATAATCTCTACTAGATATCAAACATATCGTCATTGGTTCCTTAAAAATTATTGGGGACATTATCAACTCAAATTTCCAATTCACTCACATTGCAAAAAATTCTCACGAACTTTTTTACCGTCTATCGGTGGAAAGAAACCTTCAAATTTGTTGTCATCTCTGGCACTCCAAATTGACCCAAAATATTGGAATGGTGCATCTCATGCAACACTTGTAATGAGTGAATTTTCTAAATAATGGAGATAATTCTCAATATATAAATAATTTATCCTTTAGTAAATAGTCATGAAACTTATCCTCTGGGAGGGATGTCATGAACTTATACAAGAATGCATGAAAGTGTGCAATATCTAGATGCTACATGTAAGCTTTATTGAACTCCCTAAAAATGAATGTTGAAATTGTGTAAATTTTGTCTACTAAACTATTAATGGTCATGAGAGGAAACCAACACTTCATTTTTTCTTTATTTTTTTTACTCAATCATTGTATTGAAGTATTTTATTTATGTAATCTACTTCATGTGATGTGCATTCTTGATATTGTTATGTGTATAGAGAAAGTGGAGAGGCTAATGGTCATCATTAATGACACTTTTTAGCAAGCATCTAATGATGCCAACAATTAACTACTTTCAATTGACATGGACATCTCTTAATCACATGGGAAAAAGTTTAGAATAGTGTCTATGAAAAACTAAGATTGGTATAAATTAAGTCTCCCAAGTTGCATAAATATTGCACTCCATTTCATGCCCAAAGAAAACCACCACAATCTCATATGTGTGTTAAATTTTAGGTGACATAAGAATACAAAAAATCACAACTTAGTGCTTAATCTACTTGAATTCATCTTCTTGTAGTGTGACTTTACTAAAATGTGCCTTTACATGGTCCAATGCATTAAAAGTGTGCATGGCATGGGACAAATTCATCACAAACAATATGAGATAGTTTGGAATTCACATGAAGCTTTTAAAGGCATGAATGTTCTTTAATGGTGGGTAGTTGACAAATTTTGAAATATTGTGATATGAATGCCAAGTCCATATTACTTCACACATAATTGAATCCAAACAAGTTTTATCTATGCAAATCTATACTTCTTCCTGTTCACGAATAACTCATCATATGGCACTGGTGTAAATACTTAGTCCAAGTGTTTTTGATAATCCTCTCAGATTTAACTAAAAATATGTATTTCCTTTAGGGACACAATAACAGAAGATTACAGATATGGCCTTAGCACTCCATTCACCACCCCCATGGACATAAAAAGGGCATTAACATGACCAAACAACATCATCAACCATTATTGATGGTTGCCTTCTATGTATATTCTAACTCAATGTAGGTTTGATCACTATTAGACTTGAAAAAAATATAGTTGAAGTACTTAACTCTCTAAAATTAATATAACATGTAATCAATGAAAGAAATGGACATTGATTTTCAATGGTGATTGTTTTCGAGAGTTTACACTATAAACATGTTCGCTTAAAATTATAATACTTAATTCATAGGGAAATGAGTTTGGTAAAATCTGGTCCTTATCCAATAGCCCTTGAATTTCCTTATGTTTTCATTGTTTTTGAACAATAAAGCACCTTCCAAAGACTCATTTGTTGGAACAACTCCCTATTGCAAGGTAATGGAGTACTCAGTTGTGTAGTGGGAGGAAATCTAGGTGATTTTTAACAACTTGGAATAACTTTGCAATAGCTCTCCAACAATTTAAGCTCTTTTACTTCTCTTATCACATTAGATAGGAAGACAAAACAAATTTGGGGTCCTAGTCTTGATTAAAGAGTGTCACTCCCTACTCTTTCTTTACTCTTCCTACATCGTCATCAAATAAGGTTGGTTGTTTTTTATGAGTTTATATTGAGCATGAAGATTCCAAAATTTCAACATATCTTTGTTCATAGTATTTTGGATTGAAATTGTGTCATATTTTTGAAATTTCCAACATTTCAAGTCATATTTAAAAGATGTATTCAAGCAATGATATAAAAAATGTATACCAAAAAAATTACCTGACCGAAGGTATGCCAATCATGTGTTTTCACCCCACTAAAGTCACCTTTCTTCGTTAAGATATTATTTACGTTTGAAGAAAAACCTGTTTGAACTTTGATTCTTCTAATGACCTCTTTTACGTCATTTCTTTGTTTATCTGTTAATAACCATGAAATATTATTATTCTTTCGACATCCATTTTTATTTGACAATTTTATCTCTATCATGTGCACCATCTATGGTTCTCCATAAAGTTTTTGTCACACTCTTTCCGATATGCATTATATCAAACAAATGAGCTATTTTTAGGTCCTCCTAGTAGGGAAACTTTGTGAAATGAGAAGGATAACATAAATTCTAAGTGGAATACAATATTAGTACCTCCACCACGACGACCTTGATATTAAAGAATAAAATAAATTAGAACAATAATTATCAAATACAATAAAATAAATTCAATAATTAAAATACAAATTCAAAACATTACATAAACAATTAATATATATATATATAGAAAAATTGTGTACCTTGTCAATTATTAATTCTGTTATATTCCAACTTCCACAACTAAGGTGTCATTCTTCATGGTTTTAGTCCAATTTCTTCTTTATCACTGAAAATATTTTTTCCAGTAGTACGATACTTATGGTTCCTAGGGAGGAAGTGTCTATACTCATCAAACACCATCTTTCCTAAATCTGGCGAATGACGATACTTCATCTTAGGGTAAAAAAATGGACATGCAAATCTACCCTTTGTTTGAAGACTTGTAATAGATGGGTCAATGACAATTATACAATGAGATCTTTTAAAAAAAACATGCAATATGGTATATCTAGTTTAAATAATTATAAACTATATTAAAAGTTCAACGAAATATTACATACCACAAAAAAGTGTTAGTCCTAGGGCATCATGAATTGTCCATACAAGAATTCCACGACATTGAAATCTCTTCTACTTGATTGGTTTAGTAGTGATGCCATGCCATAACTTTATTAGCTCATCAATAAGAGGCTCGATATATACATTCATATATCTGATCTGATACTTACCTAATTGTTCAAAATTACGGTACATGATTAGTACCATGATATGTATATATAAGTAAGTAAATAAATAAAAGATATTATGAAAACAATGAGACAAATGAAAATGTTACATTAAAAAAAAAAAGTATAAAATACCTGGAATAATCATAGTCAACATTATGTGCTCCCTCTTTATTGACATCCAAGGAGGAATGTTATTGTTGATAACCAAAATAGGCCACTTAGTAAGTATACATAAGATCTCCAAATGGATTAACACCATCAATTGCCAATGAAATCCTACCATTACGAGGTTCATTTTTAAAATCTAAATTATACTTTTCCTCAATTTCCCTAAATGTAGAACCATGTGCAGGCATTCAAAGAACACCATCTCCAATTCTATTCTTTGAATGGTAACCCATAAATGGTGTTATTCTCTTACACCTGAACTTTCGTTGCAAATGTGGAATTATGGGAATTTGATAAAGAATCTTTTGAGGCACCTTTTTTGTTAGTTGATCGGTTCGATATCTAATGGTACCACATTTCAGACATTCTATTTTCGACACATGTTCTTCGTAATATATAATTTAATATTTAGGACATGCATTAGTGTTATATTCCATTCCAAAGGATTTCATAATAGCACATAAATCTTGATATGTGCGAGTCAAAGTATTTGTTGATGGGAACAAAAATTCTCCCAAGAATCTAAAACATAAACAAAAACTAGTTAATGTGAAGATTGTTAATAATATATAAGTATTGAATTATTATTTTAAAAATTTATTACAACTAAAAAAAAGGGAAAATAATCAAAATTTACATATATGTGATCATATATACATATTTCATACCTTAGGATCTATGCCATACATCTGTTCGACAAATTGTTCATAACCTTCAAGTTCACTAGCAAAAATGTAGCGGAGAGAAGAGTTGCATTTGAGTGTTAAAAAAGTCATTCATTTGACATTTCAATCATAGGTACATCATAAGCATCACCATTGTCTCCGCCATCATCACCTGACTCATCATACAGGTCTTGGAGAATTTGATTTGTCCCATCATTGTGAACTGTGTCATTATTGTCATCATCTACCTCCATGGGATCATTAACATCATCTTCATCATTGGCTTCATGTTATTCACCTTGTACAAAATTATTTCTAGTACTACTATTTACTTCAATATTCTCTTGTGGTGCAACATAATCTAATCTACAACTATTTAGTTGTGGAAGGTTCTGCAAAAATTTGGGGGGCAACCGTGTCTTTATAAAATTTACAAACAATCATTAAACTTTAGTGCGTATATAACAAATATTAAAATAATATTATTTTTTACTATATAATCAAAATGAAGATATATATATATATATATATATATATATATATATATATATATATATATATATATATATATATATATATATATATATATATATATATATATATATATATCTTCATTTTTATTATAGAGTAAAATATAATATTATTTTAATATTTGTTATTACGATGGGACGATAGTCATTCGATCCACCATTAGTGTGCCCATATTTCTTACAATGTTTTGTTGTTTTTGCTATTAAAACACTAACATTACATCTCAAACAACATTTCTTGCAAGAGCAATAAAATTTACCATCACCCCTTTCACGCTCTTGAATTTGTTTTCCACCTCTAATGTTTTCTGCCATTGATGCAAATTATCCTATAAAGTTTTTTTTTTTTACTAGACAAAATACCGTATAATCTTTCTAAACCGTCGCTACTACGGTAAAATTTGTCACTATTACATCAAATTTGTTGGAAAAAATCTTTACAATGCGGGCTATATATTTAAAATAAACCATCGCTATTGTGACGCTAGTTGACCAAGTCAACTTTCACTTTTTTCGAAGTGAAAGTGATCGTTCCACAATGGTCTTTTCATATCTGTTGGTATACCGATGCACATAACATGCAAGCCACTATAGCGAAGTTTTCTTCTATTATTGTCGCTATTACGCCACCCTATATGGTTGGGTCGCAATAGTGACGCTTTTTTGTAGTGTCACAAGAGCGACAACATCACCATCGGGGTTCCAAGAGTGACATCCTGTAGCGGGATTTAAAAAATTGAGAAAAATTGGGGAACTTTCCGAAAATACATCCAAACTGCGGAAAATTTACCATATGTACTAGTGGGGTTTTCAAAACAAGCTAAATGAAAAAGGTCAACTAATAAAAGACAAGGCTCATCTGGTTTGTAAAGAGTATGCCCAGATAGAGGGGATAGATTTCGAGGAAACCTTTCACCTAGTTGATAGACTAGAAGAAATGAGATTTTTTCTTTCCTTTGCCAGTCAAAAAAACATCAGTGTATCAAATGGAGAGCTATCTTTATTCCTAGGACTGCAAATCTCTTTGTCTAAAAAATTATTGTTTATCTCCCAATCTAAATACCTCCAAGAAACTCTAAAGAAGTTTGGGTTGGAAGATTGTAAATCATTAAGCACAGCCATGGTTACAGGTTGCGAATTGTGCAAATAAGATGAGACACCTATGGTAAATTAGAATGAATACAGATCCATGATAGGAAGATTTTTTTATTTTATAGTGTCAAGGTCAGATATCATGTAGGCCATAGGATTTCTGGCGATATTCCAGGATTTCCCCAATGAAATTCATGTTGTTGTTGTTAAAAGGATCTTCAAATATCTTTGGGAAAAATCAGAATATGGGTTGTGGTGTGCTAAGAGAAAGTAATTTAAGTTGAAGGCCTACATTGATGTTGATTGGACTAGCACACTTGATGACAGAAAAAACCACTTCAAATGCAACTTTATTTTTGGGGAAATTCTTGATATCGTGAGTTAGCAACAAACAAACCCTCATTTCTTTATCGACCATTGAATCAGAATATATTTTTGTTTCCACTTGTTGCACACAAATTCTATTGATGAAGCATACCTTGAAGGATAATAAGGTATATCTGACTTATCCTATTCCAATGATGTGTGATAATACAAGTTCCATCAGTATCACTAAAAATTCACTTATCAAATCCAAGACCTAGCACATTCCTTTCAAGTTTCATTTTTTAAGGGAGCAAGTTGCTTCCAATGTTTTTAGACTTGAATACATGGCCATTAAAAATCAGCTTACAAATATATTTACTAATCCACACACAATAGAACCCTTTGAGAATCTCAAGGAACATATAGGAGTTGTGAATCCTCATTTTTAAAGGATTCCACTCTGGTTTTTATGATGGATTATACTCAACGTGTAGGTTTGAAGAATGAGTAGGCTGTAGTTATGAAACCAGCTCCCAAAATAGAAGAAAAGAGAGATCAACGCCTTATAAATTGGCCACTTTGAGGGGGAAACTTCCTTTACATTACAAAAATGAACAATTCTTGGATGATACAAATGAAAAAACCTCCTTTCTATATATAGGAGTCCATGGGGTCACAATATAATCCTAGCCGACCTAACAATAATAATGTAAGGGTACAACAATAACAATAGTGGGCTTTTATGGGGCACAATAATAACAATATGGGGACTACAGGGGTACAATAATAACAATAAGGGGGCTACACTGACAACAGTAAGGGACTGCACTAGTGATATAGGTACATAACATGCCCCTCTCCTTAAAAAAAGTGTTGTACTCAAGGATTGAGTAGCTCTGGATGCTTCTATATAAAATTCTCATCCTGCCGTGTGGAATCTTCAGTGGGTAAGTTCTTCCACTTGATGAGATACTATGAAATTGAACGATTTCGTAGTTGTCGAGTTCTTGTTTCCATGAATGCTTCAGGTTCTAATATGATTTTTCCTTCCTCATCAAGTTCTAGAAATATGGTTTGAAATAGAATCTTGTCACCTGTAACCTTCTTTAAGCATGGAACAGGGAAAAATAGGTGCACTCGAGAAGAAGCAGGAAGCTCCAATTTGAATGCCATAGTACCAATCTTTTGCAACATGTTGTAAGGACCATAGTACTTTGGCGAAAATTTATTATCCTTCTTAGCTTGCTTGAGGGACGTTTTTTTTGTCTGATTGTAGCCATAAAAATACCAAGTCTCCTACATCAAAACTTATCTCTCCTCGATGTTTATCTACCTCTTGCTTCATTTTATTTTTTGAAAATTTTAGGTTATCCTATAAGAGTTGGAGAACTTGTTATTGATGCTGGATGTGATCTTGCACTGATTGAACCTTATAATTTTATCTTAAAGATGATGTAATGGATGGTGTATGATATTTATAAAGTGCCATAAATGGGGTCATTTTTGTTGTAGTATAGAAGGAAGTGTTATACCACCATTCAACTAGAGCTAACCACTTGACCCAATGTGTTTGTTTATCAGATACAAAACAACGAAGATATATTTCCAAAAATTTGTTTACTATCTCAGTTTTCCCATTGGATTGAGGATGATAAGATGAGCTATGAGCTAGTTGAGTACCCAAAAAAGAAAATAATTCCGTCCAAAAATTTCCAGTGAAAATGGGATCTCTGTCACTTACAATAATATTTGGGTTTACATGTAGCATTTACATATGAAGTAGCAATTGTACTTGCTTTAAATGGATGAGATAATGCACATAAGTGTGAATACTTGGTAAGCCTGTCAACTACCACCATGATGAAACTCAGTCCTTCGGACTTAGGTAAATTTGTGATAAAAATCCATTGAAACCTCCTCCCAACGTTGACTTGGAATGGATAAAGTTTGTATCAAACCTGGTGTCTTAATTGTCTCAACTTTATTTTGCTGGAAAACCAAACATTATGCGACCAAATTTTGAATATCAGATTTAAGGCCAACCCAAAAAAAAAAAATTTCCCTGCGGTAATTTTTCAAAAATCCCGAGTCTCCTCCTAAAGGATAGGTATGCAATTCCAAAAGAAAATTTTGTTTTAGTTGGGAATTCTTACAAAGATATAACCGATCTTTGTACCATAAGGAATCATCTTTCCAACCAAATGTATCAGATTTATTGGGATCTTGCTACAAATTTTGAAAGAGTGTCCATACGTCTTCGTCATTCTTACATTCCTCCCTTGCTTCGGTTATCCAATATGGTTGGATAATAGAAATGGCACAAAGAAATGCTTCCACGTCCTCATCCTTTCTTGAGAGTGCATCTGAAATAACATTTAGATTCGATTTTTTGTAGATGATTTCAAAGTCATAACCCAACATCATTGTGACCGATTTTTGCTTCTCTTCTGAACATAGTCTTTGTTCCAAAAATTATTTAAGACTATCATGGTCAATTTTTACCTTGAAGTTTCTTCCCATTAGTTAAGGTCTCCATTTCTTTATTGCATGTAGTATTGCCAACATTTCCTTCTCATAAATATCTTTTTGTAAATAATTTCCTTTGATTGGATGGCTTTCAAAATCAAATGGTCTTCCTTGTTGCATTAAAACAACACCAATTCCATTTCCTGAGTCATCACATTCAACAATAAAGGTTTTTGTGAATTCTGGCATAGCTAAGACCGATGCTAGGCACATTTCCTCTTTAATAGGTTCAAAGGCCTTAGTTTCTTTAGGATTCCATGAAATGAATCTTTCTTCAATAATGTTGTTAGAGGTGTTGTTATTCTCCCATAATTCTTAAAAAACTTGCAATAATACCCTGTTAACCTGGTAAATCTTCACAACTTCTCTATGGTTGTGGGGACTTTCCATTCCTTAATGCCGTTAATTTTTTCAGTGTCTACCTTAACACACTCCTGAGATACAATATGACCCAGATATTCCACCTCTTGTACTCCAAAGAAACATTTGGAGGTTTTTGCATATAATTATTTCTCCTCCAATAATTTGATCACCCTGTCAATATGTTGAACATGATCCTTCCAAGACCTGCTATAGATTAGTATATCATCAAAAAATACTAACGCAAATTTTCTAAGGAAGTGTTTGAAAATGGAATTCATCAACCCTTAAAATGTAGAAGTTGCACTGGTAAGGCCAAAAGGTGTTACACCATTTTTTGGTCATCTAACCTATTATCATTAGATGGACCCAAGTACACCATGTAAGACCAATTTTACCCTAAGTAAAATTTCTTTCACTATGTAAAATAACTTAATAAAACACATTTATTAAAGTCATATATTCAAAATAGAAAACCCTAAGGGGAAAGATTTAACATATCTATATATATTGTTTATTTTCTCATGGGAATAATTAATTAAACAATAATTTAATTTATATTCCAGGTCATATTTAACCCAAAACAAGGAAATTAATTAGATAAATCCTTATTTATCTTATTATTTTCTAGGAATAATTATTTAAATCTTATTTAAATAATATTCCTTGTTAAATATGACTAAATAATTTATAAATAATTAAATAAATCATTATTTATTTAATTATCATTCAACCACTTCCTTAAAATAATAAATAAATCATTTATTTATTTATTATTTACAAATAAAGGAATTTGACCCAAGTCAAATTCCTTTCCCCTCCAACAAATATAATAAAATATTCCATAAAAGGTGGATCTAGATTTGATTAATATTATTTTAATCATACACCAAGATATAGAATGACCTAATATTTTGTTATAAATAGAAGGATTTTTCCTACCTTTCATCACCTTTTGTTGCCTATTAGATCACTCTGGATCTATACTCATGGTCTAACTTTGAGCCATTATCATTGTCATATTTTCTATTATTTGATTTGTGAGCTCCATTTGAGTTCTATGTTTTTCTGGGTTTTCTACACCAACAAGGGAGAGAAATTCTAGATCTGACGTGCTGAGGACTTCCAAGAACCCATCCCATTGAGGAGAATTGGAAACACCTTTCTTGTTTTCCTTCCAGGTGCCATTAATATAAAATTCTTCACAAAATATTGTTCTTGTCTTATCTATTGGATGCATGTAGAAAAAATTTATTTTTACTGCTTAATGTCTTTTTATGCATAGATCTAAATTTTTGCAGCATTTGTCTTGACTAACTAATTGCAGATCTGAAGATATTAGTAGCCATCTTTTGTTGTGAGGGCTGTTTTTTATGTGCAACTAAAGTGGTATTTTTTCGTACACTTTGAATCAAGATTCATACTAACAAAAGGCATTACCAAAAAATCATAATGACCGTCATGAATTCAAAATGTTGTTTTCAGAATATCTTCAGTCTTCATTCTAGTTTGATGATATCATGAACGGAGATCCAACTTGGTTAAATGAATTTCTCCATGTAATTCATCCAATAATTGATCAATCTCAGGAATGGGAAATTTATATTTAATAATGAGCTTATTGAGTTCCCTATAATCTTGACACATGCACCATGATCCATCCTTATTTTGCACCAATACTACTGGAGCAGAGAAAAAACATTGACTAGGTTGAATTATACCAAACCCTAACAATTCTGCAAGAATATGTTCAATTTTTCTCTTTTGGACATAAGGATATTTGTAAGGCCTGATGTTCGGAGGAACACTTCCTGGAATCAAACGAATAACATAATCATGATCACGAATAGGTGGGAGTCCTTTATGAGTTTCAACCACCTTCGAATGATTGTCCAAGACTTTTTGGAGATCTAGAGAAATGTACGATTTTGATGTTGTAACTTCTAGTGAGAATAGTTGTGCAATTATGCCTTGTTGTTCTTTCTTCAGAAGCTTTGTCATGAAATTATAGCTATTTATATTTCTCGGATTCCCTGCGATACCCTATGATTCAAATTCCTTTCCTTCTGAAAAAAATTTCAAGAAAGGTTCTTGAAAATTAAAAGCTATTGTCCCCAAATATTGTAATCATTGTACTCCTCATACAAAATCAGCACCTCCCATTAGAATGGAAATAATTGTACTATTCAATAAATATTCTTCAATGGTTCTCTTGATATTATGGAATTTTACAGAGAAATATATAGTTCCTCCATTCGCAATGATCACTTGACACTCTAGTGCTAGGTATAGGAATAAATTCAATTCCTTGGCTACCTTACAATGAATAAAATTATGGGTACTACCCGAATCAATCAACACTATCACATTTTTCTTCTTGATGTGTCCTTCTATATTGAGAGTTTGAGGAGTGGTAATTCCTACCAATGCATTACAAGATATGATCAGACTCATTTCTTCTTTCTATAGGGTTTTTTCTTGGTATATATCCTCTTCTTTTGAAGTTTCTTGTTCATTTTCTTCCTCCTCCTCACAATCTATGTAAAATAATTTCTTCTCAGCACACTTATGACCTTTAGTGTATTTTCTATCACAATTATTGTGGTGTCAACCTTGTAGGTTTTGGAGGTATAGGGGTAGAAACACTTCCATATTTATAGATGTGAGTGGTAGACTTCCTTGTCATCCTAATTTTTCTTTCAATTTTTCTTCCCAACTTTAATTCCTTCTCCAGTGAATCAGGTTCCCAAAGGCAAACCTCATGTTGGATGTTATCGTTTAAATTACCTATAAAGACATCAATATTGTGTTCCTCTATAATATCAATTACTCTTATATTCAATTTTTGGAAGTCCTCAATGTGCTCCACCATTGAACCTTTTTGTTTGAATTTATCAATTAGCTAAAGAAGTTGTTACTCTTTGTATTCTCACAATGTATTATCATTTCCTCGATAAAAATTGAGCAAGTAACAATTATTTTAAGACAACAATGCCATCGATACAATACAAATGTAATTTTTTCTAAATATAAATATGTAATGCATACCTTTTGTGTGCTTTTCACATTGTGGAGATCAAAATATTGCTCCATCTATAGTATCCATGTGACAGGATTATTTCCGTCATCAATCTTTGGAATATGGTGGGTCTTCCATCCAACATTAGATTTTATGAAATGACGATTAACATTTATTTTTTTATCATCATGACTTTCCTCTAATACCTTTTTGCCATTAGGAATCATTTCTTGTATGAACTTTGTCAAACCTTCCTTTAAAGCTCGCATGTCTGCTTTTAGAATGTCTACTTTTAGATCATTCTTCATGTCTTCCATGTTAGCTTCAATATCATCCATCTAAGCTTCCATGAAATTATTCAAACCATCCATCTTATCTTCCATGACTTT
Source organism: Pinus albicaulis (assembly GCA_034641835.2). NCBI lineage: Eukaryota > Viridiplantae > Streptophyta > Pinopsida > Pinales > Pinaceae > Pinus > Pinus albicaulis. The sequence continues at coordinate 403,911,111 of CM076576.1, forward strand.
CTTCAAACGATCCATCTTAGCTTCCACGCCTTTATTCAAAATTTCCATTTCATTTTTCATTACTCTTTGCGAGAGAGAAAGTTGATGCACTTGTTCCTGTAATTTTGATATATCATGTTGCACTTCTTCCTCTTCATGAGTCATAATAGATCCTTATAATGGCTTAATGGGTGTTTAATTCTTTTTTGGGGGAATTTTATAATTCAATATTGATATATATGCTTCAATATACCCTTGGAATCACTTCAAATTTATTTTTCAAACAAGACTTATGCAATTTGAAAAAAAAAAATATACACATTTTTCTAGCTTTTGAGGAGATCGATATTGAAACTGATGTATCTATGGAATTTAAAAACACCAAGATTTTATCTTCGGTCCTTTAGTATCCCTCTGAATCTTATTTCCAATGTCACAGGTCTAACCTGATTTGGATTCTTCAAGAAAACGTTATGCCCAATCTCCCACAATGACCTAACTATGGATTGGTTTAGTAGAGTGAACTTGTACGTCATGCCACATGTCATTGTTTCCTCCTTCGGCTCTGAAATATATACACATGAGACTAAATTTCATGTGATTTCGGTCACTTATTACAAAATTCCAATATGATGCTTAGAGAGAGAGTTATGAAAATTTTCCCAAGGTCACCTCTTTGAGATGAAATTCGGAAGCCTTTCAAAATCCTAACTTCCATAGATCATATCTCTGAAAATATTGTGAACCAAGATCTGAAATTATTACACAAAGTTCCTCATGATTTCCTCGCAAATGGGTTGTTTTTTTATCATCTGAAACTTTGTAGAAAAATTTTTATAGAAAAATTCCATAATGACCTGTTTGAAGGAGAAAAACCCTAGAATCCAAAGCTCTGATACCAAATGTTATGAAACCAGCTCCAAAAATAGAAGAAAAGAGAGATCAACACCTTAGAAATCATCCACTTCGAGGGGGAAACCTCCTGTACATTACATAAATGAACAATTCTTAGATGATACAAATGACAAAACCTCCTTTCTATATATAGGAGGCTATGGGGTCACAATATAATCCTAGCCGACATAAAAATAATAATGTAAGGGCACAACAGTAACAATAGTGGGATTTTATGGGGAAGAATAATAACAATATGGGGACTACAGGGGTACAACAAGAGAAATAAGGGGGCTACACTAACAATAATAAGGGACTACACTAGTAATATAGGGACCTAACAACTGTAGTGGTTCAGGGGGACTATTCAAGGAGGAGTTTTCAAGAAGTATTCTTGTCCATTGATGGAAAAGAAAAGAAAATTACTTGGTATCACTAAAGGGGGAGAAATGAACAAGACCATGCTTAGCCTCAGGGGGAGCTAATACTATTGTCATTATTGCCAAAGGGGGAGATTATTAGATAGTTGGCTAGTGAATGCATTGGAATTTGATGTCAACCAGAGGACAATGGTGATCAATGATAGCTGCAAGATTCTGGTAGAGAATCACCATAGTATAAGGATTATTGAACAAGCCATAAAAAGATGAGTGTATTGGCATTTTATGTCAACTATAGGAAAATGGTGATCAATGATAGCTACAGGAATTTGATAGAGAATCATCATAGTAGAAGGCATATTGAAAATCAATAAAAGATGTCTTTAAGTGTCCAAGAGAAATCCTATGAAAGCTTTGGGTTATGGGTAGAGAAACGCCAAAGTAGAAGGCTTATTGAGAAGCCATAAAATTATTATTATGGTGGTTGGACTCATTATTTCAAGAAAAATAAGAAGAGTCAAGAAGAAAAGTGCGGCGAAGAGTTTGCATCCATCTCAGCGGTAGAAAATGGGCTTGAAGCATACATCAGTCACTATGAATTGAAAAGTGCTCTAGAATATATTTAGAATGATATGTGTAAGTCAAAAAATGGACTCCTATATCAAAAGATATGGTCTGCCAAATTCCAGGGACTTAAAGCCTTAAGAAGGATGAAATATTGGTACAGATCAGCACATCAGCACCTCGGAGCTTTGAGCACATCAGAATATCAGAGTTCATCGAAGTATCGGAGGTCTGGGACATCAACATAAAGGAAGTTCTTAACATAGGTGTTCTAATAATTTAAAATATCCAACAAGCTCGATAGTGGTAAGAGCGATGATGAATGCCAAAGAAAATTAATAACAGATCTTGTTACAAAACCAAGGTTTTATGGGCCTTCTTCTCTCTCCTATGGTAGGACGCATGGGGACATGAGATTGTCTTCGATAAGCTACAGTGCATTAAAGAAATTTGGAGGTCTAAAAGGGGCCTCCTAAGAAAAATTTACAACCAAAATAAAATTTATAAGAACCAATAGGATTCAATATGATGATGTCAACCATCAGGGATGATTCACCATTTTTGGGGTAAAAAAGGAAAAAGATTAAAAAATAAGAAAATAATAAAACTACTTTTCAACTTGTATTTTAAACTTATATCCCTAAGGTTTTACTCATATTTCGAGTGGGAGTACTCGTTGGATGAAAAATTTAATTCCTCATCCAAAGAGTACCCATGTTGCATACTTTCGATGGACCCTACTACATGAAAATGAGAAATACATGAAAAAATGTGATTTCAATCACGTTTTCCATGTATTTCTCATGATTTGCGTAGTAGGGTCTATCGAAAATATGCAACATGGCTACTCCTTGGATAAGGAATCAAATTATGCATCCAACGAGTGTTCCCGCTCAAAATTTGAGTAAACCCATCAGGAGATAAGTTGAAAATACGAGTTGAAAAAGTAATTTTTTTCTTTTTTCCTTCTAAGCTTTGATGATTTAATATAATCTTATTTTATTATTTCCACTATTATTTTATAATTTCCTTAGGAGGCCCATTTTAGACCTAAAAACTCCCCTAATAGGCAATCAATGTTAGCATGACATGGAAGTACAAAAAGACATGTGGCAGACAGATTCAAGATTATTGGGTGGCTTAATGGGCCAAATCCAGGTAACACATGTCACCACTAAGGAGTCGCCATGTGGAGTAATGACATCATCTTGGATGTTGGCATATCGGAGTATGAGGTCCTCGTAAATTATGTGCAAATGTTTTTTGGAAAAAGTTACAATGGAAGGAGCTTTAGATGTTGTGTTGGCGTGTGCTTATGAGAGTTCATAGAACCAAGGGTGTGGAGCAGTTAACAATGGAATTTTTTCCCTCAATAGGATTTTGAAGGCCTTAGCACCTAAGTTCTAAGCCATCGGTCACAAGTCCGTGCTGATGAGAAAACATCTGCGAAAGGAGCTGAAGGAAAAGGGAGCCAAGGATATTGGGGAGTGCAATATCGTAACGTTCTCCCTTTATAAAGTGATGATATGACATGTTCCAATGAGTGAGTAAAATGAATTGAAAAAGAGAGAATGAGTCAATGGATAAGGTTTAAATGCATTACCACATAGTTGGTATTTACTTGGAAAAAGTATTGAAACAAAGCACCAAGGACACTGACTCACAAAAAAGAACTAATGGGGTAAAGAAATTTAGGATTCACGTCACATTCATGTCCTGTTAAATTAAAGAAAAGGGGGGAGTAGAGTTTCCATTTCTGTATACTATCCAGCTAAGATAAGAAATAAATGAGCATGGGTAGTCATAGTAGAGTGTCCAAACAGGCTGAGAATTAAAAAATCAGTATGTAAGTGTACAAAGTGGGTCTGTGAAGATTTCAACATCTCATTCATTTGATTATTTATATGATATAATTCAATGGGAAGATGAAAAATGTAGCAAATTATGTTAGGAAAAGGCACATTTGATTGTTGTGGGCACTTGTGGGAGAAACATGATTGTGCAGTATGCAGTAGTGGATCAAAACCATCTGATTCATTTGAGAAAGAAAGAACAAGAGAGTATTGTTGAATTTGCTAAGTGGAGAGAGAAGTGGCAGTGCTAGGAAAAAGAGCACAAAGGTTGAGTTGAAGTGTATGAAACAAACAATGTGTTGCGAGAAAGAAGAGATATGAACAATTGTTGTGCTAAGAAAAGTATTGGATGTGTTGTTGTGTAAGACTAGAAGATTCGGTGTTTCAGCAGAGGACCAAGAGTAGAAGACAATTATGTGACACAATGGAATGCTATTTTTCTTATTTGTAAATTCCTATGTATCAATTTTGAAAATTGTATGAAAAGTAAAAGAGTGGCAACAACAGGTGGTGGCTTGCATTCAAAGATTTTGGTTCCTCTTGGCAAGTTGATGCTTGCTATCCTAAGGGGGTTGGTGCCTCCAGTGAGTGGGTGCTCACAAACCAACTGATGTAATTAAGTGGGTGCTTAATTTACATCGTAAGGAACAAAAAATTGGTGGTTTTTATCCTTTGGGTTTCCATATGAAAAATACCTATGTCAAGGTGTGTGTGTACTGATCATGCGAAATGTTGTTGAAAATCTGAATTCTCATGTTTTAATTCTTATTTTATTTATGAATGAATGCTCTCATAAGTAACAAGTTGTATTGGGATGAAGTAAGAATATATTCAAAGGAAAAATTAAAATTAATCACACAATTAGTGATTCACCCCCCTCTTAGCAATTCCTTATTCCAACACTAGGTTTGAAGAAAAACTTAGTTTCTATTTCTTTTCTAGAGGATAAGGGTGATAATATTACTTTTGTAGATGAAATTTTTTTGGTTTGGGGTAAGGGATCTAGTATTGAAAATGTTAGGGTGATTTGTATTCATGAGGGGACATTACATAAATTTTAATACCTCTATCTCAAGCCCTAGTTCACTTGGACGTGAGTCCTTCCGAACTATTGAATATATGGTATGAATACATTCATTGTAATATTTTTCCATATCAAGTCAAATGGTCAATGAAATCCCTGAATTGAAGGAAGAACATGAAGGGGCCTATAAAGGGTGTGCTCTAAGAAATAACATAAAGAAACCATTTTCAATAAGTGATACCAGATCTAAGAAAGTTTTAGATCTCATACACTTAGATGTATGCGTACCTATGATAGTTAAATATCTTGGTGCGAGTAAATATTATGTAACCTTGATTGATTATTTATCAAGGAAAAATTGACTAAACTTCCTAAAAAAAATAAGAGTTATTCTAAAAGTTTCAAGAAATTAAAATGAGGTGGAGAACCTAACTGGGAGAAATATCAATACTTTGAGGTATAATAATGGTGGAGAATACCTCTAAATAACTAATAAAATTTTGCAAAGAAGTAGGGATTATGATGTAGCTTACTGTTCCTTACAATATCGAACATGATAGTGTCACCAAAGAGGAAGAAAATAATTTTTGAAGAATGTGTTCTGGCCATGCTACGTAATCAAGCTCTCCCTCAATTCCTACGAGGAGAGGCATGTGTGATAGTTGTTTACTTGCAGAAATAAAGTCCTTACAAGATTCTCAACAACACACCCCTAGAAGAAACATTTACAAGAAATAATCGAAGTGTACATCATCTTCAAATATTTGGGTGTCCTTTGCATATACATATTCCTAATGGAAAGAGAAAAAAGTTGGATTCTACCAGTCTAAAGGGCATCTTTGTTGGATATAGTGCTTTATATAAGGCATACTGAAAATATGTTAAGAAGGATTGTTGAATTAAATTAAGAAAGGTTGTCCTATTTGATGAAAGTATAACGTACAAGAAATTAAAAGATGTTCCAGTCGACTCTAATGAAGAAGAGATACATATTTTTCAATATGTCTCAAGGGAAAATGATGGTGAAGATTTGGCTGCTACTCAAGAGTATTTTGAAAGTTCTAGTGAGCCTCTCCAACAAGTAATTTTTCTAGAAAATCAAAGGATGTATTCTTAGTTGAGAGTTACTATACAAGAAGAAAATAACATCTTGATGGGGCATGTGCCTTAGAGGTTGTGTGGAAGCTCACCTAAAGCCTCCTAGCATAATGCTCTCATATGAAGATGAGCTTGACTAGATAAGGCCTTCAAGGATAGTTCTAGTTATGAGATATATGCTTGAAAAATATGGCTTATAAATCTGACTCTTCTTATGAGAGTGCTTCAAGGTTAATATTCCTTCTACCATGTAATGGGAATATGAATTCCTCCATACTTACGATGGACTGTTGGAAATTGTAACTAGGTTCAATATTGATAATTACCTATTTGTAATCATGACATTCTATACTTTGTATAAAGAATTAAAGAGAAAGAAAATAAAATTTTATTTTATGTAAAGCATGGGTTTCATGCTCATGTCTAGTTCAAAAGCATGTTCTGCATGCTTCTTGATATTTCTAAGTATGTCTAGGACAAAGACGAATTATTTTATGTATTATAGTCACATTTGGACTCATTATAACAAATAATGAAATTTATTTTTTCCAGAAAAATCCATTTATGTCTCCAATACCAAGTCAACCCCATTCAAGGACAAGTACGTTCAAGGGAGGGCTATTTTACCCATCAAGGAGGCTATAAATACAAGGATATTGACCTCACTTGACATACAAAATCATCACAAGTTCTATCTGTAATAACAAAGGAGAAGAAGAGATAGAAGGATGAATAAAAGAAGGAAAAATCAAGACCCTTGAGTGTATCTGTCTCTCTATCCACACGTGAAAAGTTAGGGTTTCTATGGAGCTCCAGTTGCAAGAGCCCAAAATTGCAGGGCTGAAATTCTGAGAAGTGGTTGCAGGGCCTAAATTCTAGAAAGAAGTTGTAGTAGGTTGAAGTTTGGTTGCTACCTTGAAGAAACCTTTGTTGGGGGGATGAATTGGTGCTTGGGAGAACTTTGGGATTTTGGCTTTGGGTATTGGAAGTTTCTTTGTGAAAAAATTCTATAAGAAGAGAAGAATTTTTTCTGGGTTTTCCCATTGGAGGATTTTTTTCCCTTACTTGAGGCCTATGTATTGTGTACTTTGTCTCATTATGATATTCTTATTTTTGGTAATTCCTTGATGAATAAGAAATAATAAAGTAATAAAAGGTCAACACATATCACAAGTATTTATCAAGCTAAGGAAAATATATATAATATTATCTCCTGATTTTCCAACAGTTTTCAATCTTGTAGCTTATCTCTTTGATTCATTCCTTGAATTAAATCTAACCATTCCTTGGTAAAGACATTTAGAGTTATTTTCACCAGTTCACTATCTTCCAGATTTTCTCCAATAGGTACAAGTTCATCTCTAACTTCTTGAACCCCACTAAGATAGCAAGTTACACTCTCACCCTTCTGCATCCTAGTCATTCTCATCTTCTCCATGAGAATTATTTTCTTACTCTCATATGGATCCTAGTAAAAATTCATAACGACAACCCACATGTCCTTTACTATATTCTTGTATGCAATGTGTGGGACAATCTGATCCTGAACCTCGTCTTAGACCATCCTCTTTTTTGTGGCCATATCCTTCTTGTACTCATGAAACTGGATAGAATTTTTTGGTTCACCAACTAAAACTATCATGAACTCCTTAATACCATGTTCATCCAATATAAGGAATTGCATCATGGTCTTGCAGATGCCAATGCTTAAGGCTCCGTCAAGTCTATCCTGATCTCATAGTCTTGTTGTGGCCATATCTAGGAAACACAAATAAACTGGAGAACTATATTATGTAAATATCCTTATCCTTCTAGAAAATCAACTTTATCTCTGCTACATGAACTCCACTGGAATGCATAGATATTCTTCTGCACTTGCCTTTGGTTTCCTTCTCATAATTTTCACTACATGTTACTTCTACTAGGTAACTCTCTCTACCTCCTAGAAGTCCTCCTCTAGAATTTTTCACACATAATACTAACCCTAAAAGCATAGAAAATAAAGTTCGTTATGACCTTCCAATATTGGGAATCACGACCATTTTTTATGCAACTACAAATTTTTTTTTAAAAATCTATTGTCTTGTCTCTACTATACAAATTAACTGATATTTTTACCAAAAATCCTCTTTGGAAAATCCAATGCCTACTTCCACAGACTTGAGGAAAATTTAATTTTTCTCCACCTTTGAATTGTAAATCAAACTTCTTCCTCTATACTACTTGCACTTCCTTGATGGCCAGTACATATTTTGAAATAGTGATTTAGATATCCCTCTTAAACTCCATGATTTAGCTTCCTTTCACCTCTAAGCATCTGATTTTATTAATAATGATCTGATACCATGTGAAAATTCCTTGAAATGTAGCAACTACGTATTATTATCCTAACTTAACAATTTATTTGTCTTCTATAGTTATTATTACTACATATATGGAATAAACCACATTGAAATTTATCACCAATTATGTTTTGTAAATAAAATAGGAACTGAGAAATAGATTCACACACACAAAATAATGACACCATTATTTTTGTACAATAGTCCCTGGAGAAACCTTTAAGGGAAAACTAGTGCAACACATGAGGGTTTATTTTATTATGCAGCAATTTGAGAAAATAATTTAAAAAAAAATTCCAACTAATAAGGCTATAGAAATACACTCGAAAACTAATCTGAATATCCAAGTTCTCCTCTGCAAATCAACTCGGCCTCCTATGCTCTACTCTCACCCCAAACTAGTAACTCACACTGTTGCCTAAAATATTCATTGTTGGATCTGAGTAACTCACAAAAATCCGAAAATGATTCCAAGTGAGTCATTCTGCCTACCTATGTGTTGATAGTGTTGGATATCGCCAACATACAATGGGTATCCCCAATGTGGAGCCCCAATTATACCTCACACCATTTGCAGTAGGATCCCCTCATAGTATTGGTCGAACCATAGTTCACATAGACATAAATATCATTAAAGAAACTACAACACACATTCAACAAGATGAGTACCAAAGCCAATGAGATAGTTCAATTTCTTTAGTATATATGAACGTAACACTTACCACAAACATCTAAAGGATATTCTTACAATATTCATGATAAATGCATGAAAATGTGTTGGCTCAATGAGCTTATAATTATTAAGTGAAATATCCAAGTACATAGTTACAATAATGAGGCACTAGTTCTAATAGTGGAACATTAAGTCACTTCTTACTTCTCCATGGAATTATCTCCTCTCATATGCCAAACTAGAGAATCCAAGGCTAGCTCTCTAAATTCTATGATTCCAAAATCCCTTTGCGTGAGTAATGAAGTTTCTTTGATAACAAGAGGAATGAAATTTCATATCCCCTATGACTCTTGAGTTACCCTCATGGATCTTGGACTCCTAAATGAGTTTTCAACTTCTATAAGACCCTTTGTTCTGCATGTTTCTTTTCATATTCCACATGGGACTCTTGGAATTCAACACATTTCCATGATGTCATTATATTAAAAATAAATAATTACATTCCACATCATGTGGCAGAACAAACTGACACACATGAAATTGTGATGACAATTGTATAAGCCATAACCTGGAAATAATGACATGGTACTTCATGATGGGGTGGAAATTCCAAGCTCCTCTCTTTGTTTTCTTGTCTTTTGTTATTCATGATAGATCTAACCTCCATCTTCATCATCACCCTCCAAAGGTTCTTAGTGTCATCATGAAATATACTCCTTCTGTCGGGGCAAGGATCACTTGATTTATTGATGATTCTTCCCCAAAAGTGCTTCCTCGTAGCCTCTCCTTAACATATTCTTCCCCAAAAGTTGGATATGATGAGCCTATGTAAGGAGTGATGAGGAAGGGATTTTTGAGGATTACGCAGTTGAGATCAATAGTGGTTTTGGAAGGCACAACTACTCACTAGAGCTATGAAATGCACTATAAGGAGGGGTTCTTCAGGGTCCAGTGTAGTTGGAAAGTACAAGAGACATTGTGATGATCTTGCTGACAAAAATTTTGTAGTACAAAAGGTAGAAGGGATAATATGGTAATGACTACCTAATTTTTATTCATAGTGACTAAGACAAGGCCTCACTATGTGCTAGGGCTACACAATGTGTTTGGAAGTCAGGGAAAGAATTAGTGACTACTTGGTGTCTTGCTAAATAAAACTACACTATGCGCTTGGATGGAAGAGGAGGAGTAATAGATAGTTTTTTTTCAACAACAGGACTATAAGGAAGCTCCACTATTAGTTTTTACTATACCATATGTTGGGAGGAAGAGATATGAGGTAGTCTTCTATGCACTGGGAAAGTCTATTAGCAAAGGGTTGAATCACTGTTGACTGAAACTGTGCCCTATGTTGGGAATGAAGAGGAGGCTTAAATGGTAGCACAAGTCTCTTCTACAAAGGCTCACTATATACTATAAGTATACCATGCACTAGGATAGGCACACTCAAAATATGGATTATGTAGTTTACTGATGGAGGCAACAAAAGGTTAGGTCACTTAACCTAGGAGGGTTTTCATTACATTGTGAAGGGAGGGGGGCCTTATGCATTGCATATTTTTCTCTAGCAAGGGGATAGAAGAGGTCCTTGCTATCAACTATAAGTTATTTATTTTATATTCAAGGCATAGGTTTTCAAAACTCATTGGAGTGAGTCTATACAAGAAACAAGGTTTAGGTGACTATGCTTTGAAGGTACTCAATGTACCAGCTCAGGAGATGACCTTGAGATAGGATCAGTGCACAAGTATAATAAGTAAATATTGTATTACTTAGGGTCATAATAATTTTTTCCCATGACCTAGTAATAGGGCTAATCCCTTAACAACTTGCATTGGGCAAGGGAACCCAGAAGTGCTCCAAAATGTCGAAGTGTGGGGCTAGTGTAGTGAGAGAGAGAAAGTCATCTAAATAAGACTAAAACACATATCACACACATTAACTCAAATAAATACAAGTTATGGGTATGCACAAGGTTCATTAACAATAATTACACCTTGAAATGATGGAAAATAAACAGTTATTTCTAAGTGTGACAGTTGAAACTCCACATTGTGACACTTATAATACAAGTTGCGACAAAAATGTCAGTTGTCACTAGAAAGTGTGCCAAGTTGTAGGAATGTTTGTAGTGCATATTATAATTATATATAAGCCAATGTAATGTGGAAGAGTGTGTTAGGACTTCCTCTAGTGATATTCAAAGGTGCGACACATACAAGAGTGAAAACAATAAAAAATGACACTTGGGACAGTAGGAAAGCATGAAAATGACACTTGCAAAAGGTAAATAAATTAAAAGTGAAACATTTTATAGTGAAGATAACATGAAGAAGACACTTGTTAAAGTTAAATAAATAAAAAATGACAAATGAAAAGGTGAAAACTACAGTTGTGAAAACAAAGGTGTGAAAAATCGACATTTAAGAAAACTCACTAAAATGATAATACAATTGTAACTAAAGTGAGAGGGGAACTGTTTGTAGGGAATCGTAGTGATTGTTGAAATAGGTTTCACATTTTATTGTAATTAAATTTTCTCAAGCATTATCCCCAAAATCATACACCAGCCTTACTTTAAAGAGTTTCACAATGGCTATCTAAGCTAGCATAGAAAGATGTGAATTTGTGATTTCTTTTAGCATGTGCAAGAAAGTGGCTTTGATACTTAAAATATTACAAGAAGAAGACTCAAAAACGTTTTAAAACATCACCCAACCATGAAGTGACCATGGGATGATATATTGCAAGATCCTCAATAGGCTCCAAAATACAAGTGTAAGCAAAATTTTGGAGGATGTTGATCTCATTGTCGAGAATTTCCCCTAGAATCAATTCACTTCACTCCACGAACCTCGATCCAAAATTCAGCAACTGAAACAACCCTCCTCCCAAAATCTTTCACCAACAATCTAAGAAACCCACACTACAACAATCAGCCTCTTATGTAGACAATTCAACTTCCTCTTTTGCTACCTCATAACACTGGAAAACTTAGGGAAAAATCTTCTAGATCTCTTCTCCCTCTCTCTGATGCTCTTTTCCTAGCACAAACTATGCCTTCATTGAATATTGTAAATTGGAGAATTTGATATATCACAATATGGAAACTATATCCTCCCTAATAAACTTTGAATCACTCTTATAATCTCTCACTAGACCATCAATGACCAAGATCTAATCATGATTAATGGCTTAGATCATATAAGACTTCGTAAAATCACTTTTCTAGAAGTCTCTAGAAGAGAATTTATTTCCTTAATAAATTCCCATTAATTGATATTTTTTTCTAAGTTAGAGTTAAGAACTTTTTAATTATGGATGAATTAGTTTAATTGAGGAGTTTATAAGTGTTTTCTCTCAAAAAAATTTCTGGGTTTTGGAGATATCATGTTCCTTAGTCTCTCTGACACCTAAAAGACTATACCACATGTCTGATGCTATCATATCCATAAAAAACTAACAGTATTTACAAAATTACATGGGCTTACTGCTTGAGCTCCCATCTCTCTTCCTCAAGCTTCCTATTATGAGCTTCTTGAGCTCTATTCCTAGAAAACCCACTAAAACTTAATCCATCACTAACTACAAAATTCATGTGTAATTATAGGTTAGAAAAAGATCCTAAAAAAACTTAGACTCATTATAAATTTGTTGCAACACATAAAACTACCGAACACCTTAGCTTTACATTTGTCCTTTTTTACAAATGCCCACTTAGGAAAAATATCATCTTAGAAAAACAACCTAACAACCTAACAATTTTTTCTAGAATTAGGATACATATAACTACATGAAAAACCCATTATTTCTAATTTATGCAAATTACATTTGAGGTAAATTTATTTCCTTTTGAAAATATTATTACCGTTTATGTCTATAAGAAAGAAATGGATTCCCTAGGGGTTAATTCTCATGCATCAAACTCCCCAAGTGGAAACTTTATGACCTCCTAGTCATATGAATTCAAAATTGTTATACTCCTTTTAGATCCTGCACTTTGTGTTGTTGTTTCTCACAAGCTCATTCGATTTGTTCTGTTGCTATCTTCAATGTTCCAGGGTCCCATTACCTACTTTGTTGCTACCTTCTTGCTATGTTAATACAATCTTCCAAAATCAACCATAATTTCTTGTAGGTTGTCTTCTTTATGTTGAGGCTACCATACCCCTAAGTCTATAAAAATATCATGACATGCTCCTTGGTCATTATTTTTTCCATTATGTCATTATTATGAAAAGGTTGATTTTAAACCAAAACTAATTCACCCAATCTGCTTTTCATTTCTACTCTTCCATATGTTGTCGAAAACTTAGATCAGATATGATTCTAAGATTACAACTTGGGGGACTTTGGAAAATAATATTTCCAACACATCCTTCTTGAAAAAAATTCAATATAACCATGCATTATTGATTAGGTGCTCCTTTAGTACCATTTTACTAAACTTTTCTATCTCGTATGGTCGCTTCAATATAGGGACACACATCATCTTTTAGGATCCTATCTACTTTTCTAACACCTTTAAACCAAATCACGGTGCCTTCAAATTGATGTTCCATTTCTAGAATATCATTTTTACCCTCATCCTTATCCTATTTGTTTCTCTTATAGGATTTTTTGATATCATCTAGTATTGTTACCTTATTTTGGGAGTGGGGGGGTGGGGTGAGGGGATTTTTATCGCTTTCTTCTTATATGTATCCAAAATTCCTATATATTTTCACATTAGATCTAGAATTTCATGGATTGTTTCATATTTATCCTTTTTTTATCACTTTCATTGCCTTAATGTTTTTGAAGGTACTTTATTTTTGTTAGGATACCTTCTAGTTTGTTATTGATGCTCCATCTTGTATTCAAATCTAATCTACTTCTACCTACCTTCTCTACTTCGTTATTTTTTTATAATTTTGGTAGTACCTTTCATTTTTTTTCACTTTTTTCACTTTTTTATTTTACTCCATCTTCATAACATGTCTAGATACATCACCCCGACCGGGGAAGGGAATTGAACCTGTGATGAGTGCTATAACAACCTGCCTCATCACCATTTAACCAAGACCCCACGAAACATACCTTCTCTGCTTCATTATATATAGCCATGAAGCATTTCTCTTCATCCTACATCTCATTTCCATCATATGTATTTTCTAAAACCTTTGTGCAATCTTCTTTAATCCTTAGATTAACTATCCATACCTTTAATTCTTCATCAAAATTTACATATCTACAGTCATCCCTCATGTTCTATATTGCATACTCCTTACTTGTATTTTCATCTCATTTATTTGAATCAAATCATTTCATTCTTATGATACATTTCTATCCTTAACTCAATTTCCTTGACACTTGAAATAATGGTATTAATTTGAAGAGAGAATAATGTCTCTATTCTAAAACATAGGTTCCCCCAATAATTTCAACATTGCATCCAATTGTTGCAATTCATCTCCTTGTTCCTTCCTTTGGTGGTTAATTCCTTCCTTTTTCTTAACAAGATTCATCCTTCAAATATGTATAGGTCCCTCCTTGATCCCCTCTATGAGAAGATCCTACACCTCCTTATTTCTTGGCTGTATTCTCCGCATTCCTCCTCAATCCTAGGATTTTCCAACCAGTCATCTAGAAAATGTCAATGACATTTATATTGTGATACAATGATATATGTACTTCCTTATACTACAAATTCCAATAATTTTTCTTCACCCTCCACATGGATATATTCACAAGACTTTGTCAATTATTTATATGGCTTCCTTTGATTATTTTCATGGGGTTTTCCCTTTCCTTCGTTGGACTAGTCTTCATTTTCTCTAATTTTGATCCTCACCTGTCATTGATTTTGTACAATCATTAGGTAAAATTTCATTTTCTAAAGTTAAATCAATTACCTTAACTTTTTTAGTATTCTTTATTATAGGTATAGAAGGAATCACATTCTTTTTTACTATCACAAGTTTGTTGCTATTTATTTTATTTACTGAAGTCTCCTTGTCTCTATATCTTATAGACAAGACTTCTTTATCTTACTTCTTCATGAACATTTTTAATCATTTTCCATCTCCATTACCTGAAAAACCTACATTAACATGAAACTTTTCATATCTAAAATCACAAGGCTCTCTAGCCTCACTCTCCAGTAGTTTCTTCTACAATTTTATACTTTTCACATGGTCCATAAGGCCTTCCATCAGTATCCTATCCTCATGTCCATGATCATCTTCACCAAGGAGTGATCCTTGTTTTGGTTTAAAAAGGTAAACACTATCTCTCTAATACTCATTTTTCTGAGTTCCTTCCTCTCCAATAAGGAACTAAAATAGCACTTCACCTTCTCTTACAACATAGGCCATTTCACTTGTTTCCTCCTTAATACCAAACCACACTTCTAATCTCCTTCAAGTTATTGTAGTTGTTGCATCATTATGTTGGGTCTTCCCTTTAACTCAAGAAACTCTTTGTCAAATTCTTCTTGACTCATCCTCCCCCTTGTGTCATTCACTTTGGAATATTATTTTCCTTAGCTTTGGCTTGCACTTTAACATTTGTAATGACCCAATATTCATCTTATTTTCTCATTTATAAACTTTCTATGGCTCACTATGAGATACAATCAAGCATTGGAAACACGTCTTATCCATTAACCTTTCATACCAACACCTCACCAAGCCTTATTTTGAGCTTATATTTTTGGTATTCCTATCATTCTCTTCTCTAGAACCTCCTAAGCACTCTTTTCTCTTTTGGTATTCATATGGTTCTCTTCTCTAGAACCTCCTAAGCACTATTTTATCTTTTGGACTTCTACACGTATTGTTCACCTCTCCCCATAACTTCTCTTATTCTCTTAACTTTTCTTTATGTAGTCCCTCTACTCTATTCTCTTTTCAAACCTTAGCTGTAACACTTATGATGCAACCTCTCTGTTGCAAGGTTTTCTACCACAATTGTTTTTTCTTCTTATGTTGCTACCTGCAATAAGTTGAAACATGCTTTCATAAATGATGAAAACCCATTTACAATAAATGATAAATATTTATTGGTAAGAGTGATAATTATTTCATTCTTATAAGCATATAAGAATATCCGTACATCATCCACAATGAACAAATATTTTCTATTTATTGATTAATTAAAATCATTTTATTAATAGTCAAATATTAAATTATTAAATAAGAGAGATGAACTATGTTAGACACCTAATCCTTGGGATTATAGTTTGGGTTAGTTTGTGTTATGGTGAGTAGTTATTGGAGTCCAAGAAACTTAGGAAAACAAATGAAAAATTTACCTATTGTATTTATATGTACACTATGTACATCATTATTATCATTATTCTTAATATACAGATGAACATGTTTCTAGTATTATGTGTTTAACAGTCGTATCATAGCGCTAGTTTGATAATTATCAAAGCATGGGTTATCTACTCTATTGAAATACAATGAGCCACTAGTTTTGTGGGCGTGGATGTCTACACTCCTAAGCGAGAATGGTGTCAGTATGAATGGTTAGGGAGGGAGAATTGATCTAGGTTAGTTTATGAAAGAATTAGTAAAGTATTGAAAGTAGTAGAACATTAAATGGTGATTGGGTGCCAAGGAAGGGCTTGAGAAAATATTTAAGAAAATATTTGTCTTGTGCTGTAGTGGAGAAATTCGACTTCTTCATCTACTAGCCTTTGGTTTCAAACTTGATGTTGTAATCCTTCTTTATGGATTCCCTCTGGATTTGGACCATATTTTTTGAATTCGAAAATAATATATCACATTTCAAGAAAGTTATCAATTTCTATCATTTAACTACCTTTTGAGGTATGTACTTGATATTGCATGACAATAGGATAATTGACCATTTAACAAGTCAAACATTGAGTGATCTTGCATTTCCATTGCGAATTGCTTCCTTTTCTTCATAAGAAACTTGACTAGAAAGTGAATCTTTGCCTTATCCATCTGGTTAGAGAGATCCATTCATAAGCTATTGTCATTTCTTATTAAAGACGTTACTTTAATGACTGGTGATAAAAATTTATTGATGTTGCGATGGTGCTAAATCGTTCTATAAATTTGAAGCTGTTTTTGTATTCGACTAAAAATGACTAGCAAAATGACTAAGTTAGTCTTGAAATTAAAATATACGACTACATAATAAGTATTAACTTCAAACAACTAATTTAGTCTTGGAATAAAATACAATAGATAATAAATGACAAGAAACTAAAATCAACTAATTTAGTCTGGGGATAAAATATCTTATTAGACTATTAAAGCATTGATAAAATTATTCAATTAGACAACTAATTTGATCCCAAGTTGTTATTCAAGTAATAAGTGACAAAATTAATAATGATTAATGTAAATGGCTATTATAGTCCAAGAATAAAAATATAGCCAAATAAAAAGTACAACACATATATGAATTATTCATTTATGTCGGTAATTTTTAATTGTGTCACTCCATATATGGAAAACTGCAATTTTGGTACCGAAGTGTTACATTTCACTATAGGTGTCTCTGAATCCATTTGCAATGTTAAAATTTAGAGGTAAAGCGGTCTCTGAATTTACAGTGTTAAAATTATGAATGCCCTTTTTTATCTAAAGTTTAATAGTGTAGATGGATTCGTCTACAATTAACATAAATGCATGTATCATCTATCAACTTTACACTAATGCCTTCATTATAATTTTAGTAAAGGTTATAGTTGTATTAATTATAGAGTCAAATTAATATTAATATTTATATTTATATTTGGCCATAAAGTTTAATTCTTAAACTTCATTGATTTATGTTAAAAGTGAGAGTTGTTTTAAATATGAGGTTAAATCTTTATATTTACAATTAATAAATAGATAAATATAACATTTCTTATGTTAAACATGTGAGTTCATTTAAATCTAGTATTAAATCATCATATTTACATTTGATAAATACTAAATAGGTAAACCTAAAATATATATTTATAGACCTATTTAGTAAATAGGTATGGAAATTTATTAATTGAAGTATGAAAATTAATTAATTTTTTAATGTATGAACACTTTTTTTTGTAAGCCAGTGTTATATTCATGTAGGAAAAATGGAGTACATATAGCCAATTATAAAACATCTGGTCTCACCTTGACTGGGTTTGTTGAGAAAAATTTGCACCAGATGAAAAAAAATACAAAAGTGGGACTAGGGACATTGTCCATAAAAAATTGGCCAAGAGGCACCAAAACAGATATAAAACATAATTAAAGAACACCAAATAGCATATTATTCATCCAACGTGAAGGATGCAGGGTTTTCCAAGGTTGTTCCTAGATGTGGTGGAGGACAGAAGTCACATTGACCGTGCCCCTCAAAGTGTGCCAACCAAGTCTCCAGCTTTTTTACTTTCTCAGTGAGTTGATTTTGGCCTCGAAAAACCACTACCAGTCTCTCCTAGGCTTGGCACTATAAATAGCACATTTAATCCAATGTTTCCATCTACTTTTCATGCTCCTCATGAGATAATCTCTCAGTTGTGTGAACTCTTTCCATCAGGTTGTTGATAAGTGCACAAAAGTTATCTAAGAAGCAATGTTGGATAACCTGCCCCTCGTTTACCTCAAATAAATCAAACCCGTGATTCCCCTTGCCACCACGACCTCGTCCTCCCCGATGACTCTGATTTCGAACTGTCAAACCCACACCCCTTTTATCCCCCTGCTTACCTCCTCCACAACCCCCATGCGCACCCACACTAGCATGTCACGCATACCCCGCAGTATTTCCACCCTATCGTGGAACCACCATGATTGTTTCTGAGTCTGCTAGTCCCAAATGGCCATGGACAACAAGGGAGGGATAACACCCACACCACACCAGGGGCTTCATAATTCATCTAGGTCGAGGAACCCCGCCGTGTGCAGAGTCCAGAGACTAGACCCCCACTATATAAAACAAACACCACCAGAAAAGGAGCCAAATTTCATCTCCCACCACCATAGGGAAGCATAGAGACACATCCCACTACCAGATAAAGACTTCCACCACTAGCAAAACCAAATACCATCACCCACCAAACCAACACAGGAAATTGAACAACAAACGATGACAAAGTAGTCGACACCTGAGCGTAACTTCCTTGAGGGTAGTGACTAGCATCCAAATTCTCCACATAGAGAAAACACACCAATCCATCAAACACCCTCACACCCGCACTACAGGGCATGAAATTTGTAAAAGAAACTAGTTTTCCGCCACCACCCTCGAGGTTTCCCAGAATAAAAATTCTAGCTTCCTTTCTTATCATGAAAAAACAGACTCACTGAAAGCCACGGAAAATAGAAACCAGCGAGCTCACTTCCCTTCAACTTCCTATCCTTAACCCAAACACAGTTAATGGCTAAGAGAATGAGAATTAGGGACTGGTTGAACACACCGCACTAGAAAATGCCCACGACAAGCACACACAAGCCACTCCCTCCGTAAACCTTCCTATGTTGTTTACGCTTCCTCTCGGAGGCCACCATTAGGACCAGCACCAAACCATATTTATGAGTCTAATGTTGGTCTCCCTCATATTCCCTCACCTTATCCTTTCACCAACTCCAAAATCCAATGCAAAATTATTTTTCACATGAATTGCCAACATGAAGCCAGTAACTCTCCCGCTGCATGT
Organism: Pinus albicaulis; assembly: GCA_034641835.2. NCBI lineage: Eukaryota > Viridiplantae > Streptophyta > Pinopsida > Pinales > Pinaceae > Pinus > Pinus albicaulis. Next base: position 403,930,572 of record CM076576.1, read on the forward strand.
GTTATGGTGAAGGGATCAGGAGTATTGTCCCTCACCCTCGCTCCACTAATATTTACTCATGCTAGACACCTTCCATGTGTTTCTCAGACCTCACCCCCATCGGGGAGTATTGTATGATCCTTTGTTACTTTAGTTAAGAACCTTAATTAGTTTTTTAATGGTGTACAAATTTTTATTAATTGTTTGATATGACCCTTGCTTAATTTTTAATGGTATCATGAAATTTTGTTAATTTTTTAGGTATGAACTTTATTTAATTTTTTAGCAATATATAAACCTTTATTAATGGTTATAAACATGTAATTCAAAATATTTAAGTATGTTTTATTGTGTAATAATGGATAAATGTGTTTATTTTTATCAATTTCTATGATAATTGTACCAATGAATATATTTGTTTCATTTAATACATAATTTACATGATTATATAAAATTAAGCTTTAAATAAAAAAATATTATTGGTTTCATATTTGATTAATAATCAAAGTAGTAAATCTCGTTTTTCAAAAGAGCTCCCCTCAAGTCATGCATAGTAGGGACTTTGAAGCCCTTTCCTGTAGCTATAATAGAGTCCTGCATAGCTTTGTAATAAGATGAGTGAGAAACATTAAATGGGATATTTGCATCATACCACCATCTAGAAATGTATTGAAAAGAAGATTCTTTGCATAGTTACAAGACATCCCATATAACCCTCGATGATGGAGAGCTTGACCTTCACATTTTTGTTTGAAAACTTGTATTTCTCGATGGGGGAGATGGTGAAGGGGGTTTATTAGCATATATGGCAGCACTAATGAACCCAAATTTTGGAGGAAATAATGGGAAGAAGGCTCCTTTTGGAGGACCAATGACTTTGGTACATTAACAGAGGAAACCAAATATGTATGATAGCTAATGTCTCCATAATTCCATTTCTCTATCGAGATTTATTTGTCAAATACTCATAATTTCCCTTAACCCAACATGGTGTCAGGTTTATGTACCCAAGCTCACACAGTGGACTAGAAACAAGATAAAAAACCTACAATGTCACCATCTTCGAGCTTGAAGGTGTGACCATGGATTGGATACAAGATCAAAACCCCTGCAACATCACCATCTCAGAGCTCAAAGACCTTACCTGCAATAATGAGAGGGTTTTCAAGCATAGCATCGTGGGATTTGGCCTTGACAGAACAATATATCCTTTCATTTTCAACTGCACCAATTTTGACTCCTTTGACATTTTGGAAATTTTTTTGACTTTCGAGATACCAATGAAGCTCCAATAAATGGTCAATGCAATCTAATTCCCTTGTCGTTAATCCTATGAGCTTATCTAAATGTCGAAGATCTCCATGATAACAGGATCACAGGAAAAGGTGGTGGACTTTGGAAATTCAAAGACTATATCCAAAGGTAGTTTTGGCCCTTGGGTACCTTGATATTTAATACTTCAGAAGGAAACAACTGAAACATAAATATAATGTGTATTCATTTGGAGTAGTGTTACTAGAGTTGTTGTGTGCAAGGGCAACTCTTAATCTTGTTTTTCCCAGAGAAAAATTCAATATATAATAGTGGGAAATGCATTGGTAGAAAAAGGGAAAGCATGAAAAAATCATTGACCCTCACCTTGTTGGGACCATCAACTTTGGTTCTCTGAAAATGTTTAGGGAGACTACCAAAAATTTATTGGAAGAGATGGGCTTTGACAGGCCTTCCATGGGAGATGTTCCATGGAACTTGGAATATGCATTTCAACTCCAGCAGATATCCATACAAAATGATCTATATGAGAATAATACAAATCATATTGTAGATGTTCCTTTGTAGTACCCAGAGCTAGAGCCTTTTGGTCCAAGTTTAGTATGACATCAAGTCTTCTACAAAATTTCTCAATTTATAGATTTCATTAATGAGCATGTGGGATTTTGGAGTTCTCAACATACCATAGAGGGATAGTTGTGAGAATTTACCTATTGTTTGGAACATGTTCTCCATAAGTGGGTATGGCGCTTAGTGGATCCATACTTTGCTGCAAGAGTTCCTTACCTTAGGATGTTTGCACAAGATTCAGGGCAAAGTGAACACACAAAAATACTGGCTTTGGTTTGGGAGGAGAGCTACAAGTATGTAGAAGAGATTGAGGGCACATGCATTATGATCCTTTTCACTGTCGAGAGCCTAAAACTTTTTATACTAGCATTATTGGATTAGGTGTTGGCAGAAGTGATGATGATTTAGAAGATGAAACCATAAGCGTTGTTTTCTCACAATTGGTGAATCCTCGTGGGAGGTGATCGCAAAACAAGACTCCTTTTCCATGTTCCAAATTTACTGAATTAGCACATGTAGACAAAACACTGGTGAATGTGAAATGATTAGGTTTGGTACTTGTTTTTTTCATATCACATTAAAAATCTAGTGCCTCCTCTTAAAATACTCTCCTTGTATAATCGACTACCATTACAGACAATTACACCACATTTGGTTTATACATTTAGTTAGGTAGATAGGGTTCCCCTATCTCCCATCTCCCTATAGAGTAATTTGGTCACATATTCTTTCTTCTATGATAATGGTTCCTCTTTCTTAAGTACAATCTCTTGTCCTTATTCTCTCTCCATTTCTCTCCTACCTCCCTCTCTCTTCCCCAATGTTAGGCAGAACAACACTATAAGAGCAAACTTTGTCATGAATGTGGGACACTCGAACTTAAGATTTTTTGTAGTAGTCATGAGGTGCAGTGTGGTTATTGAGACTTCATTAGATTTCCATTATCCTAACTTAAATTGTTTGACAACATTGTGGCTGAGTTTGAAATTGGAGATTGAACATACATTTGGTTTAATTGCAATATAAATTTTCATCAATAAATATAAATAAATGGCTAAAAAATACTAGAAATTAATAAATAAAGAAGACATAGAAAAAAGCAACAGTACCTACAAAATTGTTACATTGAGACACAAAGAATAAGCAACTATTGTGCACAAACAGAGACCAATGAAACTATCATGTTAACCCCTAACCCATTAAACACTAATTCCCAACCACTAACCCATTTAACCCCCTAAACCTCTAAACCCCTAACCCATTTAACCCCTAAAGCCTAAACCTCTAAACCCTTAACCCCTAACCCATTTAACCACCTAAACCCCTAAATCCATAAACACTAAACCTTTAAACCCTTAACCCCTAACCCCTTGAACCCTAATTCTTGACCCCTAACCCATTTAACCCCCTAAACCCTTAAAACCTTAACCCATTCAACCACCTAAACCCTTAAAAACTTAACCATTTTAACCCCCTAAACCCTAACCCCATTAATCCCTAAACCCTAACCCCTAAGATCCTTAACTTCTAAATACCCTAACCCCATAAACCTCTAAACCCCTAACCCATTTAACCCCCTAAACCCTAAACCTCTAACCCCTTAACCGTTAACCCTTTAAACCCTAATTCCCAACCCCTAACCCATTTAACCAACTGTACCCCTAAACCCCTATCCCATTTAACCCCCTAAACCATAAACCTATAAACCCCTAACGCATTTAACCCCTAAACCTCTAAACCCTTAACCCTTAACCTCTAAACCCTTAACCCTTAACCCATTTAACCCCTTAAACTCCTAACCCATTTAACCCAATAAATCCTAAACCTCTAAACCCTTAACCCTTAAACCCTAATTCCTGACTCCTAACCCATTTAATCCCCTAAAACCCTAACCCATTTAACCCCCTACCTTAACCCCACTAACCGCTAACCCATAATCCCTAAAATAATTAACTGCTAAATCCCCTAACCCCCTAAACCTCTAAACCCCTAACCCATTTAACTCCGTAAACCCTAATCCTTTAACCCCTTAAACTCTAACACCTTAACCCCTTTACCCTTAACCCCTAAACCCATAACCCATAAAATCCTTAACTTTCAAATCCCTTAACCCCCTAAACCTCTAAAATCCTAACCCATTTAAACCCCTAAATCCTAAAACTCTAACCTTTAACCCCTAACCCATTTAACCCTCTAAACCCCTAAAACCCTAACCCATTTAACCCCTTAAAACCCTAAAATCCTAGCCCATTTAACCCCCTAAACCCTAACCCCATTAACCCCTAATGACCTCTAACCCCTAAAATCCTTAACTGCTAGATCCCCTAACCCCCTAAACCTCTAAACCCCTAACCCATTTAACCACCTAAATCCTAAACGTCTAACCCCTTAACCTCTAATTACCAACCCGTAACCCATTTAACCCCTTATACCCCTAAACCCCTAACCCATTTAGCCCCCTAAACCATAAACCTCTAAACCCTTAACCCTTAACCCCTTAAACCCTAATTCCCAACCCCTAACCAATTTAACCCCATAAACCATAAACCTCTAAACCCTTAAACCCCTAAACCACTAACACCAAAACCCCTAACCCCTTAACCCCTTAACCCCTAAACCGTAATGTTTAACCCATAACCCATTAACCCCTCACCCCTAACCCCTAAAATCCTTAACTATTAAATTCCCTAACCCCTAGGTCCCTAATCCATAATCCCTTAACCATTAACTCATTATTCACCTAACCCCTAACTGCGCCTAAATCCCCTAACCCCTAATCCCCTAATCCCTAATCCCTTAACCACTAACTCATTATTCCCCTAACCCCTAAATGTGCCTAAATCCCTAAACCCATAACCCCCCAATCCCTAACCCCTTAACGACTAACTCATTATTCCCCTAACCCCAATCCCTAATCCATTAACCACTAACTCATTATTCCCCTAACCACTAAATGTGCCTAAATCCCCTAACCCGTAAGCCCCAAATCCCTAACCCCTAAGCCCCCAATCCCTAACCCCTTAACCACTAACTCATTATTCCCCTAACCCCTAAACCCTAAATCTATAACCCCCAAGCCCCCATTCCACTAACCCCTAAGCCTCTAATACTTAATCCCTTAACCATTAACTCATTATTCCCCTAACCCTTATAAAAATACTTAAAAACCATTGGGATTATCCATTCCAAATAAGATAAGGTCTAGTTGGGACCAACGATGATGTTAATTCCCGCTTGTTGGGAAGGTGGAATGCCATGAGAAAAACCATGTGTTGCAAAAGCCTCTCCTAAATTTACTATTTTATCTCAATTTTATTTTAATAATTTATTAATTAATTTCTTTAAAAACTCTTATGGATAAATCAAATAATTTTTTTAAGTTCGGACACCTTTCAAACCACTCATTTTATGGGTCATCATCAATGTTTTTAAAATAAATTTATTAGAATGAAATTGAATTGATTTTTGAAGCTTCCTTTTAAATCAATTGTTGACATTACAAGGAATCACAAAGTGCGCTCAACATCCATAAAAATGTTATGTCCCTATATTGCTAGTTTAGTCCTTCATTGTTATTAGCGTAGCCCCCTTATTGTTATTGTTGTACCCCTGTAACCCTAATATTGTTATTATTGTGCCCTTACATTATTATTGTTATGTTGGATAGCATTATATTGTGGCCCCATGGACTCCTATATATAAAAGGAGGTTTTGGTCATTTGTATCATCCAATAATTTTTCATTTATGTAATGTAATGGAGGTTTTCGCCTCAAAGTGGCTGATTTCTAAGGCGTTGATCTCTCTTTTCTTCTATTTTTGGAGCTGGTTTCACAACATTTGGTATCAAAGTTTTGGATTCTAGGGTTTCACTGCTCCAAACAGGTCATCGTGGAATTTTCACTATAAATTTTTTTCTATGAAGGTTCAGAAGCATAAATGCTTATAGCGCGAAGCCGAAATCCTGAGGAACATCATCGCAAAATTTCAGAGCCTGGTTCGCAATATTTTTGGAGATATGATCTGTGGAAGTTAGGGCTTTGTCAGGCTCCTGAATTTCATCTCAAAGAGGTGATCGTGGGAAAATATTCATAAATCTCTCTTTGAACATCGGATTGGAATTCTATAAAGAGTGAGAAAAAGTGCACAGACCGTAGTTTCATGTCTATAAGTTTCATAGCCTAAGGAGGAAATAGTGACACGTGGTAAGTTGTACAAGTTCGCTCTACTGAACTAGTCCATAATTAGGTCATTGTGGGAGATTGGACATAGCTTTGACTTGAAGAATAAAAATAAGGTCAGACCTGTGTCATTCAAAAGAGGATTTAGAGGGCTACCTCAGGGCAAAATTTCAGATATTGAAGATCCTAAATCACATAGATAATTCAGTTTCAATATCGAGCTCCTCAAAAGCAAGAAAAAGGTCTGTATTTTTTTCGAATTACATAAGTCTCATTTGAAAAAATTAGTTTGAATTTATTCCAAGGGCATATTGAAGAATAGATATTAGTATTGGGTTCTAAAATTCCCCCTAAAAAGAATTCAACACCCATAAAGCATTCATAAGGCTCTACTATGACTCATGAATACGAAGAAATGCAGCATGAGATGTCAAAATTACAAGAGAAAGTACACGTATCGCAAAGAGCAACAAAAAATGAAATGGAAGTTTTGAAGAAAGGCGTGGAAACTAAGATGGATGTTTGAAGAAAGGCGTGGAAGCTAAAATGAATGGTTTGGAAGCTAATATGGAGGGCATGTAAGTTGGCCTGGAAGCTAAGATGGATGACATGGAAGCTACAATTGATGAAAAAATTGAAAACATGAAGAATATTCTAAAAGTAGACATCGAAGATTTGGAAAAGTTGATACAAGAAATGTTTCCTAATGGAAAAAATATAGTAGACGAACTCATGATGAGAACAAAATAAATGTTAATCATGATTTCATAAACTCTAATGTTGGATGGAAGAAACACCATATTCCAAACGTGGATATGAGGAAGTTTGATGGCAAGGATCCCATAACATGGATACTACAGGTGGAGCAATATTTTGATCTCAATAATGTGAAAAACACACAAAAGGTATGCATTGCAACATTACATTTAGAACAAAATACATTTGTATGGTATCGATGGCTTTTCTCCCGTAAAAAAATTGTCACTTGGTCAATTTTTACAGAGGAAATGATAGCACATTATGAGCATACAAAAATCAAAACCTTCTTTAGCCAATTGATAAATCTCAAACAAAAGGGTTCAGTGGTGGAGCACATTGAGGAGTTCCAAAAATTGAATATAAGGGTAATTGATATTCCAAAGGAACACAATATTGACGTCTTCATATGGACTTTAAAGGATAAAATCCAACATGAAGTTCGCATTTTGGAACCTGATTCATTGGAGAAGGCAATTAGGTTGGCAAGAAAAATTGAATGTAAAATTATGGCGACAAGGAAGCCTACCACTCACATCTATAAAGATGGAAGTATTCCTACTCCTAGACTTCAACAACCTACAAGGTTGACACCACAACAATTGGAAGAAAAAAGGGCAAAAGGGCTTTGCTACAGTTGTGATAGAAAATACACTAAAGGCCATAAGTGTGTTGAGAAGAAATTATTTTACATAGATTGTGAAGAGGAAGAATAAAATGAAAAATAATATTCAAAAGAAAAGGATATACACCAAGAACCAACCCTAGAAGAGGAAGAAATGAGCCCGACCATATTGTGTAATGCATTGGCAGGAATTACCACTCCTCAAACTATCAAGATAGAAGGACAGATCAAGAAGAAAAAGGTAATAGTGTTGATTGATTTGGGTAGTACCCATAATTTTATTCATTGTAAGGTAGCTAAGGAATCGAATTGTTTCCTATACCCAACACCAGAATGTCAGGTTATGGTTGAAAATGGAGGAACTATTAATTGCTCTGGAAAATTCCATAATATCAAGATAACCATCGGGGAATATGTATTGAATAGTCCAATGCATTATGTTCCAATGGGAGGTGCTGATGTTTTTCTAAGAGTACAATGGTTACAATATTTGGGGATGGTTGATTTTAATTTTCAAGAACTTTTCTTCATTTTTTTTTCATAAGGAAAGGAACTCGAATTATGTGGTATCACAGGGAAGTCGAGAAAAATAATAAGCTCTAATGTCATGGCAAAGATTCTAAAGAAAGAACAACGAGGCATAATTTCAAAATTATGCTCACTTGAAGTTCCAACATCAAAATCATCTATTTCTGCAGATTTCCAAAAAGTCTTGGACAAACATTCCAAGGTGTTTGAAACTCCCAAAAGGACTCCCACCTATTCTTGATCATTATCGTGCTATTAATTTGATTCCAGGAAGTGTTCCTCCAAACATCAGGCCTTATAGATATCCTTATGTCCAAAAGAACGAAATTGAACCTATGATTGCAGAAATGTTAGAGGCTGGTACAATTCAACCTAGTCAAAGTTATTTCTCTGCTCTAGTAATATTGGTGCACAAGAAGGATGGATAATGGCGCATGTGTCCAGATTATAGGGAGCTCAATAAGCTCACCATTAAAGATAAATTTCCCATTCCTGTGATTGATGAATTATTGGAAGAATTACATGGAGCAATTTATTTTACCAAGTTGGATCTTCGTTCAGGATATCATCAAATTAGAATGAAGACTGAAGATATTCCAAAAACAACATTTCGAACTCATGAGGGTCATTATGAATTTTTGGTCATGCATTTTGGCCTTAGCAATGCACCTTCTACATTTCAAGGGTTGATGAATTCCATTTTCAAACCCTTCCTTAGAAAATTTTTGCTAGTATTTTTTGATGATATACTAATCTACAGCAGGTCTTGGAATGATCATGTTCAACATGTTGACAGGGTGCTCAAACTATTGCAGGAGAAACAATTATATGCAAAAACATCCAAATTTTTCTTTGGAGTACAAGAGGTGGAATATCTGGGTCATATTATATCTCATGAGGGTGTTAAGGTAGACCCTAACAAAATTAAAGCCATTAATGAATGGAGAGTCCCAACAACCATAAAGAAGTTGCGAGGATTTCTCGGGTTATAGGTGTGTGCACATTTTTAAAATTGTAGGAAAATAGCGACTCTATCAACATTATTGAGAAAGATGCATTTTCATGAACTCTTAAAGCAACTAAGGCAGCACAGACATCTTAAAAGAGGAAATGTACTTTACTTAGAGTCTTAATACGTTAGACTTCACAAAAACCTTTATTGTGGAATGTGATGCCTCTAGAAATGGAATTGGTGTTGTCTTAATGAAATAAGGAAGACCCATTTCTTTTGAAAGTCATCCAATCAAAGGAAAGTATTCACAAAAGGCTATTTATGAGAAGGAAATGTTGGCAATACTACATGCACTAAAGAAATGGTGACCTTACCTAATGGGAAGACACTTCAAGGTTCAAATTGATCATGATAGTCTTAAAATTTTTTTCGAACAAAGACTATCTTAAGAAGAGCAGCAAAATTGGGTCACAAAGATGTTGGGTTATGACTTTGAAATCATCTACAAAAAAAATGGAAGCTAAATGTTGTTGCAGATACACTCTCAAGAAAGGATGAAGATGTGGAAGCATTGCTTTGTGCCATTTCTTTTATCCAACTAGATTGGATAACCGAAGCAAGAGATGAATGGAAGAAGGACTAAGAAGTATGGACACCTAATTCAAAAGTTGCAGCAAGATCCTAGTACATTTGGTACATTTAGTTGGAAAAATGATTCCTTATGGTACAAAGATCGCTTATATCTTTGTAACAATTCCAAACTAAAACAAAAGATTCTTTTGGAATTGCAGAATTCTCCTTTAGGAGGGTGTTGTACTATACAACAACCCCCCATTTACTTTTATAAATAGGGACCCTTTAGAAATAAATAAGAAAATCCTTTTTAAAAAAATACTTTCAAAAAACACTTAGGAAATAAAATTCATGCCCAAAATTTGCATCGCTCATCATATATGTTATTTTTTCAAAAAGAAATCTTAAAAGCATAAAATCTATGAACAACAAAATACGCTCTTTAGAAAGCTTTACTTTGCTTTTTCGCATCGCACTTGATTTAGTTAAAACTTAAAGAAACAAAGTGATAAAAGTTGCGATAACCGCGGACCCGATGAAGCGAATAAACTCAAAAATATAAATCTTTTTCGCATTGCATCCATTTTTCGCTTTCGCAAATCGCATCGCGCGCAACTTATAGTATAGACTTAAATATATCTTTTAAATCTTGCGATTTGCAATTTGCGTAGATCGCATTTCGCAATGTTTACGAGACAATCACGAAATATTATAAGAAATCATTGCGATTTGCGCATTTAATAATCTCAGCGTGTGAAAAGAAACTTATGTCATATAGGATTGAATTTTAGATCTTAATAGCTTTAAATGATTAATAAGCATTGCATGCGAAGCCAGGTGAAGCCATGTCAAGCATTAAATTTTAAAATCATAATGAATTATGAAGAGATGATTGATAAGATTGACAAAGTCTCGCGTGAGTTTGAAATAAATTTCTGATATGTCTTTGTAAATGCTTGTTATATGATATCTTTCATTTTCATTATCAGGAAATTAGTTATCGAATTGGGAGAGTCTGAGATGAGTAAGAAAGGTAAAGAAATCTCTCAAGATCATCCTCAAAAGATACATATATGCCTTCACTATTCTCAGACACTGTCTGTAACAAGGATTGCGGTGTCTCATCATGGGAGGCTATGCACAAACTATTTGAGGATGAAGGGCCAAAAGTGATAACAAAGATATCTGCAGCATGCACTGATATCATTTTCGATGCAACTCTTTTCGACGTTGCATGCTCGTTTATTCATAAGATAGTTGCAAGACCAAAAATTATGCCTTACACAGATATGATCAAGTGGGCAGTTGAAAATCTGAATATTGAAGACATAGTATTTAAGAATTCTAGAGGAGAGAATATGGGTTCTTTTAAAGCTGAATATTTGGCAGCCATGTATCATTTACCAGCTCCGCAACAAAAGTATAACAATAGATATGTGCAAACGTTCAAAGCTAAACATCCAGATCTTATCAAGGTCATCCATGAGTGGAAGGACAATGAGGGAAAATTGAAGCAAGACAAATCTGGTACGTACTCCATTGCACAAATTCCTCATCCCTATTGCTTTGTTTCTGGTATGTTGTGTAGGTAATTTGCTAGACCTGATAGTACTAGGTTCTCTAGAGACAAGGTTCCCTTAATTGACGCAATCGTCAATTCATTCATTTTGAATTGGGCAGACCTTTTATCTAATTATTTAGCCAAACACATTGCTGAATATAGGACTAAAATGAATGCTTCACCTCAAGAAAATTCACCCTTTTTCATGTCTGCTTATGTTATGGATTCCATCTGTTATATTTCTACATTTCCAATCATGGGTTGGAAATGGATCGTTACAAACCCTACACCAATCCATATTTACCATGAAGAACTCTGGGATTCCAAATACCACTTGCATTTCTATAAAGTCTGTTATGGAGTTATGCTGCCTATGTATCAAATTTTTTTTGATAAAAATATCCCTAGGGTTTCCAAGGAAGTCAATAGAGATATTGTTCCTACAGCCCGATGGTTTGCTGAAGATAAATTTACTTATGTTCGAGTATTTGGAAGTTCCGCTCTTCCACATGTTTTTCCATATTATGTTCCGGATAGATTTTTTGGGAGAGAAATAGCTTATCAACTTATTAATGGTGTCACCAAACAGTTAAAGGATGACAAAAAGGCTATTTGGCCTTCATTCCCTGTACAGTGTGGTACTTTTGCTTTATCCAATATTGGCCATACATACAAAGAGGCTCTTAATATTCAGATGTTAAATTTAGCATTTATGCATGGGAGACTATATGATCCCAATGATGAAATTAAGAATTACATGGAAAGACTTAAGACCAAGCCTTTTGTAAAAGAAGAGGATCAGTTTGATGAATTCTTTCAGGGAGTCGAAGATTTTTCAGATGTTATTAAGAGGGTTTCCAATCAATCAAGTCAAAAAGATACCGAAGCTTTTCAGGAATACAGAAATAAGAGGTTAAAGAATGTCCCTTTGAATTTGCTAGTTATGGAAGAAGAAAAACACACTCCAAGTGTTAGTCTTGACGAAGAAATGAACAATGATTCTGAAAATGAATCTGATCAGTCTCAACCGCAATATGATAAGACCGATCAATCTGAAGATGAGGCTAAGTCTACAAAAACCAATTTAGAAATTGACCAAATTATTCGTGATATAGAGTTGCAAGGAAAAATAAACAACAATGTCATTGAATCAAATACAGAAGTAGTTCCAAAAGGTCAGATCATAGAAGATAAATCTAAATAATCTGAAGAAAAAGACCTAATAAATGATTGGGAACAATTTTCCCAAGCAACAAAAACTTCTAAATGAAAGGTAAATACTGGTCAAGCAGCAGGCTTTCAAATGCCTGAGCCTTCCTGGAGGATAGTTCAGACTGCCAACCCTTTACAAAAAATTCCAGCAACACAGAGCAGAGAGGTTATTCTGGCCCATTCCATAGATAAAATAATTTTGCAAATAGAGGACATTCCATCATTGGATATCTTCAACAGTCCCATCCATATAGCTGTAGTAAAAAGAAATATGAGAAGAAGGACTGATGAAATGACTCTTAAATCTACAGATGAATCAGTTGACATCCTCTGGAAAGATTCATCATAGGATCCTACTGAAAATTTGACTAAACTATCACAATATGCAGGAGCTTATACAACAACTACTGTAGATAAGGTAAGTGAAATCAAATCACTTTTGAAACAGAGGGAATCCAGGATATAGGAATTGGAACACATGTTAGATACAAAGAAATTCAAGTCTACAAAACAGATCAGAGCAAATTTAGAACAGTTCCATAAATATTTTTAAAAACTTAAACTAGAACATCATACAGAACTTAAAGATAAACAAATATAGCTGGTGAGAACTATGGCAGAATTACAAAATCAATCACAGTCAGAAAATTTCATTCAAGAAGCACTCAAAATAAATACAATGATTAAAGAGCAACAAAAATAATTTTGCAATCAAGTTGCTATGATTGATTCTTACTATGATTCCAAAAAAATAATGATTCAGAAAATTGCCATTCAAAAACTTGAATGTGAGAAACTTCAAAAAAAAATTGAAGAACATATGCAATGGAAAGATTCAGATAAGTGAAAACAAGCTAATCTACCTCATATAGATAAGCTTCATGGAGATTTATTATTTACAAAGTGGAAAGCACAGATTTCTCGAGAAAAAAAGACAGCAATTAAAACATGCAACAAATCAAATCAGGTCATACGGATTTTATGTGACCAATTGTTCAAATAAGGACTTATTGAAGAAAACACGTATGATGTGTTTTGATTAAAAAAAGAAACATAATTGAAATGGACTTAGAGAGTAGAAAGACAGGAAGAAGCAATCAGGAAAGTTAATAAGTTTGATTAAGAAAATAGTTGGAATTTTTTGATCAAACCTTACCATCAACAACATACTCTTCTAATCCTCACAGAATCAGCTAAAAATTCTCAATCTATTGTGTAACCAGCTCCAAAAATAGAAGAAAATAGATATCAATGCCTTAGAAATAAGCCACTTCGAGGGGGCAACCTCCAATACATTACATAAATGAACAATTCTTGGATGATACAATTTAAAAAACCTCCTTTCTATATATAGGAGTCCATGGGGCCATAATGTAATCCTAGTGGGCCACAATGTAATCCTAGCCGACCCAACAATAATAATTTAAGGGCACAATAATAAAAATATGGGGGTTACAAGGGTACAATAATAACAATAAGGGGGTTACACTAACAACAATAAGGGACTATACTAGTAATATAGGGACCTAACATGCCCCTCTCCTTCAAAAAGTGTTGTCCTCAACGCTTGAGTAGCTCTGGGTGCTTCTGTATAAAATTCTCATCCTCCCATGTAGAATCTTCAGTGGGTAAGTTCTTCCACTCGATGAGATACTCTGAAATTGATCGATTCCATAGCTGTCGAGTTCTTGTTTCCGTGACCGCTTCAGGTTCCAATATGATTTTTCCTTCCTCATCAAGTTCTCGCAATATTGTTTGAACTGGAAGATTTTCACCTATAACCTTCTTTAAGCATGAAACATGGAAAACTGGATGCACTCGTGAAGAAGCAGGAAGCTCCAATTTGTATGCCATATTACCAATCTTTTGCAACACCTTGTAAGGACCATAGTACTTTGGCGATAATTTATTATCCTTCTTAGCTTGCTTGAGGGACATTTGTTTGTATGGTTGTAGCCGTAAAAATACCCAATCTCCTACATCACAACTTCTCTCGCTGTGATGTTGATCTGCCTGTTGTTTCATTCGATTTTGTGCCAAATTCAGGTTATCCTTTAAGAGTTGGAGAACTTCTTGCTGATGCTCGATGTGATATTCCATTGCTTGAACCTTCGAATTTTCCCTTAAAGATGATGTGATGGATGGTGGATGATATCCATAAAGTGCCATAAATGGGGTCATTTTTGCTGCAGTATGGAAGGAAGTGTTATACCACCATTCAGCAAGAGGTAACCACTCGACCCATTGTGTTTGTTTATCAGATACAAAACAACGAAGATATCCTTCCAAACATTTATTTACTATCTCAGTTTGACCATCAGATTGAGGATGATAAGATGAGCTATGAGCTAATTGAGTACCCAAACAAGAAAATAACTCCGTCCAAAAATTTCCAGTAAAAAATGGGATCTCTGTCACTCACAATAACCCTTGGGCTTCCATGTAGCTTTTGAATTCTGTCCATAAATGTAGTAGCAACTGTACTTGCTTTAAATGGATGAGATAATGCACAAAAGTGTGTATACTTGGTAAGTCTATCAACTACCACCATGATGACACTCTTTCCTTCGGACTTAGGTAAACCTGTGATAAAATCCATTGAAATCTCCTCCCAACGTTGACTTGGAATGGACAAAGGTTGTAGAAGTCCCGGGGTCTTAATTGTTTCCACTTTATTCTGCTGGCAAACCAAACATTCCGCCACAAACTTTTGAATATCAGATTTAAGGCCATCCCCAAAAAATTCTTTCTTCACCCTGTGGTAAGTTTTTAAAAATCCTGAGTGTCCTCCTAAAGGAGAAGTGTGCAATTCCAGAAGAATCTTTTGTTTTAGTTGGGAATTCTTACAAAGATATAAGCGATCTTTGTACCATAAGGAATCATTTTTCCAACTAAATGTATCAGATGTACTATGATCTTGCTGCAACTTTTGAATGAGTGTCCATACATCTTTTTCCTTCTATCATTCATCTCTTTCTTTGGTTATCCAATCTGGTTCAATAATAGAAATGGCACAAAGCAATGCTTCCACCTCTTCATTCTTTCTTGAGAGTGCATCTGCAACAACATTAAGCTTTCCTTTTTTGTAGATTATTTCAAAGTCATAACCCAACATCCTTGTGACCCATTTTTTCTGCTCTTCTGAAGATAGTCTTTGTTCCAAAAAGTGTTTAAGACTATCATGATCAGTTTTTACCTTGAAGTGTCTTCCTATTAGGTAAGTTCGCCATTTCTTTAGTGCATGCAGTATTGCTAACATTTCCTTCTCATAAATAGGTTTCTGTAAATACTTTCCTTTGATTGGACGACTTTCAAAAGCAATGGGTCTTCCTTCCCGCATTAAAACTGCACCAATTCCATTTCCTGAGGCATCACATTCCACAATAAAGGTTTTTGTGAAGTCTGGTGTAGCTAAGACCGGTGCTAGGCACATTGCCTCTTTAAGACGTTCAAAGGCCTTAGTTGCTTCAGGAGTCCATGAAAATGGATCTTTCTTCAATAATGTTGTTAGAGGTGCTGCTATTCTCCCATAATTCTTAACAAACTTGCGATAATACCCTGTTAACCCGAGAAATCCTCGCAACTTCTTTATGGTTTTGGGGACTTTCCATTCCTTAATGGCTTTAATTTTGTTAGGGTCTACTTTAACACCCTCGTGAGATACAATATGACCCAGATATTCCACCTCTTGTACTCCAAAGAAACATTTGGATGTTTTTGTATATAATTGTTTCTCCTACAATAGTTTGAGCACCCTGTCAACATGTTCAACATGATCCTTTCAAGACCTTCTGTAGATTAGTATATCATCAAAAAATACTAGCACAAATTTTCTAAGGAAGGGTTTGAAAATGGAATTCATCAACCCTTGAAATGTAGAAGGTGCATTGGTAAGGCCAAAGGCATGACCAAAAATTCATAATGACCCTCATGAGTTCGAAATGTTGTTTTTGGAATATCTTCAGTCTTCATTCTAATTTGATGATATCCTGAACGAAGATCCAACTTGGTAAAATAAATGTCTCCATGTAATTCATCCAATAATTCATCAATCACAGGAATGGGAAATTTATCTTTAATGGTGAGCTTATTGAGCTCCCTATAATCCGGACACATTCGCCATGATCCATCCTTCATGTGTACCAATACTACAGGAGCAGAGAAAGAACTTTGACTAGGTTGAATTATACCCGCCTCTAACATTTCTGCAATCATACGTTCAATTTCGCTCTTTTGGAAGTAAGGATATCTATAAGGCCTGATGTTTGGAGGAACACTTCCTGAAATCAAATGAATAGCATGATCATGATCACGAATAGGTGGGAGTCCTTTGGAAGTTTCAAACACCTTGGAATGATTGTCCAAGACTTGTTGGAGATCTGCAGAAATAGATGATTTTGATGTCGGAACTTCTAGTGAGCATAATTGTGCAATTACACCTCATTTTTCTTTCTTTAGAAGCTTTGTCATGACATTAGAGCTTATTATCCTTCCCGGCTTCCCTTCAATACCCCGTAATTCGACTTCCTTTCCTTCTGAAAAAAATTTCAAGAAAAGTTCTTGAAAATTAAAAGCTACCGTCCCTAAAGATTGTAACCATTGTACTCCTAGTACAACATCAGCACTTCCCATAGGAATGGAAAGCATTGGACTAGTCAATACATATTCCCCCATGGTTAGCTTGATATTATGGCATTTTCCAGAGCAATTTATAGTTCCTCCATTTGCAACCATCACTTGACATTCTGGTGCTTGGTATAGGAAACAATTTAATTCCTTGGCTACCTTACAATGAATAAAATTATGGGTGCTACCTGAATCAATCAACACTATTACCTTTTTCTTCTTGATTTGTCCTTCTATCTTGAGAGTTTGAGGAGTGGTAATTCCTGCCAGTGCATTACACGATATGGTTCGATTCATTTCTTCCTCTTCTAGGGCTGGTTCCTGGTGTATATCCTCTTCTTGTTCATTTTCTTCTTCCTCTTCACAATCTATGTAAAATAATTTCTTCTCAGCACACTTATGAACTTTAGTGTATTTTCTATCACAACTGTAGTAAAGCCCTTTTGCTCTTTTTTCTTCCAATTGTTGTGGTGTCAACCTTGTAGGTTGTGGAAATCTAGGCGTAGAAACACTTCCTTCTTTATAGAAGTAAGTGGTAGGCTTCCTTGTTGCCATAATTTTATATTCAATTTTCCTTGCCAACCTGAATGCCTTCTCCAATGAATCAAGTTCCAAAACGCGAAATTCATGTTGGATGTTATCCTTTAAAGTCCCTATGAAGATATCAATCTTGTGTTCCTCTGGAATATTAGTTACCCTTATATTCAATTTTTGGAAGTCCTCAATGTGCTCCCCCACTAAACCCTTTTGTTTGAGATTTATCAATTGGCTAAAGAAGGTGTTGCTCTTTGTATCCTTATAATGTGCTATAATTTCCTCCGTAAAATTTGACCAACTGACAATTTTTTTACAGGAGAAAATCCATCGATACGATACAAATGTATTTTGTTATAAATGTAAAGTTGTAATGCGTACCTTTTGTGTGTTTTTCACATTACGGAGATCAAAATATTGCTCCATCTGTAGTATCCATGTTACAGGATCCTTTCCATCAAACTTCCTCATATCCATGTTTGGAATATGGTGGTTCTTCCCACCAACATTAGAGTCTATGAAATCACAATTAACATTTATTTTGTTCTCATCATGAGTTTCCTCTACTATATTTTCACCATTAGGAAACATTTCTTGTATCAACTTTGCCAAAACTTCTATGTCTGCTTTTAGATCATTCTTCATGTTTTGCATGTTAGCTTCCATGTCATCCATCTTAGATTCCATTCCATATTCCATGCCATCTATCTTATATTCCATGCCTTTCTTCAAACCATCCATATTATTCTTCACACCATCCATCTTTACTTCCACGCCTTTCTTCAAAACTTCCATTTCATTTTTAGCTGCTCTTTGCGAGAGCGAAATTTGGTGCACTTGCTCTTATAATTTTGATAGATCATGTTGCAATTCTTCATCTTCATGAGTCATGGTAGAGCCTTCTGAAGGCTTAATGAGTGTTGAATTATTTTTACAGGGCATTTTTTAGAACCCAACACTGATATCTATTCTATAATATGCCCTTGGAATCAATTCAAATTGATTTTTCAAACAAGACTTATGCAATTCAGAAAACAAATACACACCTTTTTCTTGATTTTGAGAAGCTCGATATTGAAATTAGATTATCTCTGTGATTAGCTCGATAATAAATTATCCCTATGAATTCTCTTTTGAATGCCACAGGTCTGACCTGATTTGGATTCTCCAAGACAAAGTTATGTCCAATCTCCCACAATGACCTAATTATGGACTTGTTCAGTAGAGTGAACTTGTACGACTTTCCACGTGTCACTGTTTTGTCCTTCACCTCTAACATTGATAGCAAAGAAACTACAGTCCATGTACTTGTGACCAATTTTTACGGCACTCCAATTTGATGCTCAGAGAAAGAGTTATTGAACTTTTTCCACGATCACCTCTTTTAGATGAAATTCAGGAGCCTGAAAAAACACTATCTTCCACAGATCATATCTCCAAAAAATTTTCAAACCAAGCTCTGAAATTTTTTGACGCGTTTCCTCAGGATTTCAGCTCAGCACCCTAAAATTTTCAGATTCTAAACCTTCATAGAAAAAAATTCATAGTGCAAATTCCACGATGACATGTTTAGGAGCCTAAACAAAGACCTAACTTCCACAGATCATATCTCCGAAAATATTGTGAACCAAGCTCTGAAATTTTTAGAAGATCTTCCTTGGGATTTTGGCTTTTCACACTAAAAATTTCAGCTTTTGAAACTTCATAAAAGAAAAGTTATAGCGAAAATTCCACTATGATCTGTTTGGAGCAGCGAAACCCTAGAATCCAAACCTCTGATACCAAATGTTGTGTAACTAGCTCCAAAAATAGAAGAAAAGAGATATCAACACCTTATAAATAAGCCACTTCGAGGGGGAAACCTCCAATACATTACATAAATGAACAATTCTTGGATGATACAATTTACAAAACCTCATTTCTATATATAGGAGTCCATGTGGCCATAATATAATCCTAGTGGGCCACAATGTAATCCTAGCCGACCTAATAATAATAATTTAAGGGCACAATAATAACAAAATGGGGGTTACAAGGGTACAATAATAACAATAATGGGGTTACACTAATAACAATAAGAGACTATACTAGTAATATAGGGACCTAACATAGTCAACAATTTCAAATTCCATCTTCAAGAATCAAATCTGGTCACGAATACCTCAGCCATCTCAGCTCAAGACACTGCTAGATATCTGCAAATTACGTGACCATACTCCGCAAAAGATGCAAAAGCCTTAAAATTCTGATTTTTAGTTTTTAATTCCTAGATTATTGTTCAAGTTAGAGGAAGGTTGTTTGAAACCTCCTCCAAATTTTTGTAAAATATTTAATTTATTTTGTAGTTAGTTTTAGTATTTAAACCCTTCTCATGCATTTAGAAAAGGGTCTAGAATTTTATTAAGAACATTTGCAAAGAATGCTTAATTGTAAGTAAGTTTTTGAATTCCTTGATGAAGAAATGGAACACGGTTATATTCAATTATAAATATCATTTTGTTGATCAATGCCTGGTGCAATTTTGTATTCTTTGAACACCTCTTTGATTAAAGGATTGGATACAACCTAATATCACTAATCCGATAGATAGAGTAATGCGCAAATGGTACTAATATCATGTATGTTATTTCTACTTTTGAAAATTAGTGATGAACACAACTTTCATTAATCATGTATGAAATTAATTGTTTATGTCTAAAATATCTGTTGCACTAATGTACAGTATAAAGACATAAATTAGTTATTTTATATATGCTCATCAGAAAATGTGATATATGTTTCATTTTCTTTTGATTAACTAATTTTTCTAGAGAATCATTTTACATGGTGATAATTATATTAAATCTGAATTGATTTCATGACAGATTCAATAGATATCTTTCTAGATCACATTGAGATATTATATCCTAGGTTAGGTTAAATTTAATTCAAAGTCTTGCATTTAGAGTTAAATTTGTGTTAGTTTGTAGTAATTCATCATTTCAAAATGTTTTGGTAGAAACCCAACAAGTTATCATCCAAAAACCAAAACTAAAAAACTGGTCCCATCACACCCAGTCGGGGCCACTACTCCAAACGGAAAAGGAGTTGCTTTAAGGTCTAGACCGGGTGGTTATCCCCCTTTGTTGTTTCCATGGATTTCTAAGGCTTCAACATTTTTGGTGCTAGAAGGAGGGCATAACTATGAATGGCAGATAAATCTAAAATTCAAATCCCTCATAAGAGTTGATCTCCTCAAAAGCATTCTACGATTTCCCGATCACAATCTAGATCACCAACTCAGAAAGAGGAAGTAGTAGAAACCTTTCCATCATCCCCTAAAGTATAACGTCATCCATATACTTCAGAATTCATTCCTGAATCTCCCGAAGTTCAGTATTTAATTAAGAAATTAGAAGGAATATCTATTTCTACTGAAAATCCTGTTAACCAAGAAACATCTGAGGAAAGTGTTACTTCTTTATTTAGAGACACTGGTATTTTAACCCGATCTAAAAGTGAGAAGCTTGGAATTTACCCTTTGTAGTTTCCATTAGAATCTCGTCGCAAAAAAGTTACTATATCCAGATCAAAATCAGAAACAAGTGAATTCATATCAAATTTTCATTCAGTTGTGCCTTCATATTCATCCAGTCAATCCACATCTTCTTTGTCTTCCATTTCTTCCACTCAAACAATCAGTGCTGTTACAAGTAGTATTGTTCTAGTTGTAAGTTCTTCTTCCATTACCTCTACTTCTGGACCTACTTTTACATATTCACAAAATCCAAATCCAATTATGGCTGCTCAACCCTGGACAAGTCCTGGTGTTGTATTAATAGAAAATCTGAATTCTCTTACAGATCATCCAGAGAAATGGTTACCTAAATATAATCTAGATGATGGTCTTCTTGCTGAAGAACACATCAATAATTTTATGTTGGCCATGAATTTAAATGGAATTGTTCATGAAGATGTTGTAGTTACGTTGTTTCCATACACTTTACAAGGATCTACAGGATCCTCGTACTTTTCCCTTCCAGTAGGATCTATTACCGATTGGGCAACTTTTGAACAAGTGTTTCTTACAAATTTTGGAGATGATAGAACTATTTCATATTTAATCAATGCCCTTTATAATCTCAAAGTAAATTCCGGTGAAAGGGTTAAAGATTTCAACTCCAGATTCAACAAATTATTAAATAAAATCCCAACTACTTCTAAACTTGTTGTTGAGGTACAAATAGAATGGTATACTTCTTCTTTACCTTATAATATAGCTATTTTTTTAGATAGAGCTAATAAAGCTACTCTCTTAGAAAACTTGAAAGAAGCTCTCCCAGTTGTAAAGAGAATTTTAGCATTAGAGAAACGATCATAGACAAAAGAAAGGAAAACAAAGAAAGAGACATTTAGTCAAGATTCCAAAAAGAAAATCTCAAAAGATCCATTTGATCTTGAAGGTCTTCAAAAAAATTTAAAGACTATGTCAAATGATATGATTGATATAAAGAAACAAGTTGTTGAAACTTCAACCGCTAAAAAATCCTTTCGTCCATTCAAGAAAAATCCTTCTTCAACATTTCAACCTCCAAATGAAATTTCAAACGTTGAATCTGATCAAGAAATTGAAGATCCCTCACCTTCTAAAAATGAATTAGAATCTGAAGAAGAAGTTGAATTAATTGGTTTATGGGATTTCATTCTTCCAACAGAGGAAGAAAATGAAGCTATTCCTGTATTTACAAGAAGTAAACCTTCTTTAGATCTGATTGTGTCAAATCCCAAACAAAATTCTATTCCTATGAAAGAAATAATCAAAAAATCTAAAACTGTACAGACATATCCGATTTTATCAGATCCTTCTACAAATTCCAAAACTTTGATTGTATCAGATATAGTCGAATACAACATAGTAGAATATATGAAAAAGATCAAGGAAAATATCTCATTACATTAAATGACCAAACTCAAACAACAACAACATATTTTTCCCAGAGAACTCAAAGAAATTCCTATAGAACCGATACAACCACCAGTTATAGCACAAGATTCAAGGGATATGGGAAAACCTCCATCATCTATCAATAAAGTGAATTCCAATGATATTATTTTAATTGGTGATAAATCTATTTCTCAAACGCCTCCTTTTCTTTTGACTTATGAAATTTTTAACAAGAATGTTCATAACTGTCTTTTTTATTTAGGAGTTTCTTCAAACATTATGCCAAGAACAGTGTGTACAAAATTAAATATCACTCCTCAAAAAGCATCTGTATATATAGTTCAATTGGATAGAACAAAAGTTGAAGTTATTGGAGAAATGTTATCAGTATCTATTAGATTATCATCTAATCCAAGAGTATCACAAGTGATTGATATTTTAGTCACAAATATTCTTGAGTTTTATGGCCTTATTTTAAGCAGGGATTGGTCTGGGAAATTACATGGATATTTCGCTACTGATTGGTCACATATGTGGTTACCATACAATGGAAAACCAAATCAAATCAAAATTGAACGTGAGAAATTTATGAAACACACAGTTACTGAATTAGAGGGACCAAATGAACCTGTAGCTTTTACTAATAATATCATAGGGAATTATTCAGCAGAATCATCCCTTGGTTCATTTAACGCTCAGGTTTCACCTTTTTTAGAAAATACTGTTACTTCTCAAATTGAAAACTTTTCTCAGACAGACTCTTCCAGATGTGTTAATTTTAGCAATCAAATTCCAAAACAATATTTATTTTGGACTTTATTTTTTGATGGTTCGAAATCAAAAGATAGTGCAGGAGTAGGTTGCATTTTAATTAATCCTCAAGGAGATAAAATGATGCTAGCCTGTAGACTCGAGTTTCAATGCACAAATAATACTGCTGAATATGAAGCATTGATACAAGGTATGTATAAAGCTATAGGATTGAATCTTAAATATTTGCAAGTATATGGAGATTCTGAAATAATAGTCAAACAAGTCAGAAACATGATTCATTGTATTTCTGGACACTTGATACATTATCAAAATCTAGCGTAGAATCTCATTTCTCATTTTACAGCATTCAATATCTCTACAATTCCTAGATTACAAAATGCGAGCGCTGATTTACTTGCTAATGTAGCATCTAGACTTATACCACCTGAAGAATTTAGCCTAGATATTTTTTCAATTGAATTAATTTTTAGATCATCCATTCCAGACAATATAACAAATTGGAAAGTATTTAATGATTATGCAAATATAGTAGACTTTCTTACATCAGAAAGAGCTTATGAAGGTCAAATTTTGGATGAAAATGAACATTATTTACATATCAAAGATGAAACAAACAATAATTCAATTCCCAAATCTGTAGTCAAAATGGAAGACCTTTATGACTTAAAAGATAGGTTTAAAAAAGTGACCGATTCAAAAATTCAAAGTTCGACTTTAAAGTTTGAATTGATTAATATTGGTACTTCAGAGAAACCTCAAAATATCAACTTAGGTCTTGGTCTAAGATATGAAGAGAGGATATCATTCATTAAATTTTTTAAGAAATACAAAGATATATTTGCATGGGATTATTCAGATCTTAAAACATATGATACTTCCATAATTCAACATACCATTCCTATAATATCAGATGATAATCCTGTTCAACAAAAACTCAGGAAAATTCATCCAAATTTAGAAAGTCAAATTAAATCTGAACTAAATAAAATTCTCAAACCCAAAATCATTTTTCCTGTTAGACATTCCAAGTGGGTGTCAAACATGGTTCCGGTTAGGAAAAAGAATGGAGACATTAGAATTTTCATAGATTTTAGGAATTTGAATAAAGCCTGTGAGAAATATAATTTTCCCTTACCTACCATGGAACAGATATTACAATCTGCTGCAGGGTCTAAATTGATGTCTTTTCTAGATGGATTTTTAGGGTATAATCAAATCATGGTTTATCCTAATTATAGATTAAAAACAACATTTAGAACAAAATGGGGAACATACGCATATCAGAAAATTCCTTTTGGACTGATTAATGTCGGAGCTACGTTTCAGCGTGCTATGGATATAGCTTTCAGAGGAATAATCAATAGCTCAGTTGTTATATACTTAGATGAAATTACTGTTTATTCTAAGCATATAAACAATCATATTAATCATTTAAAAAACGTTTTCGAAAAATGCAGAAGATATTCTATTTCCCTCAATCTTAAAAAATGTTATTTTTCTTTATCAAAAGGTAAGCTATTAGGATTTATTGTTTCTAAAAATGGAATTCATATAGACCCTGATAGGATCCAAGAGATTGAAAATATTCCTCTACAACATAACAAAAAAAGAGTGCAATAATTTTTAGGAAAAATTAATTTTGTAAAAATATTTGTTCTAGATTTCTTCCAAATTGTCCTACACCTACAATCAATGATCAAGAAAAATTCAATTTTTAAATGGGGAAAATAAGAAAGAAATTCTTTTGAGTTAATTAAGAAAGCTATTGTTGAAGCTCCCTATTTAACAACTCTTGATTTTTTCAAATCCTTTGTGTTATACATGTTCTCTCCAGATACATCATATGCAGCTATTTTAACACAGTTAAATGATCAAAACATTGAAGCACCCATTGCGTTTTTTAGTTCTAATGTTCAAGGTGCTGAATTAAACTAATCATCTATATAAAAACAAGCTTATGTCATGGTTAAATCTTTGAAAAATTTTAGACCTTTTCTCTTAAAAACACACACCAAGATAATAGTACCTTACTCGACAGTAAGGCAATTATTAATACAACGATAAGTAGGAGAGAAAAGAGAAAATTGGGTAACTGCACTTCAGGAATATGATGTAGAAATACACCCAGCTAAAATTGTTAAAGGAAAAGGTCTCTGCAATATTTTAATTGGATCTTCTCATTTTCCTAAGGATGAAGATCAATCAAAAGAAATACAAATATCTGAGGTAAGCCTAAATGATTCTCAATCGCAATATACTGATATGAAATTCTTCTTAAAAAATGGATATGCTTCTTTAAATCTCAATTATACTTCAAAGCATGCTTTGAGACTTAAAGCAAATCAATATGAACTCGTAAATGATATCTTATTTAGGAGGAATTACGATTCTGTATTATTAAGATGCATAGAGAAAACTGAAGCTGAAAAGGTATTGCAAGAACTACATGATGGACCAGTTGGAGGTCATTTCGAAGGAAATACCACAGCTCATAAAATATTGCATGCCAGTTACTATTGGCCAACTTTGTTTATAGATGCACTTGAATATGCAAGAAAATGTAAAACATGTCAAACTACAACAAGAAGAGAAAGGAAACCAGTGTTTCCATTATGACCAGTAAATATCCAACAACCATTTGAACAAGGGGGGTTAGAAATTATAGGTGAAATAACTCCAAAAATTTCAAAGCAGCACAGGTATATTCTAACTACAACCGATTATTTCACAAAATGGGTAGAAGCTATCCCATTGAAAGTGGTCTATACAAAGAATATTACTGATTTTATTCATCAATTCATAATTACCAAGTTTGGCCTTCCATCGACTTTGATATTTGATAATGCATATTACTTTTCTGGAAATGCAATGATTGAATTCGCTTTGAAAAGAGGTTTTAAATTAAAATACTTAGCTAATTATTACCCACAAGGAAATGGATTAGCTGAATCTATGAATAAAAACCTATCAGAATCATTAAAATAACTGTGGGGAAAAATCATAAGAACTAGCATAAAGCGTTATTATTTTTTCTTTGAGCAGATAGAATGACTCAAAAAGCTTTAATAGGAACTTCATCATTTGTGTTAGTTTATGGAAAAGAAGCAATTCTACCCTCAAATGTAACAATACCCTCATTTTATTTAGTACATTTTATTGATGAAAATCCTTCTTCTTCTCTCCAACTTAGACAAGATCAAATCCTTAAGTTAGAAGACGAAAGAGAAAAAGCTAAAAAAACTCATATCCATCATCAACAAGTAATAAAAGCCTCATTTGATTTAACATCTGTTAGTTCAAAATATTTTCAAATTGGTGATTTAATATTAAAATGGGATAAAGCTCATGAAGAAAAGGGTAAACACACAAAGTTTCAAAAACTCTAGCTAGGACCATTTCAAATAATCGAAAAAATTGGTTCATCAACATTTTTGTTACAAGATTTATCAGGTAAAAAAGATTATTTACCTGTTAATGGGAAAATTTTGAAAAAATATTTTTCCTAGAAGGAAATCCTTCTATCTTTGTACATTAAAATTTTACTTTCATATAGAAATAAAATTGTTTAGTACTGACAAATGACTTTTCAAAAATAAGTCTTAGATAATTTTTTTTTGCTTTTTCTTCTTCCACTTATTAAAAAATAGAATTTTTAAAGAAAAATCGAAAGATTTACGAAAAATTAGATTCATTTTATCTTTCTAGAAAAATGGAATTTCAATAAAACAATTATTTTGTTGAAAAACTCTCATTTTTATCTAGTATGAAAATTCTTTTATTAGTCATGAAAAGAAAATTATATTATAGTGAAAAATCTTCTTCAGAAAAGAAATCTAAACAACTTGACATTATCATCTGGCATCTTAGAAAGAAATATGATTCATCCCATCCAGTAAATCTTGTAATTTTCAAAAGAAATTTAAAAAAGGAAAAATTAAAAAAATAAAAAGTTCCGAGAAAAATTAAGAGATAGTAAGTCTCATCATGAGCCAACTTGATCAGTTTAATTACTATTTGTGAATAGCATTGTCACTATTTGGTTACCAAGCCCAGAAAATGGCTTTTAAGCAGATAAAAATAATAAAGAAAAATAATTTAATTATGAAAATAATGAGAAATACTGGATGGAAAAATGGATCATAGCTGGTTAAAAGATAACCCTGCCAAAAGCTTAAAACTGCCTATTGGAATAGAGGCTCTATCTATGATAAAAGAGTAAAATTATTAAAATCTTTATTTGTAAATATTATTTCCTATCTTATTTTTAACTAAGTAAAGACTGATATTGATTTTTATACTTATATCTTTTTAGAGAAATTCTCCAAAATTAAGTGAATAAATGAAATTTTCGTTATTTGAAAAAAGATATTATTTATTTGAAATTTCATTTCTTTAACCATTTTATTTTTATATAGAAGGATTTAGAGTTTTCAAATTTTTTTATCAGAGATATCTAGTTCGTCCAAGTGAATCGCCAATTGTTGTACTATACAACAACCCCCATTTATTTTTTATAAATAGGGACCCTTTAGAAATAAATGAAAAAATCTTTTTAGAAAAAAGACACTTGGGAAATAAAATTCCACCCAAAATACACATCGCTCATCATAGATGTTATTTTTTCAAAAAGAAACCTTAAAGAATAAAATCTGCAGATAGAAAAATGCGCTCTTTAGAAAGATTTACTTTCCGTTTTCGCATCGCACTTGACTTAGTTAAGACTTAAATGAGCAAAGTGATAAAAGTTGCAATAACCGTGGACCCGAAGAAGCAAATAAAATCAAACATATAAATCTTTTTAGCATCGCATCCATCTTTCACTTTCACAAATCGAATCACGTGCAACTTATAGTATAGACTTAAATATATCTTTTAAATCTTGCTATCTGCGATTTGCACAGATCACATTTCCCAATGTTTACGAGACAATCACGAAATATTATAAGAAATCATTGCGATTTGCGCATTCAATAATATCAGCGTGTGAAGAGAAACTTATGTCATATCGGATTGAATTTTAGATCTTAATAGCTTTAAACGATTAATAAGCGTTGCATGTGAAGCCAGGTGAAGCCATGTCAAGCATTAAATTTTGAAATCATAATGAATTATGAAGAGATGATTGATAAGATTGACAGAGTTTCACCTGAGTTTGAAATAAACTTCTGATATGTCTTTGTAAATGCTTGTTATATGATATATTTAATTTTCATTATCAGGAAATTAGTTATCGAATTGAGAGAGTCTGAGATGAGTAAGAAAGGTAAAGAAATCTCTCAATCATTGCCCTCAGAAGATACAGATATTCCTTCACTATTCTCAGACACTGTCTATAACAAGGATTGTGGCATCTCGTCATGGGAGGCTATGTACAAACTATTTGAGGATGAAGGACCAAAAGCGATAACAAAGATATCTGCTACAGGCACTGATATCACTTCCGATGCAACTATTTTCGACGTTGCATGCTCCTTTATTCATAAGATAGCCGCAAGACCAAAAATTATGCCTTACACAGATATGATCAAGTGGGCAGTTGAAAATTGAATATTGAAGATAGAGTATTTAAGAATTCTAGAGTAGAGACTATGGGTTCTTTTAAAGCTTAAGATTTGGCAGCCATCTATAATTTACCAGCTCTGCAACAAAAGTATGACAATAGATATGTGCAAACGTTCAAAGCTAAACATCTAGATATTATCAAGGTCATCCATGAGTGGAAGGAAAATGAGGGAAAGCCGAAGTAAGAAAAATCTAGTATGTACTCCATTGCACAAACCCCTCATCCCTATTTGTTTGTTGCAGGTATGTTGTGTAGGTTATTTACTAGACCTGATAGTACTAGGTTCTCTAGAAATTGGGTTCCCTTAATTGACACAATCGTCAATTCATCCATTTTGAATTGGGCAGACCTTTTATCTAATTATTTAGACAAACACATTGTTGAATATAGGAATAAAAGGAATGCTTCCCCTCAAGAAAATTCACCCTTTTTCATGTATGCTTATGTTATGGATTCCATCTTTTATATTTCTACATTTCCAATCATGGGTTGGAAATGGACCATTACAGACCCTACACCAATCCATATTTACCATGTAGAACTCTGGGATTCCAAATACCACTTGCATTTCTTTAAAGTTTGTTATGGGATTATGCTGCCTATGTATCAAATTATTTTCGATAAAAATATCCCTAGGGTTTCCAAGGAAGTCAATAGAGATATTGTTCCTATAGCCCGATGGTTTGCTAAAGAGAAATTTACTTATGTTCGAGTATTTGGAAGTTCTTCTCTTCCACATATTTTGCCATATTATGTACCAGATATATTGTTTGGGAGAGAAATAGCTTATCAACTTATTAATGGTGTTACCAGGCAGTTAAAGGATGACGAAAAGACTATTTGGCGTTCATTCCCTATACAGTGTGGTACTTTTTCTTTAGCCAATATTGGCTATACATACAAAGGGGCTCCTAATATTTAGATGTTAAATTTAGCATTTATGCCTGGGAGACTATATGATCCAAATGATGAAATTAAGAATTACATGGCAAGACTTAAGACCAAGCCTTTTGTAAAAGAAGAGGATCAGTTTGATGACTTCTTTCAAGTAGTCGAATATTTTTTAGTTGTTATTAAGAGGGTTTCCAATCAATCAAATCAGGAAGATATCAAAGACTTTCAGGAACACAGAAATAAGAGGTTAAAGAATCTCCCTTTGAATTTGCTAGTTATGGAAGAAGAAAAACACACTCCAAGTGTTAGTCTTGACGAATAAATGAAGAATGATTCTAAAAATGAATCTGATAAGTCTCAACAGCAATCTGATAAGATCGATCAATATGAAGATGAGGCTGAGTCTACAAAAGCCAATTCAAAAATTAACCAGATTATTCGAGATATAGAGTTGCAAGGAAAAATAAACAACAATGTCATTGAATCAGATATAGAAGCAATTCCAAAAGGTCAGATCATAGAAGATCAATCTAAATCATCTGAAGGAAAATACCTAATAAATGAATGGGAGCAATTTTCCCAAGCGATAAAAACTTCTAAAGGAAAGGTAAATACTGGTCAAGCAACAGGTTTTCAAACACTTGGTCCTTCCTGGAGGATAGTTCAGACTATCAACCCTTTACAAAAAATTCTAGCAACACAGAGCAGAGAGGTTATTCCGGCCTATTCCATAGATCAAATAATTTTGAAAATAGAATACATTCCATCATTGGATATCTTCTATAGTCCCAACCATATAGTTTTAGTCAAAATAAATAAGAGAAGAAGGACTGATGAAATGACTCTTAAATCTATAGATGAATCAGTTGACATCCTCTGGAAAGATTAAGGCAAGTGACATCTTCTGGAAGATCTACAGGAAGATCAACATTGCAACGAGAGAGGTTTTGATGTAGGAGACTAGGTCTTTTTACGGCTACAACAATACAAACAAATATCCCTCAAGCAAGCTAAGAAGGATAATAAATTATCTCCAAATTACTATGGTCCTTACAAGGTGTTCCAAAATATTGGTACTATGGAATAGAAATTGGAGCTTCCTGCTTCTTCACAAGTGCATCCGGTTTTCCATGTTTTATGCTTAAAGAAGGTTATAGGTGAAAATCTTCCATTTCAAACAATATTGCTAGAACTTTATGAGGAAGGAAAAATCATGTTGGAACCTGAAGAGGACACTAAAACAAGAACTCAACAGCTACGAAATTGATCAATTTTAGAGTATCTCATCAAGTGGAAGAACTTACCCACTGAAGATTATACATGGGAGGATGGGAATTTTATACAGAATCACCCAGAGCTACTCAAGCATTGAGGACAACACTTTTTTGAAGGAGAGGGGCATGTCAGGTCCCTATATTACTAGTTTAGTCCTTTATTGTTATTATTGTAGCCCCCTTATTGTTATTGTTGTACCCATGTAACCCCAATATTGTTATTATTGTGCCTTTACATTATTATTGTTAGGTCGGCTAGGATTATATTGTGGCCCCATGGACTCCTATATAGAGAAGGAGGTTTTGGTCATTTGTATCATCCAATAATTGTTCATTTATGTAATGTATTGGAGGTTGCCCCATCGAAGTGGCTGATTTATAAGGCATTGATCTCTCTTTTCTTCTATTTTTGGAGCTGTTTTCACAACACAAAACAACAATGGGTATGATATTAAAAATTATGTTTGGAGGGCATAATATTAAAAATGATTTTTGGAAAAATGGAGGGAGAAAATTTAGACATCAAGTTAAAATAACATTTCTTCTGTCCAAAACACATCACTTTGTTTTGGTCATCTCCCACTGTCTTAGTGATTAGTTATTTTGTTGTGGGTCTTTTTCTTGCAACTATCTTACTGCAATTCCTTCCGGGTGCCTTTAAATCTCCTCCTACTGAAATCTCATCTTGGCACAATTTCCCATTCCCTGGTTTTGCAAACACGTTCACGACCCTGTGTGTAGTTAACATCGAAGCTCTTGCCACTAGTTACTCTCATTTGATAAATCAAAACAAACCGAGTGATGAGGGTAAAGAGCTGGCAATTAATGGAAAATATTCCCATGGTCGCCCCATAGACAAAGATAGTAGGACTGGCCATGGGTTCATTTCTCAGGTAAAATCTAATACATTAATGTATCCTATGCTTGAGAAATAAGTTTTGATTTTTATTTATTGTTTAAGAGTTAGGAATCTCTGGATGTTGAGGTTTTTTCTGATATATCATAATTTATGAATCAGGTGTTGGAATTCGAATTAGGTATATGTTATAAAAGTTGATGTAGATCCGAAGCTCGGAAGGGAAGAAGTTGCAGGTCTGAGTAATGGGTTATTTTTTTTCTGTTGCACGAAGCTAGTTTTCCAAAATGTAAGTTTGTGTATCGCTCTTCTGTAATATTGCCTCATTTTACTCTTATGTGTGTTATTATTCATTGTTTGGCTGGTTATTGTTACCTTGTTTTTTTCCTAAGATCCAAGCCACTCTCCCTCACCAAGATCCTTGATCTCTCTCGCTCACCAGGATCCTTGTTACTCGACTCTCGCTCATGATGAAATGTTACTCAGCTATGGATCAGTCACTGCGCTCATATATTTCTGCCTCCAGCCGTGAGCGTTTGTCGTAGATCTCCGCTCTGACTGTGCTCATATTTTGCTTCCTCCTACCATGAATGTGTGCTGCAACCCACTACTCTCATAATTTATGAATCAGGTTTTGGAATTCAAAGCATCTCTCAGATCGAAATAGAGAGATAGGGAGTGGCAGTCGAAGCCTCTTTCCAACGCAGATATTTATTTCATCAGGTAAGATTATGGAAAGAACTCTTTATGACACTAAGAACATCTATTTTCAAATCTAAAGTTGTTGTTTTCACTCAGCAGATCATCATTTTCTCACCGGATTTATTTTTCCCACCATGATCTTCTTAGCTCAGTAGTTTTTGGGTTTTTTTTAAAGTAGATTGTTTATTTTCAAAATATTTAAAGCTAATTATTTGATTTCACTCATGTTTATTATAGGATTTTGCAATAAACTCATAGGTAAAGTCAATTATTTGATCTCACTCATGTATATTACATGTCCATTACAGGATTTTGTAGTATTTTGCAATGACTTAAGTTTAGGAGTAGTATTTCACATCCTTAGTTTTTTTTTATGAGTTGAATTAGAATTAGTTTTTTCCTTTGAATTTATTGTATAAGTAGTTTTAGTGTGGAAGTTTCATTGATGTGTTTCATATTCACAATCCATCTTTAATATTTAGAAATATTGACACTATTTATCTTAAAAAGCCACGTTCGAAACATCAAAACATTAATATTATCTGAAAACCAATGCGAAGAATTAATATTATCTAAAAACCAATGTGAAGCATATCTAATAGTATGGAAAAACAATAAATTTTCCACCAAAATTACATTTCGGGAACATATTGTGAAAAGAAATTAAAAAAATTAGGTTAACATTGTATTGTTTCAGGGCTATGATGCATCCATTCTTTTGGATGGCTATAATGGTAACTAGTCGACATATCTTATAGTATGGAAAGATAGTACTTTTGCCACCAAAATTACATTTCAGGAACTTATTGTGAAAAGAAATTGAAAAAAATCTTAGGTTAAAACTGTATTGTTTCAGGGATGTGATGCATCCATTCTCCTAGATGGCTATAATGGTAACTAGCCATAGAAGAAGGCTCCACATAATTTGGGTCTTAGGGCATTCGATGTGGTTGATGATATAAAGGTTGCGTTTGAAAATAAATGTTCGGTCGTTGTGTCTCGTGTTGATATTATAAATTCCTGTGCCCATTATTTTTGTTTCCACATTGAAGTGAAGCTATTTATATGTCCATTTATATTACTATTGCTCTGTATTCCTGCGATTCCTTATATTCCTTTTCCAAGACTGTGATTCCTGGTAAGACTGTGATTCCTTGTATTCCTTATCAAAGTGACTATTTATTCACGTTGTATTCACTCTTTCCAATGCCATTGCAACCCTCACCTAGTCCAATATACCATCATTTCGACGAGTCGTTGATGCACATTGTACTTTTAACTAATCAATGCTCATTAAATTTTACTTTGTCAATTTTTGATTTTTGGCCATGTTATTAGAACCCCATTGTCTAGGTTTCTAGTGTAGTCAATGTTCTTTATCCACATTCTGTTCACTCTTTCAAATGCAATTGAAACCCACACCTAATCCAATATACCATCATTTCAACATGAGTAGTTGATCCACATGGTAATTTTGACTAGTCAATACTCATTAATTATGCTTTGTCAATTTTGGATATTGGCG
Organism: Pinus albicaulis; assembly: GCA_034641835.2. Lineage (NCBI taxonomy): Eukaryota > Viridiplantae > Streptophyta > Pinopsida > Pinales > Pinaceae > Pinus > Pinus albicaulis. The sequence goes on from CM076576.1 coordinate 403,964,451, forward strand.
ATGTTATTAGAACCCCATTGTCGAGGTTCTTAGTGTGCTTGATGTTCAAAGTGATAAAAGGTTATAGATATTTTTCCACTTTTAGTGGTATGTAGAAGTAATTGATTAATTTTTAGTAATAAAAGTTTGTTCCAGTTATATATTGTGTGAGCTTTTAAAAGCCAAAAAAAATCTCTATCACTTTATGGATAATATCATTGGATTGTTTACATATATAATCACAAAATATAGCAATAAGTGAGACAAAAAAACTAGATATGGAAGGAAACAACCCCCACAAAATTATTATTCGTATACTCTTGGTTTTCTAACACTTGTAAAATAAGTTGTAGAGCCTCCTTGGAGAGCTTGTCTGCTAGGGTATTGAGTTAATGGTATACATGACCACAAGAGAACCAATCCAACTTGTTGTACAGTTGTTTGATACCTTGCAAAATTTGAGCCAAATGATGGGCCACTATGCTGACTTTGTTGCAGACTCAATCCACAACAAGTTTTGAATCCCCCAAAATATTTAATTTTTTGACATATTTTTGGTTGACCACATTAACAAGAGCCTAGAGAGTTGAAAATTAAACTCTCATGTTTGTGCCCATACTTGGAGCATATTTGATATGCAAAAAATGAGCAACTTTTTCATATTTCTTTCCACAATTATTTCATTTCATTGCTTTTATCTTTGATGTTTTGTCATCAATTAAAGATTTCATTCCTCCATTAGCAAGACTGCCTACATATAGACCTTCGCTTTCAGGTTCTGTTTCTTTAGGTGGTTCACGCCTAATGAATTTCTACTCATCAATGCTAGTTGGGGTCATATGGTAAAATTTCATCTACTTTTCATCAACCTTAAAGAAAAGAACCATCATATCAAATGATTCACACCCATTAACAAGACAAAATAAATTAGCTAAAATCCATTCTGGTGAGATTTTGGATATATTGAAACCATTCCCACAGGCTTCAGAAACCACTATGGCTCCAGTTCAAGTTATGGATGGAAAGACAAACTCCTTGCCAAAATATCTTGGCAATCAATCAAGTTCTCTTGTAGTTTCATTTTCCAACAACGAAAATCATTTTATTTTACATTTTTCCATCATTCCTACATTTGAAGCACTGACTATAGATAAAGCAGATGGAGTTAAACTGTCACCAGTGAACATGCCTACTGTGACAACATGTGATCTCTCTGATGGTACGGTTTCAAATTGTTTTGTATTTTATGCACTTGAGTCTGGATTAGATCATCATACTAGTGAACAACATAAAAAAAATATCTAAAAAACAAGAAGTTATTTGAATAAATGAATGCTCAAATAAGATGACAAAATCTGAGCACAAGCCTAAAAAGCAGTAGATGCAACAACATGTGTCATTGGTAGGAAGCTCTTTAAATATGGAAAGGGAGTCAAAAGGATAGGTGGTTGCAAAGGAGTCTTAAATTAGTGGTTCTCATAGGCAGGTGTAGGAGTTAATTTTGAGTCAGACTTCATCATCTACCTCAAAAGCTCCTTTAATGATAGCCCTACAGAAGACAATTAAAGTTTTTGGTGGAAGGTCTAATCTTGACCTAGCTATAAACACAATTCTGCATTCTTCATTGCCATAGCTTGATTCTGCAGCCCATCCTTGTGGTTCATTTAGCAATCCCACAAAATGTGAAAATATATTATTGCAAAGAATTCATCAGGAAACATGGTTAATGTTGTGGACACTCCCTCATTAAGGATATCATGAGATTCATCATATGTAGATGAGATCACTGAAATATATATTTTAATGGGAACTTGGAACCTTTACAAGATTCAGAATATATGAGTGAATTTATCATTGTTGATATGCCTTCATCTTTGGGAAGCTCTGGTGAGGGATATGAAGGAAAAATAGAAACATTTGGGCTAGTTATAGAGTTTTCTACAAAGGATGCTGGAGTAGTAAAGAAATAAGCAAAAGATATGAAGTTTGATAACAATAATGTTCTTGTAGGAACATTGAAGAGCCCAACATGCAATGAGGATGGCATTAAATTCAAAAGTTAGAAATGTGAAGAATAAACAATCTGAATTAACAATTGAAAATGCTAGACAAAGCTGCAGCAATAATTTTGTTAATTCTGTAATTGGAGAGAAGAAATATCTTGGAAATGTTCTCCATCCTTAGCATGGGAATATTGTGGTTTATGATTCCCCAGATAATTTGTCAAGTTCACCTGATGCTAACATAAATAAAGAGCTCACTTATTTTTCGAATTATGTCATTGGAAAATAAAAAGCTAGTTTGCATGATGGGGAGAATAAAATCAATGGAATGCATGAGAGTAGGTTGGCATTTAAATTGGCTACACATGACAATGGAACAATGGTTGTTGATAAAAATCTTCTCAAAGAGAAAAAGGGTGAAGTGTTAGTTGTATCTAAGCAGACAACAACAAATACAAGGAAGGTGTCTGAATGGGAATTACAATCAGAAGCTACAACAGTCCTCCCTAAAGATGATATGGCTATTTTGGAGGAAAAACAAGGTTTCCAGTTTGGTAACAAATTTTATAACTAAAAACAATCTTTTGGATATATAAACAATGGTAGGGTTAACCATGATAGTGCTAAAGTATGTGGGGAAGGTTCAACTGCCAATGTGAAGGATATTGACACACAAGATAAGGGTCAAGTATCCACCACTAATAGTGATATTTGTGAAATTTATCCTCAAATTCAAGTGTCATATTTTCCTATTGAAAGTGAAGGAAAAAGGGATTTAGTAGTTAGATTGAGAGAAAAGGAGAATAAAAGTTCTTACAAGTTTTTTGCGAAGAATAATGTTGCAAATATTGGTGATGCTGCCAAGGTAGCAGTTGTCAACAAGAAGAAGAAAAAGAAGTATCTTATAGTAAGGCAAATGCTGCAGCTCCCACTAGGATTTATATAATTCTTATAAGGTTCAAGAGGAGAAGGAGGAAGATGTGAACCTTCCAAAACCATCCAAAATAGTAATTGATGTTGTCAAGAGTAAGAATTATTCAAAAGAGCCTGAGAAGAATGTTAGGTCCCTATATTAGTAGTTTATTCCCTTATTGTTATTAGTGTAGCCCCATTATTGTTATTTTTGTACCCCTGTAACCCCAATATTGTTATTATTGTGGCCTTAAATTATTATTGTTAGGTCAGCTAGGATTATATTGTGGGCCCATGGACTCCTATATATAGAAGGAGGTTTTGGTCATTTGTATCATCGAAGAATTGTTCATTTATGTAATGTATTGGATGTCTCCTCCTAGAAGTGGCTATTACTAAGGCGTTGATCTCTCTTTTCTTCTATTTTTGGAGCTGGTTTCATAAAATTTGGTAACAGAGCTTTGGATTCTAAGGTTTCGCTGCTCCAAAAAGGTCATCATGGAATTTTCGCTATACCTTTTTTTTCTACGAGGGTTCAGAAGCTTAAATTTTTACAGAGCGAAGCTGCAATCCTAAGAAATGTCGTGGGAAAAATTCAGAGCTTGATTCATAATATTTTCGGAGATAAGGTCTATGGAAGTTAGAGATTTTTCAGGCTCCCGAATTTCATCTCAAAGAGGTGGCCGTGGGAAAATCATCATAACTCTCTCTCTGAGCATTAGATTGGAATTATGAAAAAAATGGTCGCAAGTACACGAACTATAGTTTCATGTGTATCAATTTAAGATCCGGAGGAGGAAACAATGACACGTGGAACACCATACAAGGTCGCTCTACTGAACCAGTCCATAATTAGGTCATTGTGGGAGATTTGGCATAACTTTGTCTTGAAGAATCCAAATCAGGCTAGACCTCTATAATTTGAAAGAAGATTCAGAGGGAAACTATAGGGCCCAATTTCAGATATTGAAGATCCAAAATCACAAAGATAATTCAGTTTCAATATCGAGCTCCTAAAAAGCAATAAAAGGGTGTGTATTTTTTTCGAATTACATAAGTCTCATTTGAAAAAATTAGTTTGAATTTTCCAAGGGCATATTGAAGAATATATATCAGTATTGGGTTCTAAAATTCCACCTAAAAAGAATTCAACACCCATTAAGCCTTCTGAAGGCTTTACTATGACTCATGAAGATGAATAAATGCAACATGAGATATCAAAATTACAAGAGAAAGTGCATCAAATTTCTCTACCGCAAATCGAAACAAAAAATGAAATGGAAGTTTGAAGAAATGTGAGAAAACTAAGATGGATGTTTTGAAGAAAGGTGTGGAAGCTAAGATGAATGATTTGTAAGCTAAGATGGATGGCATGGAAGTTGGCATGAAAGGTAAGATGGATGACATGGAAGCTAAGATGGATGAAAAAATTAAATACAACTTGGAAAACATGAAGAATGATCTAAAAGTAGACATTGAAGGTTTGGTAAAGTTGATACTAGAAATGTTTCCTAATGGCGAAAATATGGTAGACGAAACTCATGATGACAACAAAATAAATGTTAATCGTGATTGCATAAACTCTAATGTTGGATGGAAGAACCGTCATATTCCAAAGATGGATATGAGGAAGTTTGATGGCAAGGATCCTGTAACATGGATACTACATATGGAGAAATATTTTGATCTCAATAATGTAAAAAACACACAAAAGCTGGTACGCATTGCAACTTTACATTTAGAAAAAAATACATTTGTATGGTATGGATGGTTTTGCTCCCATAAAAAAATTGTCACTTGGTCAATTTTTACGGAGGAAATTGTAGCATATTATGAGGATATAAAAAGAAACACCTTCTTTAACCAATTGATAAATATCAAACAAAAGGGTTGAGTGGTGGAGCACATTGAGGACTTCCAAAAATTCAATATAAGGGTAACTAATATTCCATAGGGACATAGGATTGATTACTTCATAGGGATATTAAAGAATAAAATCCAACATGAAGTTCGCGTTTGGGAACCTGATTCATTGGAAAAGGCATTCAAGTTGGCTAGAAAAATTGAATGTAAAATTATGGCGACAAGGAAGCCTACCACTCACATATATAATGATGGAAGTGTTTCTACTCCCAGACTTCCACAACCTACAAATTTGACACCACAAAAATTGGAAGAAAAAATAGTGAAAGGGCTTTGCTACAGTTGTGATAGAAAATACACTAAAGGTCATAAGTGTGCTGAGAAGAAATTATTTTACATAGATTGTGAAGAGGAAGAAGAAGATGAACAAGAATCTTTAAGCAAAGAGGATATACACTAGGAACCAACCCTGGAAGAGGAAGAAATGATTCTGACCATATGATGTAATGCGTTGGTAGGAATTGCCTCTCCTCAAACTGTCAAGATCGAAGGACATATCAAGAATAAAAGGGTAATAGTGTTGATTTATTCGGGTAGTACCCATAATTTTATTCATTGTAAGGTAGCCAAATAATTGAATTGTTTCCTATACCCAACACCAGAATGTCAAGTGATGGTTGCGAATGGAGGAACTATAAATTTCTCTAGAAAATGCCATAATATCAAGCTAACCATGGGGGAATATGTATTGGATAGTCCAATGCTTTCCATTCCAATGGGAGGTGTTGATGTTCTACTATGAGTACAATGATTACACTCTTTAGGGATGGTAGATTTTAATTTTCAAGAATTTTTCTTGAATTTTTTTTTAGAAGGAAACGAAGTCAAATTATGGGGTATCATAGGGAAGCCAGGAAAGGTAATAAACTCTAATGTCATGACAAATCTTCTGAAGAAATAACAACGAGGCATAATTGCACAATTATTCTCACTAGATGTTCCAACATCAAAATCATATATTTTTGCAGACCTCTAAAAAGTCTTGGACAATATTTCCAAGGTGTTTGGAACTCCCAAAGGAATCCCACCTATTATTTATCATGATCATGTTATTCATTTGATTCCAGGAAGTTTTCCTCCAAACATCCAACCTTATAGATATCCTCATGTCCAAAAGAGCGAAATTGAACGTATGATTGCAGAAATGTTAGAGGCTGGTATAATTCAACCTAGTCAAAGTTCTTTCTCTGCTGCAGTAGTATTGGTGCACAAGAAGGATGGATCATGGCACATGTGTCCAGATTATAGGGAGCTCAATAAGCTCGCCATTAAAGATAAATTTCCTATTTCTGTGATTGATGAATTATTGGATGAATTACATGGAGCAATTTATTTTGCCAAGTTGGATCTCTATTCAGGATAACATCAAATTAGAATGAAGATTGAAGATATTCCAAAAACAGCATTTCGAACTCATCAGAATCATTATGAATTTTTGGTCATGCCTATTGGCCTTGCCAATGCACCTTCTATATTTCAAGGGTTGAATAATTCCATTTTCAAACCCTTAGAAAATTTGTGCTAATATTTTTTGATGACATACTAATCTACAATAGGTCTTGGAAGGATCATGTTCAACATGTTGAGAGGGTGCTCAAACTATTGCAGGAGAACCAATTATATGCATAAACATCCAAATGTTTCTTTGAAGTGCAAGAGCTGGAATATCTGGTTCATATTGTATCTCACAAGTGTGTTAAGGTAGACCCTAACAAAATTAAAGCCATTAAGGAATGGAAAGTCCCCACAACCATAAAGTAGTTGCGAGGATTTCTCAGGTTAACAGGGTATTATCGCAAGTTTTTTAAGAATTATGGGAGAATAGCAGCACCTATAACAACATTATTGAAGAAATATGCATTTTCATGGACTCCTGAAGCAACTAATGCCTTTGAACATCTTAAAGAGGCAATGTGCCTAGCACCGGTCATAGCTACTACAGACTTCACAAAAACCTTTATTGTGGAATGTGATGCCTCGAGAAATGGAATTGGTGTTTTCTTAATGCAAGAAGGAAGACTCATTGCTTTTGAAAGTCGTCCAATCAAAGGAAATTATTTACAAAAATCTATTTATGAGAAGGAAATGTTAGAAATGATACATGCACTAAAGGAATGGCGACCTTACCTAATGGGAAGACACTTCAAGGTAAAAACTAATCATGATATTCTTAAAAACTTTTTGGAGAAAAGAATATCTTCATAAGAGTAGTAAAAATGGGTCCCAAAGATGTTGGGTTATGACTTTGAAATAATCAACAGAAAAGGGAAGCTAAATTTTGTTGCAGATGCACTCTCAAGAAAGAATGAAGAGGTGGAAGCATTTCTTTGTGCCATTTCTATTATCCAACCAGATTGGATAATTGAATCAAGGTATGAATGGAATAAGGACGAAGAAGTGTGGACACTCATTCAAAATTTGCAACAGGATCCCAGTACATCTAATACATTTAGTTGGAAAAATTATTCCTTATGATACAAATATTGCTTATATATTTTTAAGAATTCCCAACTAAAACAGAAGATTCTTTTGGAATTGCACACTTGTCCTTTAGGAGGACCATACCACAGGGTGAAGAAAGATTTTTTTTGCGATGGCCTTAAATTTGATATTCAAAAGTTTGTGGCGGAATGTTTGGTTTTCCAGCAATAAAGTTGAGACAATTAAGACCCTGGGTCTTCTACAACCTTTATCCATTCCAAGTCAACATTGGGAGGAAATTTCAATGGGTTTTATGACAGGTTTACCTAAGTTTGAAGGAAAGAGTGTCGTCATGGTGGTAGTTGATAGACTTACCAAGTATGCACACGTTTTTTCATTATCTCATCCATTTAAAGCAAGAACAGTTGCTACTACATTTATGGACACAATTAAAAAGCTACATGGAAACCCAAATATTATTGTGAGTGACAGAGATCCCATTTTTACTAGAAATTTTTGGATGGACTTATTTTCTTGTTTTGGTACTCAATTAGCTCATAGATCATCTTATCATCCTCAATCCGATGGTCAAACTGAGATAGTGAATAGATGTTTGGAAGGATACATTCATTGTTTTGTATATGATAAACAAACACAATGGGTCAAGTGGTTACCTCTCATTGAATGGTGGTAAAACACATCCTTCCATACTACAGAAAAAATGACCCCATTTATGGCACTTTATGGATATCATCCACCGTCCATCACATCATCTTTAAGAGAAAATTATAAGGTTCAAGCAGTGGAATATCACATCGAGCATCAACAAGAAGTTCTCCAACTCTTAAATGATAAACTAAATTTGGCACAAAATCGAATGAAACAACAGGCAGATCAACATCGCAGTGTGAGAAGTTTTGATGTATGAGACTAGCTATGTTTACGGCTACAAACATACAAAAAAATGTCCCTCAAGCAAGCTAAGAAGGATAATATATTATTGCCAAATTACTATGGTCCTTACAAGGTGTTGGAAAGATTGGTACTATGGCATACAAATTGGAGCTTCCCGCTTCTTCGCGAGTGCATCCAGTTTTCCATGGTTCATGCTTAAAGAAGGTTATAGGTGAAAATATTCCAGTTCAAACAATATTGTCAAAACTTGATAAGGAAGGAAAAATCATATTGGAACCTAAAGCGGTCACGGAAACAAGAACTTGGCAGCTACGAAATCGATCAATTTCAGAGTATCTCATCAAGTGGAAGAACTTACCCACTGAAGATTCTACATGGGAGGATGAGAATTTTAACAGAAGCACCTAGAGCTACTCAAGTGTTGAGGTCAACACTTTTTTGAAGGAGAGGGGCATGTTAGGTCCCTATATTACTAGTGTAGTCCCTTATTGTTATTAGTGTAGCCACCTTATTGTTATTGTTGTACCCCTTTAACCCCAATATTGTTATTATTGTGCCCTTACATTATTATTGTTAGGTCGTCTAGGATTATATTGTGGGCCCATGGAATCCTATATATAGAAGGAGGTTTTGGTCATTTGTATCATTGAAGAATTGTTCATTTATGTAATGTATTGGAGGTTTCCCCCTAAGTGGCTATTTCTAAGGCGTTGATCTTTCTTTTCTTCTATTTTTGGAGATGGTTTCATAACAAAGTAAGTCTTGAAAGAAGTGGACGACTCGGAAGATGTAGACGATATTTCAACTCCTATGAATCAAGTAGCTATTTTAGTTACTGAATGTTCAGGAGGCACAAAGTACTCCAAATATTTTTTTTTGAGAATCAAGGCCCAGTGAAAAGATCTACCAAATCATTTTGAAATTTGGCTAGACATTATTGAATTACTTGGAAATTCTAAAAAACTTAAGAGTCATGTAGGAGAGGTTGATGCATTATAAATCACTGTAAGAGGACTTGATAGGTAGCTGAGTGGGAATTATCTACATAAACATCGTGGGAGAAATATGTTCAGTTTAGATTATGATAGATGGGCCAAGCTAGTGGATGCTTTTGCTGATGGATGTGATATGCAGATGGATGCAGATCTTAGCATTTCCTCTGCTATGTTTCAACCTGGCCAAGGTTATAATAATTTCTTTGCATGAAATACCTGTGTAACACAAATGAGTATCAATGGCATCCTTCCTGTAGGGCCTTATGTGCAATCACCACTTCCACAAGTTGGACTAGTGAGAAATAATTCTGATGTTGATAGGCAACAATGTGCTTCTGGTTCAAAGAAGGGCTTGATTCCTCCTCCACAAACTTCTCTGCCCACAATTCATATATCAAAGAACTGATATGAAGTTGGCAAGGTTTCTAACGAGGATCAGTTGGAACAAAGACAAATTAAATCCATCCTTAATAAATTAACACCCTAAAAATTTGAGAAACTTTTTGAACAAGTCAAAGAAGTGAACATTGACTTGGCATCATGTCTTCATTGTATAATATCTCAAATATTTGACAAAGCCTTGATGGAGCTGGATTTTTGTGAAATGTATGAAAAATTTAGTTTTCAGCTTGCTACATGAATACAAGAATTTATGAAGATAATGAGAAGGTTTTTTTCAAGTGAGTTATTTTGAATAAATGTTAGGAAGAATTTGAAAAATATGAAAGGGAAGAGGCTAAGGCTAAGAAAGAAGAATATCATGGTGAAAAAATCCTTTCAGTAGAATAAAGACAGGAGAAGAAGGCTGCAACATGACGCCAAATGCTAGTAAATATAAGGTTTATTTTTGATATCTATAAAGACAATATATTGACCAAAATAATTATGCATGCATGCATCAAGAAATTAATTGGTGAATTTCAACATCTAGAGGAGGAAAATTTTGAAGCTTTGTGCAAACTGATGAGTATTATTGGTCATATGATTGACCATTCAAAGGCTAAGAAACCTATTGATTCTTACTTCGATAAGATGAAAAAAATGTCCAATAACCAAGGGCTTCCCTCTAGGCTGAGGTTCATATTGAAGGATCTGATTAATCGGAGGAGGAATGGATGGTAAAAAATGAAGAAAGTTGAGGGCCCCGAGAAAATAGAGGAAGTGCATCGGGATGTTGTGTAAGAACTACATTGATAGGGAGGCCACTCTTGAGGTGCCAATATGTGACATTCAGGTCGGAGACTTGTGACAACACTTGATCATGGTGTGAGAGGACCTATGATGCCACCTTACATGGCAGGTGCACAGATGGGTTCACTTCCACATATGGGTTGGATTAAAGGGCCACAACCCCATATGGTACCACGTGACCATGGATTCACCATTCAAGATGCTCAGATTGTGGATAGGGCTCAATTTGAAAATTAGTCTATGCCAATCCCTTCAACACATAGAAATTTTGATGATGGCCACTTGACTCTTGGTCATAAGGGAGGTCTTGTCCAGGGAATACGAGGGAGGGCTCAACCTTTTCCAGATGCTAAGAGTGCTCTAGTAGATATTCCACCATTCACATCCTAAGTAATAGGCAAAAAAGTGCACGTATGATTTCAGGTTGCAGTTCTGACTGGATGCCAGTTGGTATGAGGGATGAAATTTTGACAAGGACTTATGCTACAGAAAAGAATTTATTTTCAAAATCATGTGTCTAGGAAATAAATTTTTTGGATAATTACATAAGAGAGATTAAGAATTCATACTCATTAGGTGACAGAGGTGGGAAGATTGAAAATGATGAATTTCAACTGTAAGAACATTCTTCTCAAAGAAATTTGAGTTCACAACTCATTGAGGTTCAAATTAGGAAAAAGGTTGAAATGGAAATCAAACAATATTACACGTGCATTCCTTTACAATGCTTCCATGAATTCTCATTATTTCTTTTAGAGAAGTCATCAAGTTTCCCTGAATTTTTCTTAATTTGCATGACACACCATCCAGTGTGAGAGATTTGGAGGAAAATGTTTGTGTAGTTGACCTTAAAGCACCATTGTTCCATTCAACTATGATTTCACTTTGGATATTAGATTCCTTTTTTAGGAAAGATGTTGAAATTGATATTATGGGGAATCTACTTACACATTTATGCAAGTCTGATTTTTTCTTGCTAAATCAAGGACAACTTACTGAAGGGTAATGTGAACTTTTTTGTTTGTTCTTATTCAAGTTTGAATTTATTTAATGACTCCTACAGTCTATGGTCATTTGCGATTATGAATTATAACTATATATAATTTTTATGTTTCTATGTTGGATACTGTACTATTTTCATTGGAGGATGTTACTGTTGATGCACCAAGGCTCCTGAGTTCCTTGGTCATGTAGGGTCAAAATCCACTAAGCTGATTCCATGTCATTAGAAAAATTTTGTATCCTTCTTGGGAAACAAATCCATTACAGAATAGGATTTTCCCAAGAAGGAATTTATAACATGAAACCAAAAATTTACAAGCAATGTTAGTTTGTCTTTCCAAGGCATATGATAGAGAAAATTGGCTTTATTTAGGGCTACTTATCCATATAGGGTTCAATGTGCAATTGGTTAACTATATAATGAATTTTCTTTCCTCAATATATGTGCAATTCTAATTACTGGCTTAGCCTATTCTTATATCATGCCTACAAGAGACCATGGGTGGGTATGACTAATGTCTCCTATGGCATTTTTTACTATAGAGTAGGTGGTCTCAACAGAGTTATAACAGAGTAAAAAAGAACTATAAGTTTGACAACTATACAAATAGGATTTTCCTTAAACTTGGCATATTTACTCTTTGTTGATTATGTTTTGGTTTTGGGTGATATGACCAAGGTAGATGCAATTATGTTGAAGGACCCCACCCTTGAAGAACTGAAATTCCTATCTTAAAAACTACCAACAACTGAGGAGCTACAAGAATCAACACCATATTTTATTTGAACCTAAATAGTCTTATTATCTCTGAGTATTTCCCTAATCACAATGACTAGTAGATTCTCCTCATGGATTATTTCTCTCATTCTATTTATTAGTAAAATATACAAAATGTATCCTTACATTTGAATGTTGGGAAAAGCACATATAATTGTTATAATTTAAATTATCCATATCTCTTGGAGCCCAAAACTCCATTTTATTTGGATAATATTTATTTATAACCTCAAAAGGAACCATATTATAAGTTGAATGACCATTATGTCCTCTTGAGTCTTGACAAAGTATGATGGAATGAAATTGGGTGAAGACCAAATCTAGGTTTACCATGTCAGAACCTAGGCTGATTGAGATGAGGACCTTGGTTTGAAGATATCCACCATACAAACTAGGACCACCCATACTTATCATTGCCATCTCTCTTTCATCATCAAGATTAACATATTGAGGATCTATAACCCGTGGAGGCCCATGGTAGTCATTTAAATGTAATTTATTAGAATACATTCCATTTATTATTATGAGATTTATCACATCCAAAAATGGCATCATTCACATCATTTTGAGGAAGTCTACAAATTAGGTCAACATAATTTTTTTCACATGTACGACTTCTATCATATTTTTTGGTTCTTGAAGCTCGAGCACTTTCATAAAAAAATTAGGCAAATTCAAACAACAAAATGACCCACTCTCTTTTAATTTTCTAATATTATAATGAATTTTTATTAGAGACATTGTTTGTTGTTTGTTTTGGTTAGAAAAGGGTTTGCTCTTGGTTTTATGCAAATTTCAATTTATCATATGTGGCATGTTGAGAAATGGGAAAGATTAATGTGTTACATTTATCTTGCAGAAATTGATGTTGAATGAAAGGATACACGATTTAACCAAGCTACAATTTAGTTTGGTAAAGGCAGCGAAATATCTTTAAAAATTGCTTAAGAACACAACATATACAAAGTTTGAACATAAGTAATATATGCATTTTTCTTCTATAGATATGTTCTTTTTTCTACCCAAGATATCACAACAAGAAAAATATTTATATTGTAGAAATTGTTTGAGGGCCTCATTGAGGTCGATTTTTCTGATGTCCTATTTTATTTGTATGTACTCATATGTCAGGAAGGATTTAAATATGAATTAATATGTTCATGAAACAAATCAAATTAAAATTTTATAGATATAAAATATAGAAACAAATGTCAATGTATTTGTTTGATTGTTACTTGACTCTGTTGTGGGCAAGTTGCAAGAAATGTGATTGGAAAAATGGTGGGGAGACGATGCGTATCACATCTTGGAAATGGTTCATTCGTTGTTAGAGATCGTTTAGACACCCAAGCCATCGAATTTGGAAATGTTTCTAGTAGGAATTCCTATGGATTTTAATGTTGAGATTATTTCACCTCATGGTTATTTAGTGCTAGAAATTTTTTTAGGAATGCCAAACATGACATCGGTGGACAGGTAAACAATTTTTTTATAATTGCAATTTCCATTCCATGATGTCATCTCTTTATTGTTTGATTGTATTTTGGATGTTTCTTTCGATTTTGTTTTGTATTTTAACTATGAAATTGAAAATACTTAGTACTGTGTCCATTTAAACAACAACCAAATCTTTAAGATGAAATCTATTGCAAGAACTCTTTTCCACCAAGAAATAGAGCGTTTGGCTCACTCTTTTCAACTCCATTCCCTTCTTGCAAAGGCAACAAAGTATGTTGAATACCACCCATCTCGAACTTATAAGAGTTCTTGTTTCTATCATGCACTACTTTCCCGTCAAATTTCCAAGGTCTACCCAACAACACATGACACACATCCATAGGCATGATATCACAAGTCACTTTGTCTTGATATCTGCATATTTGGAAAGCCACTTCACATTTCTCAGTAACCAGCAATTGGTGTCCTTTATGCAATGATGACACCTTATACGGTTTTGGATGCTTGATCTTCTTAAGGTTCATATTTTCCACCATTTTAGTGGACACCAAATTGTCAATGCTTCCACTATCAATAACTACTTTGCAACATTTACCTTGGACTTTCATGTAGTTCGAAAAAAAGATTTCCTTTGTGAAGACTCTGACATTTGCCTCCTTGGTTTCAGTAGCACCTTATTTGTCAAAAAATATTCTCCAACCTCAGGTACATTATCCACTACATGAGCCTGTCATTCTGCATAATCTCCTTGTGCAACATAGTTTCCTCTTTGCCCTACATTCTCATTATTAGGACATTTAATAGATCAATGGCCTAGTTTGTTACATTTGTAACATATGTAGACTGACTCTCTTCCTTTACCTCTACTTCCACCTCAATGGTAGGGTCTTCTACCTCTAGTCTCATATCCTTTCCATACTTTTCCTTTCTAGTTAGAACCACTAGCTTCATCCTTGTAAGTTGCAGCCTTCTCTATTCTAGTTTTTTTCCCTCTTCCTCTGACAGATATTTTTCCTCTACCAAAGTTTTTTTTTCCTTAATATCTTATCTTCTGCTCTTAAATCATACCGATAGGCCAACTCCATGGTGCTAGGATATAACATGCTAATCTCCTCTTGAATTTCCATCCTTAATCCATTGATGTACGTAGTTGTCTTTTCAGAGTTATCTTCTATATAACTTCCTCTCAAGTTAACCTTATATAACTCTTCTATATACTCTCTGATAGTTAGCAACCTTTTTTTGATGTTCTACATTTGTTTGTAAAGACTCAGATGATAATCCTCGAGTAATAATTTTCCTTTCATCTTGGCAATCATTCTTTCCCAATTCTTGATCAAAATATTATTATTTTTCTTTCTCTCATTCTGCGCATTATCCCACCATAGTGCTTCATGGCATTTCATTCTAGTAACTATTAGTTTCACCTTCTTGTCCTCCTCAATCTAAGGTGAAATTAAAACAATTTCATCAAATACCTGTGGAAAAGTATTACGAGATGAATTACCCTAGGGTCTGGGTTGAGGACCCCAATAGAGAAGAAAGCATAAAATAGTCAGAAATAGGAAACCAATGGTCCTAATTCTTAAACTAGAAAACTTGGGAGAAGTGACCATACCCGTATGTCCTAAGTTTGAGGTCGTTCCCGTAGGGTTCAAACTCTCTTCTTCTCCACGTGCTTCAAAACTTGCAAGGCATTCAAGAAAAGCACATAGAATAGTTGTAAAATCATACATGTTCTAGATGTCAGTGGTTAGATCATATAATCTTATAGAAAATAACATGAAATAAACTATAACAAGATAATTAACATGTATAAAATCATTAAAGATCACAATGCCAGAAATGGATAGAGCTTCTTTATTTGTGTATGTAAAAGATGTGGAGGAATACCACCTGATTCAGCCATGGCTCCAAGCAAAACCTTCCTCTGGATCTGTCCAGTTCAAGCCTCAATAATGTTCTTCCATAAAGGTGCACAAGGATGTAACGTAAAGGAGGTGAACATCTCAAAGAGGGAAACAAGGGTTTACTCAACCTTGGAATTGCATGGGGCACAGGGATAATCATAATTTATCTGGGAATAATAGACAATAGTATCAATACCTATCTCTCTCCTCCCCTTAGGCCTCCCCATGAGGTGTATTTATACTTCCTCAAAACTATTTTTTCAATTGGGAAATAGTTTGGCCATGGGCTCTTGTAGGTAGGATTCTGGTGTAACCCGTAAACCCCGCCCATAAAATAGGGAGTTTTATATTTTTTTCATATTTTAAATTATATACTTGAGTAGGATATAGATGGACCCACATCTACATTCATATTTGAGAGCGCAGAGTCATGTATGGAATTCGAAATATTTTTTTCAGGTAAAGGACCAAGTCTAAATGGAAAGGGCTTCCTAAGGCCAATACATAGATCATGAATTATATAAAGGTGATACATGATTCTATAACATATGCCCCATAATATATGAGGCCAGAAGGGGTACATGATGGCCTAAATGTATTATGTGCATAAGTAATAATCTTGCGAGGACTTGAGAGAACTTCACCAGATTTCATCCTAACAAAAACTAGTGGAAGAGATCAGAAAGCAAGCTTATGTCTAAGGAGAGCATACCCATGCTTAGTGAAAGTAAAGCATGTATGTATATCAAGTATGGAGTAGGTTCAATATGTATACAAGTATATCAGAAACTGTAAAGTACATAGTGAATCCTCTTATCATTTCCGCAAAAGGTACATATCAAAGTCATGTCAAATTATCACATATAGAAGAACTGATAAATGATGCTGAAAGATATCTGATCACTGAAGTCACAAATTAATCTCCAAGTATTGTATCATAAGTAGTGGCATAATAGTATTGCATGCAAATCAGGTGCCAAAATATAGGTTGCTTCTATGATGAACTGCAACATATAAGGTGGATGGTGTCACTGGTAGAAAACTGAAGTAGTTGTCAAAGTGAACGAAAGCATGTTGATGCAAACCCGAGTTTTTCACCGATCACCATGGTACAATTATACACTATGGGAATAAATCGGCTGAAGTCGACCATGTGAGAAATAATTTAATTATCGGTCATTGATGTATACTGTTAGCAAATGTGAGATGACTCACCGATAATGATGATGACATTCAAGGTACCTCATTACAATCTAACAAGTGCGAATGAATGAGTTGAAGTCAAACACTTGATAGAATCTACCAATTAGGATACATTAATGTATTCTCATTGTTGATAGCGAAGGGGTATACCACTAATGAATACTAACCCTAAGGTACTGAAAAAAGGAATCTTGACCTTGTTCCCAGAGAAATGTGTCAGATTCGATGGGAAAATATATGCTAGAAGGAAGGAATTAATGAATCCCACAAAAATCCAGCATGAGTGTAACCCGCAGGCCAAGATTTGGAAGGATTCAAATGAATAAATATGAAGTAACCAACCTGAAGCACGTTTCCGGCATGCAAAAAATGTAGCTAGCGCACGACAGAAACTCTTTAAACCAACCAATAATGAAATTTGACAAAGAGGCGAGGAATCCACCAATAGGGTTAAATGGAAACCAAGGTACTACATGAATCCTAGGTGTGATAATGAAAGTTGGCATCAAACATAAGGGAAACCACTTAGTCAAAGACCCATGGTGTTGATCAAATGATGAGCACAAGGTCACCTATCAATGGTGTAAATAGGGATAGGGTGTGGCTCTAAGTTTACTCTCAGAGAAATTTTTCAAAGTCGATAAGAGAAAATCCACCAGTAAGAAGTCAATTGAGACCATCTTATACCAGCATGAGAAAAGGACCAAATAGATGATATGATAGAACAAGACTCTGACAAGCCAGAGATGGCTGACTAAAAAATCAGTCAAGAGACACTGCAGAAAGGTCAACTCAAGTTTACTTCCCTTGAAAAAAAGCATGACTCAAATTTGACTATGGCAGCATATGATAACTTTGTATCAGCTTCTCATGAAAGAGGCATGAAAAAACCCTCCATATGATTGGAACAGATAACCAATCGTGGGATACTGAATCAATAAAAAGGTTATGGCTCTCCTAAGTCAAACTAAAGCCCATCCCAATGGAGAAAGGACTTTTCTTTATGTGCTTTGTTCATGGGTGACACAACTGAATCTTAGCTTCCATAAAATATGGAAGTAATGTCCCATTCCCACTTTTTATTTGGATATTTTATTTTTATGTATTTTTCATATTGAAATACTGAAAAAGAATAAAATAATGCCTATAGTATAGTGGATAGAACGAGTGTTGGGAAATATATGCACTAGTTTCTGGAATAGGAACAATCCTATGCTCAATGCAAGGGGACGAAACTGGTATATCCCACTCAGTGGAATATTCTATCCACGAGAAAAGGGTGTCAAGTTGTAGATGCTAAGTGATTGCAAGCCTGACTTTGTGAAAGGACATGGTCAATAAGTTGGCTTGTACATGAGTCCAATTGAAGTTAGCTTAAGGCCAAGATATACAAATGGTCAATATGCAATGTAGTAGAAAAACTCAACAATAGGGAGCCTCTAGGGTATAAATCTAGAAAAATAGCGAAGAAGAAGAATGAAGTGTCGTCGCATAGGTCATGGCAGGACTAAAGAGGACTCTTGAGCCTACACAATTTTGCAACATGGGAAACATATGCTAGAAAGGATCTAACTAGGAAGCCCATAAAAAGGATGGATCTACCATCATATCATGATTTTATAAATCGGCAAGTGAAAATGGTTTAATGATCATAACATGATGGGGTCGACTCTACGACAAGATTTTAGTATGGAGGCTAGAATGAAAAATGCAATGGAAAGTGAATTCCCCTAACCTATACGCCATATCTAAACATAATACCTGCCATGATGGGTCAAAGGTCATGAAATCAAAGCATAAAAATTATCTCAAGATCGTCAAATGGTCTTCAAAAAAACCTATCCCAGCACTTACAAGTCAAAAGGTCATAAATTCTTTGACAAATTCAAAATGTAAAAACAAAATATATACAAGTGGGTTTCAAAATTTTTTGAAATTTTGGCATAAATAGACCCTTTGAAATCACATTTTTCATTTGTGCCTTGGTCAATTTGAGAAAAAGGCTCTCGAGCAAAAAACCCCCAAGTTCAATCCAGACCATTTGTTAGTCGAATCACCTAAAATACTCCAGGTAACTTTCTCAAACCTCTTTCTTATGATTTTATTTATCAATTCAAGTATTTTAAAGTTAATTTCACCGTATGAATTATATTTTTAGATTAAACCTCTGCATATACAGGAGTTGAAAATATCCAATACACGTATATACGTGATTACGTGAAAATGAAACTCGTGTATGAATAGAGTAATTTTTGAAATCAAATATCTAATGGATGAAAAATTGAATTGATCCAGGATGACAATCAAATAGAGAGAGAGGAAGCATAGTGCAATTGATAATGAGGTAATGGGAGATTCCTTGTCCTTGGAAGTGCTCCGAGGATGTGGATTTCTAAAGTTCTTCAAAATTCCAAATATGAAGACAAATGCCAAATTTCTCAAGATTCCTGTGGATTACTAGGAGCTCGAAGAAGATGCATTTATGATTGATCAAATGGCTTTGAGGACCGAGATCGAAGAAATATACTTCATGATTTGGATTTCTCAAAGAGAAGAGCTAGTGAATTTGCAGAGGAAGGCCCCAGGAGGGCTAAATGTAGATGACTACATTCGACTATACTTCTTAGAAGATACTTTAAAGGTTGGGACCTAGATCCCAACCAAATATGTGCAAGGATTGCATATGAAAATCATTCTATTCACTATTTTCCAAGTAGATGGATCGACTTCAGTACACCAGGCCTCATGTGCAACCATGAGTTTGGAAACTGATTTCCTAACTACATTATATGATTGGTGCACAACATTATTGACCAATTTGAAATTAAAATTGACCTCAATTTGGAAAAATAACACCAAGCACTTTGGATATGGGACTATCCTGTGTACTTTATTTTTCGAGAGACTACTTGGGATTAGACCCAAAGTGATATCAACCATCAACATCCCATGAGATCCATGTATAGCATGATGGGTTGATATAATGATGAGACTAGGGGGCAGTGAGTTCCCTAGGACTACCTCGAATGATGAGTTCTTCCTGTAGTTCGGAGAACATGTGATCACCATAGAGGATTACCCAAATGCAGGTATGGACTTTAGGGTAGACCCAGATCTTCTCATACCATCAGGAAATGCATGGGGAGTGATAGGTAAGATCACATTTAAATGATTATTTGATTATTTGATTTTTTGGATTTTTGAAAAATGTAAGATGAAAATATTTTTGATGGGAATAAGTACTTACAAAATTATTGATCATGATACGGATTTTGGACCAGTTATACGTGAGGATCTATCAATACACAGGCATCATAGAAGAGAGGCAGAGAATGTCGCAACAGATCCTGAGAGAGTCCTCCATGCCATACAAAGGAAATTGGAGGGTTTGACCTGCCAGGTCCCTATGGCTGCAGTGGAAGACCTCCCAGAAGCTATTCAGAGACGCGTGGTTGGTGTACCACATGATTGGGTGTGATTATTTCATCATGTGGCTACTACCATAGTGTTCTTCTGAGATTCTCATCTGGGGCAGGGCCCTCAGACATCGATATTAGGATGATTGGATGACCTTATCTTTTTGTGATATGGACATGATCACGCATAAGCCCTAATTTGTAGGACATTGTTGTCCAATTTTTTATATTTTTGAACATGTGACTCTAATCTATATATAACGATTTCATGATGTGACTATCTCATATATGCAATGACTATTGATGATTTTTGATATTTAATGTGATGAATGAATTATATGCTACTTGATTGTTTGATTAGATAATGAATCAGAAAATGTATTTTTTGATCATGGAATATGGATATATGTGATATAGTTAAATGAAATTTGCAATAATCGCACTCTCATAAATAGGAAATATAACTATGGATCTCTGACACAATATATATTATTCAACTGAGACACTACCAGTTGTGAGTCCAAGTACAGTAAAAATGAGCCAACACCAAGATATATTGCTTTACATATTATATTTACCACAACAATATATTCTACAACATTGTTCGATGCAGTATCAATACATATTCCCCTTGAGACTAACAACTGACTAGATGAATAGTCAATTACGAAAACCGCAGAAGCAAGATTCCGGGTGTGTCGACTAGCACCATCAACAAAGCCCAAATGAATCATATCATCCATATATACCTAATTGATAGACAAATATGCACAAAAAATACAACATGTACAAACCAAAGAAAATGCTAAGCAAAAGCCTAGGCATAATACTTCTTTAGATAGACCCCATTTCTGGGCTCCGCCAACTCGTTTCTGTCAAAGTCAACCAAATCATAAGCTTCATTTTTAAGGACTCTTTTCATAGTGACAGGACCGTACCACATGGATTTAAATTTCCCTGTCCCGAAGGCATCCTTTTATTTATCATGGTCCAGGACGAGGTCACCTTCAGAGAAAACCCTAGGTTTTATAGTCTTATCATACTGAAACTTCACTCTTTTCTTATGAGCCTCGTTAACCATAGCCGCATCTTGATGCTTCTCATCGAGACATTCTAGATAAAAAAGGTGTTCTTAAATACTTAAAGTTTAAGGAAGAATATCAACAACTAGCTTAAGGGAAGGAACCTTACATTCCACAAGGAAGATCGATTCCAATCCATAAACTAGTTGTAAAGTAGTTAAACCAGTTACAGTCTTATCTAACATCTAGTGTTCCCAAAGCACAGGGTACAACATGAAATGCTACTTTGATCTAGATTTATTGATCGTCCTTTGTAGGATAACCTTTAAGGATTTATTCATGGCTTCCACTTTCCCATTGGCCTGGGGATAGTAAGGAGATGAATGTTCTTGTTAGAAACCTAACTTTAGAGCCTATTCAGCCATCATGGAGTTCTAAAAATGACTTCCATTCTCAATGAAAATATCTTTAGGAATACCAAAGCGAGAAATGACATGGTTGAATAGTCATTTGAGAAAGTAGGAATAGCCTTGGCCCACTTCCTGAAGTAGTCCACTACTACAATAATGTACTTATGACCCTTAATTGAAGGTGGGTTATTTGTAGTAAAATAAATTCCCCACTTAGTGATAATAGGAAAGAGTGGAACTGGACAAGTGCACATCTTTCGAGTATAAACTTGACAAGGATGACATTTTTTGACCGCCTCAACACAATCTTTGAAAATCGAGGGCCAAAAATATCTGGAGCGAGGAACTTTTTGAGTTGTAGCAAGCCCAGATAAAGGACCACCATAAGCTCCACTATGGCAATCATTCAACACAACCTCAGCTTCTTCATGGGTTAAGAAACGTCTAAGGATTGAATCAAATGCATAATGATAAAAAGTATCATCGATGATAATATATCTTTTCACCAAGTGACACAATTTTCTATGCTCGTCCTTCGAAAAAGAGAGGGGAAACTTTCAAGTCTGGAGATAGAAAATAATATCTCAATACCAAGGATCTTGTGAATAAATGAGGAAAACATGTTCATCAGGGAACGATTCCTCATAAATAATCTCTTCTCCATAAGAAAACTCAGAGATCAACTCCGCAAATACCAAATATTTCTTGGATTTGGCAGGCAGGAACTTGAGATCGAATTCTTGTAAATGACGATCTATATATTGTATTTTCTACCAATCACTCATCTACTGAGAATGAGTTAAAATGGATTGACGCCTGCCAAAACATAATTTTTCCAAAGCAAAATATAATTCCTAACTCATTAGACAACATGGACAGATACCAAAGCTAACTTCTCGATGGGAGAATATCGCAATTCAGGACCTACCAAGTCTTGGCTTAGATAATAAATATCATGCTCAAAAAGAGGATCATCCTCCTAAACCATAACAATACCTATAGTAGATTCTGCCATGACAAGATACAAAAGGAATTCTCTACTATAATCAAGTGGACTCCATAAAGGAGGAGAGGTAAATTCCTTTTTCAAAGCATCAAACAAGCGTTGAGCGAAGTCATCCCATAGGAATGGTATTCATTTCTTCATCAATCTCATAAACCCTTTTGTAATCTCAACATAGTTAACAATGAATCTCCTCAAGAAATTGGATTTTTGAAGTTGACGAATAGAAGGCAGGGGAGGCAACTGAAGTATTGTCTCAAACAATGAATCCCAACAACCAGCCATATGTGACAACAAAAGTGCACTTATTCGGATTCAACTGGATTTTATAATGATTACATCTCTCAAAAATCTTTCAAAGATGAGAAGGATGATCAATTCTCTTTCAAGAATGTGCAACTAAATCATCCAAATAAGCTTCAATGATATTCTTTATATCATGGAAATCATAAGACATGGCCTGCTGGAAAGTAGCTCCAGAATTTCTAAGACCAAATGGCACCTTCTTGTATGAAAATGTACCTTAGTGGAAAATAAAAGCACTCTTATGTTAAAATTCAAGACAGTTGGTAATCTGATTATATCTTGAGAAACTATACATGAAAGAGAAAATATCATTTCCTGCACACTCATCAATAATATGATCAATAAATGGTGTGGGGTAATTATCTTACAGACATGCCTTATTCAGATCTCTAAAGTCAATGCACACACGTATTGTTCCTTTTGTCTTGTCCACATGAACTGGATTTGAAACCCATTTAGTCAAAGGAATGGGGTGTATGAAACTTGCCTTAAGTAGCTTCTCAACTTTGGCCTTGGTAGATGCATCTTTCCTAGAATTGATCGGTCAAAGCATTTTTCCTATAGGCTTAGAATTATCATAAGTATTGATCACATGCTAGATAATAGATGGATCAATTCTAGGAATTTCTTCATAAGACCTAGAAAACACATCACAAAACTATTTAAATAGATTTGTATAGATATGAATCTCTTTAGAGGAACACTTAGCTGTAATGAAACATTCTCTATAACATTGGGATTCCTGGAAATGTTCACCAGAATCATTTCTGAAATGACAGCCATATTACCTTCAACAAAAATATGTGTTGGAGACAAAGGGTTCAGGATCGGGTGAACAAGACCAGTTGACAAAAGGCTAGACAATATTGACTCATTGTCATGCAAATATGGTATAAAATATGACCGATGATGCAAGTCATCCCACTGTCTTTCCAAGCTTGTAATTACCTCTAGGATTTCCTCCTCAGATGGTAGAACAATATAGAGGTAGTCTAAAGAAGAATATGAGTTAAGTGTCCAAGAAGGAGCCACATCTCCATCCAAATCCTCTAGTGCAGGATAACTTGGACCAAAATATGGAGAATCAACAATAGATTGATAAGAAATTTCTACTGTAGATATAGGATATTCCATTCCAACTAGATTCCCCTCTTCCAATTTGGTCATAGAAGAGGTTAAGGTCTAAGGATCCAAAAAATAATGAGTTTGGAAGAACTCTCTTCAAGTAGTAGCCTTGGAGGATGAAATAGCATTAATATGTACAAAATTAGGTGGAATATCAAAGGTACCCATCAATGAGGTATACATACTGAATCCTAGATTCTCCACAGGTTTCTTGGCATTATTCACCAAGGGAACAATAGATTCAAGAAGATGCATTGGGATCTATTGGAGAATAGTCCATCTGATCAACAATAGAAATTCTCCCTTCATGGGGAAAACATAGGATGTGAAATAATCATGAAGCAGTGGCATCCATCTCATAAATCAAATTTCGTCCCAATAGAATATTGTAGTCCAAATTGGCATCAACTATTTCTACTTCGATATTGACAACTTTGCCCCCAATACAGATGGGCAAAGCAGGAAAAATGTCATTTGCCCTGTGAGAATGGCCATCAAATGAAGTCAAGAAAGCACATGAAGGAATGACTTGAGGAGATCCAATTACTTTCCAACATGAGATAGACATGACACATCTGGAAACTCCTTCATTGACTACCATTCAAAAAATATTGATTTTCTGATACGTAGATTTGATCTGAAAAGCCATATGATTAGGAAGCCTTTTCTTAAAATTTGACATATCAAATGTTGATCATAAGAGATTTCTTTGGATATATCACCCCAATCACAGTGAGCAGTGCACTCCTTTGTGCTAAGCACGATTGGAGCACCTCCAACGTAGACATAAAACAAGGACTCTGAGCCAGATCTTCTACAATGGAGTAGTTCTGAGATGACCTGGAATTAGGGTTGATTTTATAACGCTTACCAGAACCTTTTGGCATGCGAGGTATAGAATCAATTGTTGGCCTCCCAATATGGAATGTCTTGGAATTATCGAGACCTTAGCCTTCAAATATTCATATTCACCATAATCATGTGATCTCATGGAGACATCAACGTGAGCACTCGACATATATACATTTGAAAAATTTCACCCCTCATGGTTGCCACCTGTGGGAGCTCCATTATTTACATTCGTGCCAACAAGTATTTTTTGCCCTTGGGGAAAAGGGTTAGTCAGGATAGCCTGGGAACTAGAGGAACCCTATTGAGCTAACAAGCACTAAGCATCCTAAATATTAGGGTAGAGATGAGTGAGATGGTCTCTAGTGCATAACTTGCAAGGAAATTTTACTTTTTTCTTTGACTCTCTCTTACCCTATGTTACATGGTATTTTGTCACCATGAAATTTTACTGTCAATATAGGTTTATTACTACTTTTATTATTCTCCCTTAGAGTTAAAAACCCATAATTTTCCTAAACCAAGTCTTTGAATTGGAGAAAAGATCATTAAAACCCTTAAAAGTCTAACTCTACACTTTTCCTAACTCTTTCCTACGGATCCGTAGATATTTTTTCTATAGCGTGCGGTACATCCCAGAAGTTCTACTTATAAAACCTTCGGACCCCCATAAACAGTCAAATAAAGGAAAAATTAAGTTCTAGAAGCCCAGTTTTATGAATATTCACCCAACTGGAAGCTTCTAGAGGCGCGATTAGTTCGAGCTTTATCACTCCACTCATGGAGCTCTATCCCTTCACCCATGGAGTTTATCCCTTGGTATATGGAGCTCAAATCCCTTCATGAGAGGAATCCATCCCCCTCTTCATGGAACTGCAACTACCTCCAATTCCCTATAAATTGAGCTCATGTTTCAGTCTCAAGGGTAGACATATAAGTTAGTTGCTGAAGAAATTCTCAAGAGAGCATACTCTCTATACTAGTCATCATTAGTATGAGAATGATCACACACTCATGTCCATAACTTCATGCTAGTGCAGAGAGAAGAAATATTGTCAATCTGAAGGAGGAGCGATTGTTCAGGAACCTGGGAGGAACTTGTGCAACATTAAGGCGACATGTTGTAAAGTTACTCTTTCAAACAAGATAATACATATGGATCTCCTTTTCTCATTGGGTCGTTCTTGTGTTTATTTGAATAATTAAATACTTGGATTCCTTGATCATTGAGTTAGATTATTTTTTCTCAATTATTATATGTTGTAGGTGCTTTTAATGCTTTTGTCTTTCTTTGATTATAGGTTCTCATTACTTAATAAGCCTCTTTGGAGCGACTCGATAACGAAATGCATTGAACATTGGATCTTATGGTAGGGACATGTCCTCTTTATTTGTTTATAATAATTTTGAATCATAAATTATCTAGAGAAAACAATTTACAAATGTATTTTTGTTTCTAGCTACCCATAGGATACTAGGGAGATCGCTCTTGTTTGCAAGAGGGATTTATCTGCATAACAAAATGCCAACTTCGTTGGGGAATGATATTAGTTTTCATTTTTGTTTTTCAGTTTGAATTTTAAATAGTTTTATTATTTTGATTAGTCTAAAACTGGGTTGGGTAGGTAACTTACTAGAATCCCTGAAAAGTAAATATGAATTTTTATTTTTTCTATGTTTTTCATGGCCTCCGTAGCTTTGGTTTAAAGACAGTGTAGTAGCATCCACAGTTTTTAGTTCAGAACAATGTGGTACCACAATGTTCTCCATTGAAACCTACAGACTTGTGGAAATTTTTTGAAAAAATAATAATTCTCTTTTTAGGAACCAGATTACCAGATTCTTTGTGTTTTCCCCAACTTGTCTTGACCGTCAAAGTTTTACGTGTGAGTTTCTTTCATCAAATTATATGTTTGAGTGATTTTTCATCTGATTTTCATTTTATGAATGAGTGTTTGCCTTAGTTTCTTGCTGCTCCATATCAGAAACATTCTATTGAGGCCTCGGAATTCCACTGCCAAAACATGGGGGAAAACCACCCGGTCCGGACCTTAAAGCAACTCCTTTTCCATTTGGTGTAGTGGATCCGACTGGGGATAATGGGACTAGTTTCCCAATAAGGATGATTTTGAGGGTGTTGTTAATATAGCATGCAAATGGATAATTATTTTAATATATATGCATCTATATAAATTATTTAATCTAATATATACCTAGGGTGTTTTTCCTTTATGCGATATAAAATGATATCTTTCAACTATCAGTAATATAGATCATTTAACAGTCGAAAGAGATGAAAATTATGTAAAATGATTTTCTAACAAAGTATTTTGCATAGAAGAATTGTGAAATAAATATTTCATTTATCAGTGTGATTACATATTCAATAAGAAACCATAGTTAAATATTAGAAAATAAGTGCATATAATATTTATATATGATGACGTTTCAAATATGTAATGCAATAAAAAGATGATTGTCAATATATGAAGTAAAACTTAATATAAGTGAATAGAAGTACCATATGTACGAAGTTCTACTCATGTAAACTGACAGCAATGAATTTTCTCCTTTTCACTTTCAAGCAATTTAAAGAGTATAGTAGTGCAACATCAGTTAAACGACTTTAATTGTCAAAAAGATAACATATGTGTTCCATTAATTCATCAAAGCACTCACAAACTTACAATAGTGCATTCTTTGCAAATTTTTTTGAAAAATTTCTGGAAGGGTTTAAATACTAAACTAACTATAAACTAAAATAGATTATTACAAAAATATAGAGAATGTTTCAAACAACCTTCCTCATAAGGCTAACTTAAACTACAATCTAGGAAACTAAACTAACAATTCTGATTTATGAGTCCTGCCCTTATTTTTGAATGTGTTCACGAAGTTGAATATATATAACATTGCTTTGAGCTGAGCTGGTTGTGATATCCTTGATTGGATCTGTCCCTTGAAAATAGCATTTGAGAGTGCTGACTGGGATCTCTTTGTTGAATGTGTAAGAGACTATAGAGTTTGATGTTGATGATAAGGTTTGATCAGAAAATTCCAGTAATTTTCTTGATCAAACCTATTTACCTTTTTAATAATTTCTTCTTGTGCATCTGCTCTCTGTTTCCACTGTGTTTCCACCTGTCTTGTTTCTGAAAACACATCAGACGTGTTTTCCTTGATAATTTCTGCTCTAGACAGTTGCTCACACATGGATCCAATAATTTCACTTGATATCTTAGATGTATTTGCTGCTACTTTATCTTCCTATTTGATTTGCGCTTCCCATTCTTTGAATATAATTTCTTTGTGAAGCTTATCTACTTGAGGTAGATTAGCTACCTTCCCCGAATGTGATACTTTCCATTGAATGTGTTATTCAATTTTCTTCTCAAGTCTTTCACATTCAAGTTTCTAGATTGCTATCTACTGGATCAATATTTTATTTGAATCACAATAAGAGTGAATTATAGAAGCTTGATGACAAAACACTTCTTGTTCTTTCTTTAACTTAGTGTTTAAATCCAATGCTTCTTTGATAAATTGCTTTAATTGTGGTTGGCTTTGTAACTTGTTCATTGCTACTTCCAACGCTGCTTGTTTTTCATTAATCTTTGTATGATACTGCAATTTCAGGCTTTCAATATCTTTATGAAATTGGGATGTGTTTACTTTGAATTGCTCAATGGAATTAGATTTCTCTTCATTCAACAACTTCTCCAGTTATTGTACTCTAGCTTCCTTTTGTTTTAACAATACTCTAACCTCAGTAGCTTTATCAACAGTATCAGTAGCGTATGCCCTTGCGTACTATGATAATTTGGTTAGATTTTTAGTAGGATCATCGGAGGAATCTTTCCATAATACATCAACTGATTCATCTGTTAGGGTCCCGTGATTTGGCCGATTGGCTAGCCAAATGACGATGTAACATCAAACCAAGCTTTGGAGCCCGAGGACCTAGCCTTCCTGGACTCAGAGAGGGCTCTCTCTATAAGTGCAAAGGATGTCGGTGTGTTTACTTGCGATGTTTTGATATTAGGCTAGTTATGAAGTGTGTTTTTGGTTTTTCTAGTTTTTAAGTTTGTGAGGGATGAAACTGATCAAATACATAAACTGGATGACAAGATGTAGATAAATTGGGCTATGGGGTCAAAAAGATCAAGGAAGCTAATGAGGCGATGATGTAAAGCTGCTGTAGGGCCGATTTGATTCACAGTAGAGGGGATCTCTGGGAAAAATGGATTAAATGAACAATAAGTTGGTGAAAGACAAGGGATTTCAAGTGCAAACTAGTTTATAGCAGACATAAACATGTAATAGAAAACCATTAATCATGCTAGGAATAACTATAAGCTAATCAATACATAGAAATCAAACATACCAGCCATACATAGAGGTATAAGACCCTCTAACTTCGGGAAATGGCTATCAGACTTTGGGGAAAACACATGAGACAAACTAACAACTCATAAACTATGTCGGAACGCCTAAACATAGTCTCTAAGTCATTGGGCACTTGGACAAATAAGTTTTCATAGTTTTAGGCAAAGGGCTAGATCGGGACTAGGCCTCCTTGGTTCAACAAAATGATCAACAAATCAGTCAAAGAGAAAGTTTTATGGACAGAAATATGGGCAGCTGATAGGTAGGTAGGGAAAACCATACATCCAACTCAACATACATGGAACTGATGAATAAAACTTAGCAAAAAAACCTTAGGTTACTAAAGAGCAGCTAAGAATTCTTTAGCATAACTAAGGGAGAAGAAAACATCAAGCTATGAAGATTCAGGGATTTTGAGGTGCCTCCATGGGCATGTCTCAAAATCAATCTTTACTGATCTATAGCAGCAAGAAAAATGAATTATGAGTGAAAAATAGAAGACAAAACACATTAAGAAACACTATACCATTCTACCATGTCAAGGAATCCATCAACAAGCCTTCAACATTCCTCAAAAGCATCCAAGAGGCAGTCCAAAAATCATAACTCAAGTGTATTCTTCAAAGCTCATATGACCAATGCATTAATTCTTCTCTCAAGTTCAGCCTCTTGATTTACAATGAGAATCATGGGATAAATAGGCTAGAAGGAGGAAACCTCATGGAGCAACTAGCTATCCCATTGGCCAAGTCAAAATATCTAAACTTGTCCTTGAGGCTTTGCAAAGCCCAAGGCACAAAATATCTAATAAAATATCTAAAAAACTGCTAAAAACGGAAATTATATTGACTTTACATGATTTTCCCATGCTAAAAATAGCTTAACGCACATTTGGGAAAAGCAGATTTTTGGAGTTCAAAAATTGCAAAAATACTTCATATTTATGCCTGAAAAAGGTCCCCTGACTTGCTGGATGCAAATGGAAGCTTTCCCGATGTCGAAATGAGGCTCATGATGGCTCGTTGGAAAGCTCTCTGTGTCTGCTTTCCAATGCAAGTGGAATCATCTCAATCTGATCTCTGAAAGTCCCTCAAAACTGTACCTGTGTGCAAAAACCCAGAAAATAGCAAGCTGCTGATAGGGCGGGCAGAATGTGCAAAATGAGGCTGTTTTTCGCCAATTTGGAGGGGCGAATGATCTTCAAATGCCCTGAAAATCGCTGGAGAGCTGCTCATAAAATTATGGAATCCATTGGTATCACCCTTCTCCCTTGACGACTCTTCAAACTGAAATGGCGCATTTATGAGTTTTTGGCGAAAACCCCAAAAATGCCAAAAAACAAAAAGTTTTTGAAACAGGCCCAAAATTGGCATGTATGACCCTCAAGGGTCCATAGAGACATGTTCTGAAGCTGAAGCTAAAATATCGAGGGCTGATATGCTTTTTGCCTCTTTCCGTGCTAGGCGCCTCTCCTTCAATTTCTTCAATTTTTCTTGTGCCACCTTCAATTTGCGCCTAGCGAATTGGTTTAGTTTCTGGAAGTGAAGAGTTCTCTTCCTTTGTAGCTCAAGGTCCCCGTTTGCCTTCTCAAGCTTTGTCTCCAACTGCTGGTTAGCCCTCTCAAGCCAAGCTTCCTTGTTTTCCTCAATTTCTCGCTCAAGGAGGGTAGTGAGAGGAAAAGCTTCGAATTGAGCTTGTTCTTCAGCCTTCTGTTTCTCCAAGGCTCTCCTAAGCCCAATGGTTCTAGGCCTTTTTTGCTTAGGCTGGTCCTCCTCCTCTTCACCATCAAATTCGCCAATAAGCTCTTCAATTCTTACTTGCGCCCTTTCTGCCTCCTTTTTGTACTTGATGGCCCTTGCCTCATGAATGGTTGTATGAAACTTCATTTGTTTGTTCTCAACCTCCAAGAAATGATTGAAATTCCTTGCCCTTTGGAGATCTTCCTGTAACACCTCAATTTGCCCTTCTTTGTGAATGAGGAGGTTTTCAAGGATGCGTGCCTCATTGTCACTGTCATCGCTTGGGATAGGGATGACAGCTGATTTACCTCCATGTTTGGCGCTTCCTCCAACTGTACTCTTGCCTTGGAAGGCCAATCTAGTGCTCTTTCTCCTTGGCAAGCTAGGAGTTGTCTTTTTGGGCAATTTCCTCTTCTTAGGGACAGTTTTGGTCACCATCAAGGAGGCAGCTTCAGCTTGCTGTCCTTCCTCAACATCCTGTCCAGCTTGTGGTTCAAAATATGTTTCAATTGCTTGCTCAACCTGCTGCTCTTCAACCTCTGTCTGCTGCTGTTCCTCTTCCTGAATTTGATGTTGTTCATCAACCTCTAACTGCTGTCCAATGATATCCAACTGCTGCTGTCCCTCAAAATCTGGCTGTTGCTGCTCATCAACCTCCTTTTCTCCCTGTGCCTCACTGCCCTCTTCTTCTCCTTGTGTACTTGGCTGCCCAGTGATCATCTTGAGTTTTTTAGGGGTTGGCCTACTGGATAAAGGCACTGGGCGATGGACAGTCTGAGTAGGAGACACATGAATAGGAGGGACAGTGGCGAAATCGGCATGGCTAATGAATAAATCCCATGAAACTCCTTTCTTCTCCAGCTGGTGTAAGAAAATGATCTTGATCAAGGAATGGTGAAAGAGAGAAGGGATTTGCTGAGGTGGAGCTTTCTTTTGGATAGTAGCTGCCATTTTTTCTATGCTCTTGGACAAAAAGTATGGAAGGTTTAATTGTCTGCTTCTAGTAAAATGCATCAACAAGCGAACATGATAGGCAAATATTTGGCTAAACCTCCCTTCACAAGTGAAATATCTCATTATGGCCTTCATCAGTGGAGCATAATTGTCAAGAAGATAGGAGAAAGGAAAAATAGCAGTGATGGTCTCTCTATGTTCCGGCTTGATGAAAGGTTTATAATCCTCCAGATCAAGATGCGCTTGTTTAAACCACTTTTCACCATGATATGGGATCTTGGTAGCTTTGGATACATACCTTGGAGAGATTTTGAAGTCAAGACCTGTTAACTGGAAGTGTTTGTCTTTGAATCTCAAAGCGCACAAATGTGTGAGTGGCGAGAAACTCTTGACTTCCTCTATCCTTTGACAGAAATCAAGACAGCCTACCTCATGGAAATTGAAAAGAACTGAAGGATGAGCATTGATGTCTTCTACGGAGATAGGCTCATATCTCTTATGTTGTCCGCCTTTGTGATCTCGTTTGGGAGGCATTCTATCTTTGAAATAAACCTTGGAAGAGGTAAACTGCCTTCACTGTATGAGGAATGCTCTGCTGGATATGAGACAGGCCACCAAACTGCTTGGACAGATATGGACACTGTGGTTTGGATGAAATGTAACAATGCTTCCTTGAATAAGCCCCCCTCAACACTTATTAACAACAATTCTTCAAATTTGGATGCACTTCAGCTATGTATCCTTCTTAACAATGGCACTATATGTAAGAGCTGCTTTGTAGGTTCTTTGTGCACAGTCTTGAACAAATCCCCTCTTGTGATTTTGCTTAGAGGCCTGCTTGCACTTGTATTTTTGTCTTTGAAACCAACCTTCAAAAATTATAACCCTGCTCTTTTAGGTCATTTACCTTGAAACAGGCTCCTGTCAGCAGACTTCTATGGAGACCACACAGTGGGAAAAGAAATAGACCTTGTGGTTAGGTGAAAAAATAGCCCACTGTGTTTAAGAGAAAAACCTTTCACTTGTGATTTTTTAAGAAGTCAATCACTGTCTTTATAACTCTGCCCTTGATGTTTATTTGATCATCAATAAATGCCCAATCATCAATCAAATGCCCAATTATCAACAAAATACCCTGTTTCACCTTCAGAAAACTCTGTCCAACAATCTTCAGAATGACAAGGTAGTGTAATGAACAAGCAGACTTAGTTTAGGTGAAAAATTAAATGCAACAGTGGTTTCAGGAAACAAACTCTCTGTTCTGCGAGTTTAAAAAGTCTATCCAAATACCTGTACCTCTGTTTTCAGTATTAACTTCAAACACTAACCATTCTGTTTTTCAGAAAAAAGGCCCTGTTCCTCCCTCAGAATTCCTCTGTCAACAAAGCTTCAGAGTGATATAGTATAGTGCAGGGAGAAAACAGACTTAGTTCAGGTGGAAATCAACGCAGACAGTGTTTTAGACAATGCACCCTTTGCTTGTGAGTTTGAGAGATAACCAACAAAATATCTGCACCTCTATTTTTGACAACTTTGATATCAACTAACACCTTTATACCTATGCCTCCAACTTCTTATCAACAAATTTTGTCTTTTTAAAGTGCTGTCACCTTGGTAAAATCTTTGTTAACAAATTCACAGTGGGAGAAAATGACGAATAATAGGCAACCTGTGCTGTTGTGGGGGACTGTGGGGACAGTTTCTCCTTTTCAACAGTCAGTCAAAGCCCTTTTAACCGAGCACGGCTTCACACCACGGAACACAGGGTTTTTAAACTTGAATTTTTAGATTTTTCGAGCTAGGAGGCAAAGTACCTTGTGAATCTTTAAGGCGAAATCCTTTGGAGGGAATTTGAAGTGCACCGGAACCCTGCAATACTGGCGCGGCAACCTCAGGAGAAAACCCATCGCGCCGGAGAAAGGTTGTCGGGTGGAGTTGTCGTGCGGTCGGGCGGGCACCTACAGGCACGTCGCGCCCGCCTACAGGCACGTCGCGCCGACGTTAAAAGCCTTAACAAAACGATGCCCAGGCACGTCGCGCCAATTTCCAGGCCCGTCGCGCCGCTGTTGAAGGCAAATTTCAGAATTTTCTCCCAACTTTCTCGCTTGTTTGATGCTGGATGTGAATGGGATTTTGACTCTAGCCTTTTTGAAAGTGAATTTCCCACTCTTATATTTCAAACTTATATCGTTTTTCAAAACAAAACAATATCAACGGTCATTCTATTTTTAAAAGGTGAAATAGAACCGTGGTTTGGCTTCTCCTGCGGAGTTTTTGTGTTTGAAAAACCTTCGGATTTTTTAACTTTGGTACGCTCAGACTTGCTTGGAGATTTGCCACTCATTTGATCACATATAGATTGCGGATGTTAGCACAGGTGTGGGGTGGAGAGCCTCCGGCTTTTTCTTTGGTGGATTTTTCAATTACTAACCTTTAGACCCTAAAACAAAATTCCACAATCTTGGGACTATTTTTGCCACAGTGTCTAATGGTATAGGTATCAGTGGATGCATTCTTTATGATCTGCAATGTTCTCCAAAGAGAGGCATTTTTCACTATAATCCCCTGCTTGACAACTCATCATGCCACAACTCTGCCATTGTTTATTTAATACTGTGTCTTTGTGCTAAGTCTGCCCTTTGAAATGATAACAAGTGTGTTTGTTTTTAAAACATATGAACAGTGGTGATTCATCATAACCCACTTCCTCTGCCTACTTATAAGATTGAATATCACTCGCCTTCTCCATCAGAAAAACAAACTTGTAAAATATGAAAATAGGGCCTTTGAGCACACAGTCTTTATTTTGTTCTGATCAGTGCATTAAAACCCTTTTGGTCAATAGCACCATTTCATGACTGGACATATGTTCACTGCCTCCCTCTCTTAGTGATTGTTAGCAAAGAAGGACTATTTCATAATGTACCAAAAATATTTGAAAAGTTGTAAATACCCCTTCTTGAAAGGCGCCTCTTTTGGACTTTTGACATATGGTATTGTTTTGCTGCTTGACCCTTTCCTTAAGGAGAAAATCTTCTTTTTGATATCAGTGGCACACATATGCTTAAAATTGTCTCTTTGTCTATTCATAGCATTGCATACCTATCATCCTGCATTTTATGACTCAACCTTGGTCACTGTTTCACTTTCCCAGTGATAAATTTCTACTTCTGAGTGTTTCACAAGTTTTTCTCTGGACTGTAAATACACTTTTTAGGTTGCATCCTTTCATCCTAGACTTCTATGTTTGCTCAGAAGGATTTCCTTTGATTTCTGTATAGGTGATCATGAAAGGTCTTTAACCCCTTTTTAAGTCAACTGCTCCTTTGGCATTAATAGCATACAATATGTTCAATATTTTCTCCTCTCTACTTGGATGGACTGTTGACAGATAGCTTTTTTGAAGAGGGAGATCAATACATTTATATCATAGACAGTAACACTTTCCTTCATTCAATTTCTTTGTGTCTTTTCCCTGCACTTTTGGACTTACCAGTTTTCAACAGCCTGCAATGATTTTGGCTCTCTGCTCATATATGGAGGAGGCTCTTCATCAGGTAAAGTATCAGAAGCCCCCTTTTACCACTATGTCAGACACAACCTTTCTCTGAATGTGGTGGTAAGTAAATCATTTGAACAACATCAATCTAGGCATCACTATTTGCAAGCATCACTGTGTTTTTGAAGGAAACCTAGCCACAGTGACATTGTTCTAAGGTTGCTGAGATATTTGTCACTTGGCTTGTTCATCTCATGACCCGTTATATTGACAAAGCTCTTTGTGACTATGAAGGTCATTGCTTCCTTGAAAAACCAAGAACTTTCTCCTGCCTGTGTAATGGCATTGTTTATCATCTGTTCTGTTTGATCTTGTGGATAGACAGGGTCCTTATGCTTTGGAAAGTTCACTGATGACAGGCCTTCTAGAGTTTCAACCATCCACCTGACTTGAAAGTTTCAGATGATCTCTTTTATCAGGCCAAACTCCCCCTTTCCTTTGAGCTTATCATATTTCCACTATAATTCTGTTATGGTCAGCAATTACATTCATGAAACCTGAAGATATTGTGTCATTGTTTCAGTCAGGGCAAACCTGGACTTTTGCAGCCTTCTGAGTCAACTCTGGCCTGCGCCCTCTGCTTATGTATGAAGGAGGCGCCCTAACCCTCTGCTTGTAAATGAAGGAGGTTCTGGGCCTTGACAATTTACCATTTAGTTGAGACAGTGGCGACCCTTTCTTACTGTGATTTTCATGCTGGAAAGAGCTGTAAGGTCCTGATGAGTGACCTTTGTTTTGCAGCTTCATCTCAGGCTCATAATACACTTAGAAGCAGTTGTTCCTCTAACTGTAAACTCAAACATTTACTCCATGAGATGAAACATATTTCTTGTCTTTGAAGAACCATAGAACACAGTGAAAAACCTACTAGTCAGCTTGAGAATGGGCTTCATGCAGTGCTGAGACCTAGGGAATATGAGTGGCGTGACTTAAGGCTGTTTGTCAACTTTATTTGCAAATTAAGGGATCAGTCATGGTAGGTCTGCTGCAGATGGGGGCTTTTTTGGCTTTTTGATGATTGCCAAAGGTGAAATGTCCTAAACACCACTTCCTAACATAGGGGAGAATATTGAAACAGATGTGAATTTTCCTTTTAAGGCTGATGGGCAGGTTAATAAAGCTGAAGCTAGGCAGGATATGTGATATGAAGTTTTTGATGCTGCCAGGGGTGGACTGAATAAGTAGAAAGATGAAAAAAGTTTTGGGGAGGGTTTTCTGGATGACATATTGACATAAGGAAATCAGTTTCTAGAAAACTCAGCTGAAGATATAGTCATCACTAACATGCAAAAAATACTGATGGCTAACATCATCTATAGGATTTGAAGTTGTTTCATCAATTCTCCTCATTTTGTTTCTTTTAACTACAACCTTATAACTAGGACTGCAGAAAATATCTAACGAAGGAATATCTTCAATTTGTAGAACTATCTAATATGTATGGTAAGCCGGTATGATTTCTTTATCATGCATTTTTGGAACTCTTTGTAGTGGATTAACAGTTTCCACTATATTTTGAGAGTGTTTAGATGTCTGGAAACTCGTTGCCTGATCAGTATTGGGATTCTCTTTAGGAGTTTTTATTGCTTTAGAAACCTCTTCCCATTCATTTATAAGATATTTTTCTTGTGGTAAACTGAACTGACCTACTTGAGAATCTCATTCTATTCCATTATTTCTCGTTTCTTCTAGCATCTCTATCTCATGAATTACTTGGTCAAATATCTTTTCTGAGTTTTCCTTTTTAGATTCAGATTCATTTTCAGAGTGATCCAAATTATGAGATTGCTACTGTGACTGACCTGATTCATCTTCAGACATATCTTTTACTTTATCATCCAGGCTGACACTTGGAGTGTGTTTGTTGTCCTCTTCAATAGTTAACAAATTGAGAGGTACTTTCTCTTGTCTCTTGTTTCTGTATGCCTGGAAAGCTTCAAAATAAAATTGAATTATTTTGCTAGATGCATACTTGATAATGTCTGAAA
This sequence comes from Pinus albicaulis, assembly GCA_034641835.2. Taxonomy (NCBI): domain Eukaryota; kingdom Viridiplantae; phylum Streptophyta; class Pinopsida; order Pinales; family Pinaceae; genus Pinus; species Pinus albicaulis. The sequence continues at coordinate 404,001,898 of CM076576.1, forward strand.
ACTTTTCCATGGCTTGGAAGAGATCATCAAATCCATCTTCTTCCTTTACAAAAGGTTTTAACTTAAGCTCTGTGATATAATTTTTAATTACGTCATTTGGATCATATAATATTTTTGGCATTACTACCAATTTCAATAAATAAATTTTGGAAACTTCCTTGTAAGTATGGTCAATGTTAGAGAGTGCAAAAGTACCACATTGTACAAGGAAATTAGGCCAAATAGCCTTTTCATCATCTTTCAACTATTTCGTAACACCATTAACAAGTTCATAAGCTATTTATTTTTCAAGTAACTTATTAGGAACATAATAGGGTAAAACATGGGGAGAAACATAACTCCCAAATACTATAATATATGTAAAATTCTCCTCTGCAAACCATCTAGCTAAAGGAAGAATGTTTGCATTAGCTTCTTTAGAAACCCTAGGGCCCCTTTTATTGAAAATCATCTAGTGCATAGGAAATATGACTCTGTAATAGATTTTATAGAAGTGTAGGTGGAAGTTTGAATCCCAGAGCTCTCTATGGTGAATATGAATTGGAGTATGGTCTTGGGTAGTCCACTTCCATCCCATGGTAGGAAAACTAGAAGTAAAGTAGATAGCATCCATGACATAGGCAGACATATAAAAGGGAGGTATTTCTCTAGATGAAATACTCCTTTTATTCATATATTCGGTAATTTGTTTAGCTAAGTTATTAGATAAGATCTCTGTCCCATTCAAAATTGATGAATTGATGATTGTGTCAATCAAGGGAACCCATTCTCTTGAGAATCTAGTGCTATCAGGTTTGGAAAATAATCTACACAATATACCAGCAGCATAATAGTAAGGAATAGGAATTTGGGAAATTGGGTATGTACGGAACTTATCTTGCTTCAATTCCCCCTGATTCTCCTTCCATTAGTGGATGACTTTAACAAGATCTGGATGTTCCCCTCTAAAATTCTACAAAAATTCTTTGTCATATTTCTGTAGCGGAGGTGGTAGATGGTACATTGTTGTTAAATCTCTTGCCCTAAAAGAACCCATATTTTCTCCCTTCGAATTCTTGAACATTATATCTTTAATGTTTAACTGATCAATTTCCCATTTAACCATGTCTGTGTATGGGAGAATATTTAGTCTTGTAGCTATCCTATGAATGTATGAGAATGCAATGTCAAAAAGAGTTGCATTGGATGTAGATGATGTGCCTATCATAGAAACTTTGGTTATCACCCTTGGTCCTTAACTTTCAAAAATCTTATACATTTCCTCCCATGTCGAACTACCATAATTTTTTTTACAGGTGGTATCTGAAAATAAGGAAGACATCCCTGTATCTTCAGTAGACGATGTCTGAGAAATTTCTTTTCCCTTTTTTCTCACTTTTATCTTCCTCAATCTATTAACTGGTTTCCTGAAAACAGCGCGAATTTTACAAGTATAGAGTATCAAAGGGACAAATCTATCATTTATTTCAAACACGTGCAAGTAGATATAGATATATTAAGATATAACATCAATTATTATTCATAATATCTGAATTAATATTTCATATACCTCCACACGTAAATCTATCAATCGCTTTAAAGTCGTTAAGACCTTAAATTTCTTTTTGACATGACACAAGTTGTTTCACACGCTTGATCCATTAAATGGCGTCGACGCGCGTAGCGCAAGTTATAACTTATAACCATTCTCAATACTTACCTTTAAAGATTTCGAAATGAGATCTGCTCAAATCTCAGATCGTAACTTTTATAGGATAAAAATTTGGCGTATGTTATAAGTTGTGTGAAATGTGAGTTGCACTTTTTTGCAAAACTTAAGTGACTGCGAAGGTTTTATATTTATTTCTTTATTTTCTCGTCGGGTCCATGGGGTTGAAACTTATATCATTTTTATTTTAATGTCTTTTGATTGATTAACTGCGGTGCGATGCGACAAAGTAAATATAACAGTGATTGAAGTTTTTTACAAAGCTCAAATATATCTTCGGAATAGTTGTGCGCATACCACGGTTCACACATTTTAAAGTTTCTAAGTCTTTGAAATTCATAATATATGCGATTTGCGATGCGCTCAAGAAAAATAAAGTGGAAAAATTTAAAAAGAAAATATTTATTTCCTAAATTTTTTGTTTTAGAAAAATTAAAAGAATTTCCTATTTATTTCCAAAGGGTCCCTATTTATAAAAATAAATCGGGGCTGTTGTATAGCACAACACCTTCATATACCTTAGCTGACCAGTATGTTGTTGTTTTCTTGTTGAGCCATTGAACTTGTTGCAAACCTTTTTTTTATGAAAATTGAGTTTCATTTTCATTTGAAAATTTAGAAGAGCTTTTAGCTTGATAAGGCCTGAATTTCACATTAAAACATTGTTGGATGTTTTGATTTTTGCTAAGATAAGTAGAAATTCTTCTTGGTTGGATCAAAAACTAAGAGAAAACGTCCTCAAACTTTCTAGATAAAGTTCAACATTAGACTTTCTTCTTTTGGTTTTGAATTTTATGTTTTTAGGAGTTTTAGATATGATTTTATTTTTGGAAATGGTTTGTTAAATTATTTGTAGTTTCTGATCTGATTGGTTAGGAATTTAATCTCGAACAAGTAATTGATCATTTTATGAAATTGATTTCTCAAAGAAATCATCTTCTTTTCAAAGATTTTTTTTTATGAGAGAAAGAATTGGTGTTTTATAAAATTTTTAAATCTCTCAAATATTTCTCTTAAATAAGTTTCATTGAAAAGAAAAGAGTTTCGCTTTCATTTAGATGCATTTAGCATATTTTTTATTTGGGTCATTAAACATCATCGAAGTTTCACTTCCATACCTTCTGTCTTAAGTAATAGCCAAATTAAAAACAACACTTTAATAAAATTAATCTAGATATTTTTACATTTTCTAGGGCTCTTTTCATCAACATAGCTTAGGCTAGTGTCTTGGAATAGGTTGTAATTAACATTCTAAGACAGTTCAAACAAACAAGTAGGAATCTCGCTGTAGGAAAAATCCAATTGTAGCATGTATGCTATGGGAAGATCTTCTTAAAATATTCAAGCACGAGATCATGTCCGAACCAGTGAGGTAATCGTACCTATCTCATTAGGAAATATAGAATATGTGCACATATTAAAAACAGTAAACCTCAGATAGACCATTGTCGAGGAGCCTGGGGTCACTTGTTGGTAAACCTTGGAATATATCAAGGAGCCTTCAAGGGGATTGAGCTAGTTACTCTGACCTTGCGTGTATATCAGATCGTAAACTATTCCCCTAGATATACTTGTTCCCGTTGGTGACCTTAGTGGCTATAAGCTTTAGGATTTTTTCCCAAGGTGATGATCGAGGGAAGGTCCCACTGTACCTGGAGCAGATGTCGACTAGACTCACTTGGACTTTTCAGAGGGTTCTCTCCGCTTTGAGATAGTTTAAGTGGATAAACTTGCACCGGGTTGTTTCATTAAGTAGGTTTTCGGGGTAACTATTCCAACTGCCATTTCTGCATTAAAATTCTACGACGTTGGATTTCATCACCAAATAGTGTTTTTAGTGTGGGAATATATTGTTTTTGTGTGGATTTATCTCTTATATTTTGTAGGCATGTGATCAATTTGATTGTTTCCTTAGAGACTTTAGGACATTTTGTTGAAATTTCCTTTTATTTCATGTGTTAAAACTTTTAATCGTGGCTGAATTACCTAGACATTCATGTAGAATGTAGGGGAAACCCCCTAAGTACACACCAAGCTAGTTAGAAAAGATTAAATCTGAGAAAGGAAAAACATCAGGCATTGGATCAATTGAGCACGAAAAAACATCAATAATTATTCATCCTAAATATGAAGTAGATCAACCTCAATCAACAGAGAGTTCTAAAAATAAAATTGAAATTTCTGAACTAGTTGAACTTGCTTCCACAACTAGTGAATTATCAGCTAATGAGCCTGAAATTTATGAACCAGAAACTAAACTTTCTACGTTTGAGCATACTTTATAATTCGTCACTCCAACCCCTCATCGTCCTGATTCACCTAGAGTGAAGTATTGAATTACTGAAAATATTCCTCCTAGCCTTATTAGCATTGAATTTATTGACATAGAGGAAGAAGTTGTTCTTCCTTCACATTAGGAGTCTTTAGATCTTAGGCCACGTGAATCCATTTACTATAGTCCTCTCAAACAAGATCCTTGGTATTCTTAGTTGATAGACTTTCTACACAATATTGTTCTAAACTATTCTCCACCTTCAATTCCTTTTGACGCCATACCAAGAGATTATAAATCTCCATTAAACATATTTGGTGAGTCATCCATGTTTTCTGCATCACCAGAATCATATTTGTATGGTGGTTCATCTGTTCCTGCAGGATACTAGTCGGTTTCTGGTACTTTCTCAAGCATGTCTCCTTCTCCTGACAAACTTATATCATCACCTGGTTCAAATGAATCACATACCAAAAATTTGAACATGGAACAAGTTTACATGATGTCTGGAAAGATTCCTAATGTTGACCCTCAAGGTAGTAATTTACCACTTGGGGTGCAACCTCAAGGTAGTAATTTACTGCATAGGGGGCAGCCTCAATGTTAGTACATACCTCAAGTACATTATAAACCTCAAGGATAGTACATACCTCAAGGACACTATCAACCTCAAGGGAAGTACTCAGTTCAGGGTCCGCAACCTCTTCAAGGATAGTACCCTATGCTAGGGAAACCATTTTTCCAAGGACAAAAGCCTCCTTTAGGTCCATAGTTCTACCTAGAACAAAAATTGTTTTAGGAAGGTAGGAATTATCCAGCTAATTATAGACTAGAAAATTTGGCCCAATTTCTGACGGCCACTTCATCACTATTTCGACACATAGTCGTCGCAAGAGCTACAGTACGAGGCCAGAAAAAATGTGGTTAGCCATTACGTCGCAATTCCGATGCTTTGCCAAAGTGTTGCAATACTAACACATTTTCCGTCGTTTCTGTTAGATTCAATCTTGTCAGTCTTCCGTCAGAGATCAAAAACTCTTATTGCATTTCATTGTTTAGATGTCTCATTCCGCTCATTTGTTAGGGGCATTCCTTAAACTGACGGAAGGGTTTGGTTTTCTTGTTCCCCTCATGATTCGTACCTGTTGGCTCAGCTCTGTTTATCAAAGTTCATTAATCAGTAATGAAGTCATTTACAATCTTGTTTTTGTCGCTTGATAAGCAAAGAGTCAAACTTGGTCATTAGGTCTAGGGTTCAAAAATTGTTGTTCTCAAAATGTTCAATAACACCTGCAGGCTAGAAGGGAGCTTCAATAAGTTTTCATTTCAGGATTGTCATCGTCAAAAAATGCTCAAAGATATTTCTTCTTCAAAACTCTGTTTTGAAGAAGAAATTGTCAAATTTGTTTTATGTAAATAAGCTGCCATGTGAGTTCTATGTTCTTCAGCCGTAAAATTTCTCCATTTAAGGTTCTAGTCACCTTGCCAAAGACATGCTAAAATTCCTGCAAAAGACAACAAAGAAACTCATTTTTCAGTCCAAGAGTCGAAAGCCATCAAGAATAGAATTCATTGTGAAAATGTCAAAATTTGCAACTAATGGGGTTTTTATTAAGTCAAGTCAAGATCTTATGCCCATTACCCTGAAAAAATTTTCATTTCCCAGGTCAAGAAAATCAAATAAAAAACAACATTGAGTTCATGCCAAATGTCAAATTGACAAAATTCAGAGTTGTATTAATTTGTAAAAAAAATGTCAATGCCAAATGTTATAAAAATGGGTCTTGTAAAACCAAAAATCAAACTCCACGATTTTAAAAGATATTTTCATATGTTTTAAATATTCTTGTGCGTCCAAAGGTTGAATGAGAAGTCGAATTCAAAGTCATGGAAGACGAAAATCATGTTTTGTGAAGAGTTGACTGTGTTGACACAGGGCGCGACGCGTTGGGATAGAGCGCGGCGCACCCACAGAGCTCGACGCATCGGGTGTCTTTCCGTAGTGTTAATTTGTTCTAGCGCGGCGCACCGAGGAGGCACGATGCACTGGGCTTGCGCACAGCGCACACAGCCTTCAAGCCCGAAAAATTCATCATTGCCTCCCGATTTCTCAAAATCAACAGCTCTTGCGCCAAATTTATGATGGTGGTGAATCAGTTTTGGTTGCTGTGTCATTTTCCTGTGTTCAGGACTTGCTCGGTATGTACAATTCTTGGGACGAACTCTATTAAAGTACGTACAATTGGATATGGTATCTTTGCTACAATCTTCAACATTGGATGGGCTGCTACTCAAGTCTCTCACATGGCAATGGTGAATTGCATCACAGCAGATTCTACTAGTAGAAATGCTCTCAGCAGTTGTCGTAATGCTTTTACCATGGTTGCAAACCTTTTACTTTTTGCAATTGCATTCATCGTGTTCAAAATTATATCAGGCAGTGATTCTGTTGGCATTGAGAAACAGTATCGTTGGATTGCAGTTTCATCAATCATTATTGGTAGCCTTTTTTTTTGTGATCATATTTCATGTTGGAGTTAAAGAATCGAGGTTGCGACATCACAAAGAACCGAAAATTTGGAAAATGATTTCATGGTTTCACTGGTTCAATAAAGTTTTATATTACCAGGTTGCTTTGGTTTATATGCTTGCTCGAATTATAACAAATGTTTCACAGGCTCTGCTTGTTTTCTACCTTATAGATGATCTACATATGCATGCGTCCTCTAAGCCTGTGGTGCCTGCTATTATCTACATTTGTAGTTTTATGGCCTCTATATTTTTTCAGGAGTTAAAATGGACTGGATATCGACTGAAAGCCTTTTACACAGTGAGGACCTCCAGCAAGGCTTGAAAAATGTCCCAGGTGGCAGTTGATACATTGGCGCCATTTAAAGGCATTCATTTTGTGTTTCTATGAGTAGGAGGGACAGCAAGCTTCATGGTGAGAATGTGCGAGAGAAATGTGACGATAGTGACCACTTCCATGAATTTTGACGGGCCCTTCAACAATTTCATAGCCTCTATGGGTGTGGTGCCCATGTTCATCACAATTTCTCAGCGCCTGCCCTTCTTTGACAGCACGTTGGACCTTGTTCATTCGATGCACGTTCTCAGCAACTGGATACTGATCACGATGCTGGAATTTGTACTGTTCAGGGTCCTCTGCCCTGGTGGAGTGTTCTGGCTCGACCATTTCTGGAAAGGATTGGATTTAACAAGCTCAAGTTGTCTATTGGGCGTAAGTTGGACAGAGGGATCCAATTCAAGGAAATGTATATTTCAGCTTTACTGGAAAAACCGCTCTCTCCCAAGACAAGCAAACGTCTTTGATTTTTCTTTTCATCAGGCCCATATTTCAAGTTTTTTTAAATTGATTAAAATTCAGATGTAATAAAGGCTGAATATCAGTTTGCAGAAGGAGGAGACATATCTGGGGTGTTAGTCCCATGGCGTTAGCTTGGAATGTGTTTCTCATCATTTTGCTGGCGTGTGGAGAATCTTGTTAAAGCCAAAGGATATGTATTCGTTGGTATTGAAAGGATATTGAGTTTTTTTTTTTTAAATTAGCTTTTATTCAAATGGTGAAAGAGAAAGTGGCAGTCAAAGATCGGAAAGCCCAAATTAAACAAAGACTACCTACCACAGCAGAAAGATAGGAACCGATTGCCTATTTTTTACTACAGTTGCAATTCAAAGGGTCTACGCTCCAGATTTTGTCTTTTAATTGGTCATCAAACAGATTGCATATGGAACGTTGCTCCCTTTCAGAAAAAGATGATTGGCTCTTCAGTTGTTGTTTGTTAATAGTGATTAAACCATTCCTTATTTGGGTTGATCTGTTTTCAACATAGGGGATTATTTATTGTATTGCAAATGATTTGTAAAAGAGAGAAAGTTCTTGGGGGGGGGAGTTCTGAAAAGTGTGGGAGGAAAAAACCCAGCGCTATCACTGTACAGTTTTGACAGAGAAAATAATTAAATGGTGCAGCTCTGATTTGTAAGATTCTTGTGGTATGATTTTAGCATGTGTTTCTTCTTTATGTTTGATATGTTTTTTTTATGTTCACAGTTCATTCATAATCGTTCTCAGTCGAATTATTTTACAGTAAGAAAGGTAGAATTCAGTTCTTGCTCTGCCTTGAGGAAGTGTTAAGACTTTGTGTGTTTTCTTCTGCCTGGAAGGGATTCATTGGTTAATGCCCTTTTCAGTCTTCTTAAACAGTCTTTTCACCCCATTTAAATTGAATTTGATTGCTAAAACCTCATGCCTATCTCGCCTTAGGAAATACTCTGTGCCTTTGATTAAATCTCTCTGCTCATGCTGTCCTTGGTCCCATACAGCCCAGAAAAACCAACCTAAAAATCAAAATCAAACCCTCTTATATATTTACTAGCCTAAAATCAGCATACATATTAGGTCATCTCAGCCCCTATTGGACATCTTTTACGGAGTTGACCCGGAGAGAGCCCTCTCCTGTCCTCTTAGGGCTAGCTACGAGGCTGAGCTTGGTTTGATGTTACCTTGAATCCTGCTTTCCTTTAGCCTGAGGTAGATTCGAGTGCTAACAGTTTCCAAACAACTGTCGCTCTTCTGACGTTTTCCAAAGTGTCGCAATACTGAAGCTTTCAAAGAATCACAATACTGATGCTTACAAAGTGTCACAATACCGATGCTTTAGAAGCGTCACAATACTCTATGGCTAACCACGCTTCTTGTTCTGACGTTTTCTAGAAGTGTCGCAATACCGACGTTTGTGTAGTGTCGCAATACCAACACTTCCAAAGCGTCGCAATACCAACTCTTTCAAAGTGTCGCAATATTGACACTTTACAAGTGTCGCAATACCGACGCTCTCTTGAAGCGTCGCAATATCAAAGTTGTGCAGAAGTGTTGCAATATCGACGCTTTCTTCGCTCTTCCGACACCTTGGAGGTGTCGCTCTTCCGACGGTTTGAAGACGTCTATCTTTTGATGGTGTGAAGGCATCATTCTTCCGACGTATTGATAAAAATATTTAAAAAACAATTATGGACGCTGAAGGATGTATGCAAATGCACCCTCTGTATTATAACCATATGCTGTGTATACCAATAGAAGGATTGAAACTTCTAGTCTGTATTTCATAGGCCAGAATGTAAGGAATTACTTGTAACAGTTTCAGCAAGTGAAAAAAATAAAGCCAAGAAAGGACTTATTCAGCAGCACCAAAAACTGCTCACGCTTTTACGAAATGGCTGTGAGAGTAAAGCCTGTAATTATCCACAAATTTTATATGTTGGAAAAAAAACCTCTTCCATTTGCTTTGTACTGAGCTTGTATAGTATGGAATAAATATTAATATTTGAAAATTCAAACCCTTGAAAATTTTGTTAAATAGAACAAAATCACAACAGGTTAGGGCAAAACAGCTTTCACCTTTGCACCACCATGAAGAATGGTGCGGCCAAAGTAGTGAGTCCTTGTTCCAAGAGAAAATGTGAAAAATATAGAGCATAGATGCAGCTGAATTGTGAAGAAACTAACAATGGCTTGTATACACAAGCATAAAAACTAAGCAGAAAAGTATTTTGCAAAAGCCACAATAACACAAGTCTCATTACAAATCTCACACCATGGGTGCAGATGTTATCTGAGTTACAAGGTATCTGTTGAGTCTCAAAAATGTTCTCCATATTCATACATATTTCCATTATGTCATAACCATTTAGCTCTTATTTCATAGCCATTTGACCTAAAACCCTACATCAAATAACCATTTACATAAATATATGGGTTAGGATCCTTGTTTTCGAAAGTTATTTATTTTATGTATTTTAAGTGAATTTATGATTAGAAACTAGAAAATTAACATAGTTTCATATATCTATATATGTTTTATGAGTTTTGTGACATGTGTAGGTCAAAAGGAGACTTCTAGAAGACCCTTATGTGGCACTCTAAGGCCAAATTCGAATTTGGTTGGAGAAGATTATGGGATCAAGAGGATATGTGTCTCACTTTCTTGTTGTATTGAAACTCTAAGAGGATATGTGTCTCATTTCTTAGTTGTGTTGAAACTCTAGAAAGACATGTGTCTTATCATTTCCTATTTTGATCGTAACTCTAGAGATGGAGGGAGAGATTCATGGACTCCCATTAATGAGATGACTCCTCATATTTTGTATAAATAGGAGAAGCTTTCTCCTATCATAGGTAATGAGAAAGTAATGAAGAAGTAGATTTGTAACTAAGTTCAAGATGGAATGGGATGTAGATTTGTGAGTTCTTTTTAATAGAGAAATTCAATTCTTTGATGCTGTTTTGATTACAACTTTAAGGAGCTGAAGGACTTCACCAAATTGGTAGCAGAGGGCCCCTGCTATCCAAGGAGGCTTTTACATGTTTTCTAGATAAGTTGCTTTCAATTCTGTTTTGTCATATTTCCTTACTTAGATTGCTTTTTGAAATCATAGATTTTAGCATAATTTTTCATGGCAGCCCGGGCATTTGCATATCTTTTGACTAATGACATGGAATCAATATTGTTCTGCTGTTAATTTATTTTTTTCTTAGTTTTTGTTTAATTCCGGTATTGCTTTGTTTATTTCAATCTTGCACATTTGCTTCAGTAGTTATATTTAGATATATTAAATTGCTCATGTCATTTTCAGTTACCTCCGAAAGCCACAGCTGGACTGATGGTGAGGGATTGTATAATGAAATGTGTAGTTTGATATTAGTTTCCTTTCTGCAAATTTAGATATATTAAACTGCTCATAACATCTTCTGGCCATCTGTGTGCTGCCACTGGATCAGGAGCAGAGGGATTAAAGGAGATGTAATGACATGTTCTTCCGTGTTAGAATACTGAATGTGCAGATATCCTTCAAATACTTAAAATGGGCTAAATGAGACTGTTGTGAGGATTGAATGTAATGCATAATGACATACAGATTTTTCTCAGTTAGATATCAGTTACTCAAGTTGTTCATGGTTACTTCCGAAAATCATAGCCGGACTAATGATGAGGGATCAGAAGACAAGTTGATGTAATTTGATTTAGATTTACTTTATTGCAACTTTTGGATTTCTTTCAGCATAGTTTCTTTTGTGTTTAGACAGCAGCAAGAATAGTTTGGTTTCATGCTCACTAGTTCACTAGTTCACTGTTTTGATTTATTAGATTAGCAGCACCTTTTTCATTTCAGTAGCACATTTTCATTTCCTTTCAAGTTTTGTCATTGTATGTTTCAAATTCCTTTTTCAGTTTCAAGTTGGTAAATCATTATAAAGGACATCATTGCCTTGAATATTCATAACCATATTTGTCTTTTAGAATTCCATCTCACATTAGGAAACCAACCAAGATCAATAAAAATCCAAAGACGACAAAAAGTAAGAGATAGGTTATCTTGCACATATAGTGCGCCACACTTCGTCAGTTTACGAATCCCTGGTTGATAATTTATGTTAGCAATTTAGGACACACTAAATTGACCAAACAGTATCTTTCATTCAAAAAATTGTACAAGAGCATTCAAATCTTGAACATCCACATACTAGAACATACTAAGGCACAAAAGATGTCAATATCATCAAACCATTGATTGAGAGCTATTACGAAAAAATAAATATGAATTTTTGTTAAAGATATTCGAACTTCCTAATTTCTACTGGGAATGTTACTCCCCAAATAAGCATTAACGGTGAGTGTTAGAGATTTAATGTATATACCATCATGATGATTTGCCCAAATAAGCATTAAGGGGAAGTGTTAGAGAGTTAATGTATATACCATCATTATGTTCTAGCATTGTGGAATGCTAGAGAGTTAATCTATATTTATCATTGTTAGAAGATCCATCAATATAAAAGGAATGCATTGGGCACATAAACATTAGGCTTCTAAGAACCACAAATAAATATTAATATGTTAACAACCTTCTAAGCCTGACATCAAAATACTATGATAAAAGTAGATTCTACCTTTTGCATAGATGTATGAGACATGATCCATGTACTTAAAATTGATATCAACTGAGAGGCATTTCTTAGATTTGTTTTTGGTAGATAACATAGTGAGGGGCTAAATTTCTAGAGCTTCCATGCATCTATAACATCTTTGGACCATTTTCATGTGGTTTAGCTACCCTTGTCACTCAAATTGATAGTAGATTTAAGATGATAGATGTTTTCAGCGTAACAAGAGACATTTCAGGTTTCATTGGAAACATTATTTAGAAAACACAGTTTGTGCAATCAAATCTTCATACCGAAGTAGCATATATTCAGTTTCACAATGACCTAATGTCATCATGTACTCAACAAGTCAATTTTTGCAGTGTCATACAACCTCAAGCCTCAAACATCTTTACAAGTGAGCACTTCAGGTCCAATTTAGAAAAAACGTGTTAGAGATTTCACTGAAATCAAGTTACATTCTAATGCTCATTTAATATAGAGATTAAGATTTTGAATCTCTGATGTTACTATTGTTGCCAGTATTTTTATTTTACTTGTGCCATACCCAACTCCACTAATAGTAACAGCAATGTTGAATCATGATCAGTCTCCATCCATGGGATTTTAATGGCCCTTAGATGTGAGATTCACATGCCAAATTGAATCATTTCATAGAATGACACCACTGCATATTACTGCCTTTCAGCTATGGCTGAGTATCAATTTTACCAATTTGGCCAGCACTTGAATATAATCCTAATTACATAAAATTTTAGTCTAACCCTAAGTGCATAAAATTCTGCAAAACCCACTGACGCAGCACAGTCTAGGAGGGGTTAACATGCCTATGAAGTATTTAAAGATTGTTGAGGGCTAAGAATAGTTGGACTTTTCCAACTAACCAAACTCACTTTTGACCACTTCTAGTAACTTTAGCCTGTAGATGCTCTCATAAAAAGAAAGCAAGTGGTCCAATAAAAGGAAGGGGACTGGTTGCGTGTTTCATTCCATTTTTTTTGTTAGCTGAAAGATTTCCAAGAAGAATAAATCTACTGAAGCATGAAACTGATTTTGTTGCTACCCCAACTACCACTGATATACATCACAATGTGTCATAGTTTACTGTAAGCCTCTATTGAGAATGGGTAGCACTAAATCCAAGTAATTCCCCTCATCCCTTAAAAGAAACCTCTAAATATAACTAGAAATTTCAAATAGTTAGCAAAGGAAAAGTACAAAGATATAACATATCTGTGTTGAGCCAAAAACCTGTGCATTCACAACAAAAATGGGATGGATAAAACTTAAAAAGAATTATGGATTTTGACAAAAAATTGTCTTATGCATACAAAATGAAAGAAGAATTGGCGTACTACTATGTTTACAAATTTAAGGACAGGTAGAGTGAGTCTCCAGGCAACACAGTTACATGTGGAGACCCTAGATCATTGTACCCACAATATCTAGTGACTTATAAAATGATTTCCAAAATGATGCCTTTGCTATGCATGTAAGAACACCACCTGTATAATGAGGGAGATGTAATATTGTCTGAGAAGCAGATTTATACAGAGTGGTCCAAGATTGTGTACTTATGGAAGATACAAATCATATTGGCATGAAACATGTATCCAAGATTTCAATGTGCCTTATTTCAGAGCCCATTGATGATTTACTATGAAACCTAAACTTTCAAAACAAACACATTCACCAAAGATAAATTGCTGAACAATAATGGATCAGTAGTCAATATAATACAAAAATTCACTACCATTTAGTATGTATAATGAAGAAAGGAAATGAGCTAGGAACAAAGAGGGTGAGCCAAAACAACACGAGAAGCTAATATTATGCCCAATAAGGAAACAAGACTGCACATATTAGTTCAATCCTGTATTGGAGATGAATACTGTTGTTATCATATCAGTCATGTGTGAGAAAATAATGCTTGTGATAGCACATTATAACATGCTAACCCATTACTTCCACCCTATTCAAGAAGTAGGAAATACTAGTATATTCTACTCACTTCATTAAGCGATAGAGTAGACTAATGTATTTGAAAATCATATCAGCATGTTCTACTCAATGAGGAAATAGAAAGAACTGTTCATTTAAATCATCCTGGTGATGTGTTGGTCACCTAAGGCAACAGTGTCAAATAAGGAGTAAACCCATGTTTTGCCCAGGGCTTAGGGGTGCTACTGCTCTTACTTATTGCACTTACCTACTCTTGGTAAAAAAAATATCACATAACAGTTACTCAAAACGTTTTGTAGGACTATATTTTCAAGCTCAAGCACACTAACTTTTTGTATCCTCAGTTTGAGGCAATGCCTATGAATTACTCAAATTATTGCACTCAGGTTTAGACCATCATACATACAGAAATATAGAGTCTAGAATTTCTGTCAAGTATTGTAAACATTCATTCGGATGAGTGGATTTACCCTACTACATACTAATAGGGCACCATCCTCGAGGAGGTCCTCATGAATGAAACAAAAACAACGATATTCTAATTTCGGCCGGGTGACCTATTCCATGCATAGGCCTTAGTAGATACTAGTAACAACAGAGTACCTTAGCAACTGCTTTGGTCTTGATAAGGCATGGAATACCTATTAGGAACAGGTCTGCACTAACCATAGGTCCAAAATATGTTAACTCGTGGTTGAGATATTCCCACAAGTCCGAGGTATAGTCACTGGTCACAGGTTTGGACTTCTCTGCAATAGATCCAAGGTGTGCCACAGGTCTGAATGTGCAACAAATCTAAATTATTAAGTGCCACAAGTCACAAGTCAGTTACAGGTCCGAGTTTTTAGGGGTCTGCAAAAGAGCATGAGTTGCAATTCAAGCAAAAATATTTTCCCAAAGTTTTTTCAACAAAAAATATAAGAAAAATACAGATGTTTCTCCAAAAGGTGCCAAATGTCTTTTTCCTCCTGCCTCAGATTCAAATCTCCCCCTTTTCTTCAGTTGTTTTTCTTCTTCATATGCAAATTCTTTCTTATTCATTAACTGCTATTCCATGCCAGAATGAAAATTTTGGCTTTATATTTTTAATTATTTGAATATGTAAAAGGATGTCTTTTGGTAAGGAGGGATCCAACCTGTGCAATTTTCAATATTATTTAAACTGTTTTTAAGACTACTCATCCTTTCTTTGATAAGAACACCATAAATCATAGGCTACATACTTCAACACATTGTATATTAGCGATGAATCCTCCAATAAATTGAAAAATTATCTCTTAAAATTTCATTTCATTTGACCCGCTCTTCTGCACAGCTTTCATACTTATAAAAATAGGAAAGACGAACTATTGCATCTACTACATCTGTTGACTTTTTTTCAGAAGAAAAAAACATAATTGCCTTCATTAAAAAAATGCGTTTACATTTGCATCGATCGTTTCCAAATGTCCAGATGGATGATCCACAAAACAAAACTTAAAAATCCCAAAAACAAAGCCATAAAAAAGGCCAATGGTCTGAGAAAATATCAAGAAGCGCCCCAGAGGCATCCTATCAGGAAATTCAATTAGAAAATCTAAAGAGTCACTTTGCAGAAAAAAAATTCCAGGAAGCCGAAAATTTGAGGGGAATACAAACAAAAAAATACCTCCCACATAAGCAGTCATGAAGATTTAGATCTTGAAATAACCATCTCCTCGAACATAAATATCTCAGGAAAGAAGCAACATACTACAACTATTGACTTATCCACAACAATAAAAAAAGTTGTTCCAAGACCCGTAGAAGTGGACAATAAGTGAATATGCTCAAAGCATAACCAAAATTTTCCATATTCACATTTTGTGCACCATATAACAAGGATTGAGAATACTTGCAGTTTCATACCAAATATAATTCGAATGTCTAACACTCATTGAAGAAAATAGCTTTTCATTTATCTATAACAAGGATTGAGAATAGTTGCAGTTGCATACCAGATATAGTTCGAATGTCTAACACTCATTGAAGAAAATAGATGCACCTAGGGTTTCATATATATTCTTCATCTATACACTTAGGGTAGATTAAGGCTTAGAGCTTGCTTCAAAAATGCTATTACACTGTCTAGGAAACTAGATCGAGAATCGCAGTTGGGTATTGTTTCCCTGGAGAGGTAGATCCAAGCCTGGATCAGGCTTATAAGCTCCCAGAGAGGCCACTGTGCATTTGCTTCATCAGATCGGGTTGCTAATGGGTTGGATAATAAGAGTACTTGTTTTTGGAGTTGTGGATTTGAGAGAAATGCAGAGATACTCACACTATCCATGGTGCCAGGCTCCAGATCCATGAGCATGGCTCTGTTATTTCCTAAATCTACCTCAGGCTGAAAGAAGGCAGAGTTCAAGGTAACATCAAACCACGCTCAGTCTGGTAGCTAGCCCTACCAGATCAGGAGAGGGCTCTCTCCGGGTCAATCTCAGTGAAAATAATCAATAGGGCTTGAGATGACTTGAAATAAAGGATAAATTTAGGCTAGGTATATAAGTAAAGGATTTTTAGTTTGAGTTTGGGGGTTTTGTTGGAATCAAGGGGAAAGGAAGTTTTGGGTCCGGGGATAAGACCTAGTTTTTGCAGAGTTCTGATTGGGGCAAGGAAGGAAATTTTTTTGATGCTTTGGATTGAATGAATGGATAGTTCAGACTGGTGAGGAGATGAATAGGGCAAGAGTCTTTCAAGAATCCTCTTCAAACAGATGAAAACATGGAAAATTAAACAAAACTAAATGCAGAGCAAAGCAATCTAATGAATTCCACCTTTATAACTTTTTTGTTCAATTTAAGAAGAAAGGAGAAGGGAAATCATATACATAAACATCAGTGAACTTACAATTACATAGAGAAAAACACCATCAAAACACAGATCCACATGTATCCCAAAAAGTGCTGCAAACCCTGGTCTATTCCTTTGCCAAAAGTGTAGAGATGAAATGTACAATGAAGTGCCAAGAAATCCCAAGTGTCCAACTCTGAAAATGACTGAAGAACTACATGATATAGAAAAAAATAACTCATTCCCATGCCTCTAGGGGTTGATATCATCATTATAGGAGCTGTATCAACCATATATAAACTAGGAACTGGAAAATAGGCAATGAAACAACTTGCCTCTATATGATAGGAAACTGATTCATTCACTTACATTTCACTTTTTGGTGAATGAATCTACTAAGATGAGTAAAAATGCGCCAAAATTACATCATGGTCATGAAATTACATCAAGGTACATCAAGAATTACATTAAAAATTCAAACTAGCCAAAACTAGGCGAAATTCTGAGCTGCTGAGTGAAAAATAGGCCAAATTTCCCTATGCGTCGCGCCTGAAATCTCTATGAATAACACAAGTTTGAGGCTTATTTTGATGTCTTTTCCAAAGTCTAAATTGAGTGTAGGATAGCTCGTTGGAAATCCCTACCTATCTACTTTCTAACCCAAGTGGAAGTTCTCGATTTGGTTGCCATTTCCCCCTCCAAAAATCAAATCTCCCAACACTGCTTCCTGTGTGTGCAAAAGGTGGCAGAAAGGTCATTTTTAGGGTGTTTTTGACCCTTTAGGCAACCCAGAACTTGATGAAATCCTTAGGTAATCCATAGGCATGCATAAATTTTGATGAAAAATCCAGAAATTCAAATTTTCCCCCCTGAAGAGCTTCCAATTATAAGCGCGCACCAAGTGGCGCTACGCGTCGGGCAGGAAAATCTGTTTTGAGATCAAAAAATTCAAAATTGACAAAAATTTTCCCAAATTTCTTGAAATTTGGGTTGAAGGTCCCTCATCAAACACTATGCTAGACCAAATAAGCTTCATCCAAAATTTGGAGTATATCATGCCTTTTGCGATGCTTTAGTGCCCTCCTTAGCCTTGCCTTCAGGATCTTGATCCTTGCTTTGCAAACGTGATTTCGTGCCCAATAGCGGTTCTTCATGTGCCTGAGCATGTTATTTTCCTTGTTTGCCTTCTCCAACATCTTATCAAGATGAATGCTGACCCTCTTAAGCCAAGTCTCTCTATCAGCCTCAATCTCCCGCCCAATGGGTGTCATCTCGGTTGGGCTTCTTCGGGCAGCTTGCCGATTCTCACGGATGTTTTCCAACTCCATGATTGTCTACTGATCCTCCAACTATTTGTTCCACTGCTCCAAATAGTTTATGATCCATTGAGCTCTTTGCAATTTGTCAGTCAAGGTGTCAATTTCCGCCTTCTGTTCCTGAATGATTTATCTCAACTTTGAGCTTGGAGAGCTCAAATCATCATCAATCAATATGAAATCAGTATCCTGGCCTCCTGAAGGGCCCTCATCCTACATAGGCCTCTTTCATCTGTCCTGTACCTGTACCTGTACCTGTGCTACTAATGACGGCAACGAGACCCCTTCCACCCCGGGTGGAGATAGTACTCGTCGGGCTGCTGCAAACAATACTCTGGTGCCTCTCTGATAAGTAACAAACACTGGCACACCGATAGGCTCTGTCTCATGACCTTCAGGCTAATGTGAAGGTTCACTTGCCTCATGAAAAACCTCCTGAGGAACCTGAGGAGCTATGAAAAAGTCATGGGAAATAAAATCCTCCCACGTAATACCCTGCAATCCAAGTTGATGTACAACAACAATCTTGATGAGTGCATAGTGATAAATACTATTGTACTGCTGCTCAGGAGTCTTCTTCTACACAAGAGTGGTCATTCGCTCGATTTTGCGGCACATGAAATAAGGTATTTTCATCATCCTCACTCTAGTGAAATGCATCAATAACCTGATGTGGTATGCCTAGAGGCGTGATAATCAACCCTCACAACTGAAGTATCTGATAATGAGTTTCATCAAAGGCGCATAGGATTCCTTTAGGAACTAGAATGGGAACACCTTGCTAAGTTTTCTTGCATAGCTAGGCCTGATGTATGGTTCATAATGCACTCTGTCCACCTACTGTCTCTTGTTCCATTGTTCACCCACATTCGGTATTCCAGTTGCTTGAGATATGGTTTCCGGTGTCAAAGTGAAATTTACGCAAGCAAGAGTTACCTGACCATCATGCAAATGTAACAAAAACAACCGAGCCAACTCCTGATGATGCTGAATCCGAGCAATCATCTCATAATAATGATAGCATGACTGCTCTCAAAAACATGCCATGGCAAGCGGGCAAGCCTGCAATTGAGTCAATGAGGTGGGCTCTTCTCTCACATGTTTGCCACCTTTACGAGGCCTTCTCGATGCATGTAGCTCAGTGGTAGAATCAATATCTTTGTCATATGATGTATCAGTGTCTGTCTCCATAGTGTTTCAAGGTATATGCAAGGTGTGTGTTGGCTTGTATGAGATGGAAAATGAGAATTTTGATGTTTTGAATTTAGTGCAAAATGTGTGTCAAACGGAAGGACAATAGGAAAAATAGGACAGTGGGGACAATGTGTTTCAATCAAGTGAAATTTTGAAGTGTAAGAACAGTCACTTGACTGTTTGGACTTGGGGTTTTGGGAATTTTTACAAATGAAATGGGAAAATGAGAATGAAAGTGAAATGAAATGACTTGGGATGGGGAAACAGGAATGAGATGATATGAGTGGTTTGGGATATAAGGAAATAGGGGATAGATTGTAATAATAGGATTACATTGAGGGAAGGAATGAAGAAGGTGGGGGAGATGGAGTATTTGGCACCAAAATAACTTTTAAAACACCACTTCAAAACCCTAAGGAGCAGTTTTTAACCAAAGGATAGGGTTTATAATTTGACATTCAAAACTCTCTTATTTAACTTCAATCAACATCAAATGGCAATCACGAACTTACTTGGAAAAAGGGAGGAAAAATCGTTTTGAAATCTGAGAGAGATGGCATGAAGTTTTTATGCTTCAGCCCTGTGCGCCGTGACAGCTGAGTGCGTCGTGCCAGTTCAGAATTGCACGGTGGTGGGCGGCCCTATGCGCTGCGACAGCCAGTACGTCGCGACCTTCACCCAATGCGCCGCGTAGGCAAATTATACACAGCCCGGCCTCCAAATCACAGTTTCGCCCTCCACTTATTTCTCCATGATTTCTCTTGGCTCCTTGCTGACTTTTGCTATGAAAATGAATTGTGAAACGATGAAAATATATTTTATGGCCATAGACTTTGATTTTTTATTTGAAAAAAACCCACTTTCTAATGTTTGAATTTTGACACTTTGCACTTTTTTTAAAATAAACTTTGTTTTTGTTTGTTTCCTTTGATTTTTTGAACTGATGATGAATCTTGTCTATCGTTTGCAGGGATAGATGGCATGGGATTTTGGAAAAGGTGACCAGGGCTGCGCTTGAAGAACTTCACAACTGAAACAACTTTGAAAATCACATTACATTTATTACAAAAGATGAAATTGATGATTTTTCTTCAAAACAGAGTTTTGAAGAAGAATCATGATTAAGCATTATGATGAGGAAATTTTGCACTGAAAACCTTATTTCGATCCTCCCTCATGTGCCTGCTGACATTATTAGACATTCTGAAGACTAAATTAACAAAACCCTAGACCTAATGAGACCTAAAAACCATAAAATGACTCTTTGGCGAACAAGAGGCCAAACATGACTGTAAATGACTTTAAAATTGATTTTGATGAACAGACATGGACTAGTAGGTACATGACATGAGGGACATGAGTGAAAAGACCCTTCCGTTAGATGATCCATGCTCCTAATGGAATGCAGCTGACTGAACTGAATGAGACACCTAAAATGAAATGCAACAGAAGAGATTTTGATCTCTGACGGAGGGATGAAGATACCGACTCTAACAGGCTTGAGGAACAAATCTACTGCATCCTTCCTCCAAAATTTCAATAGAATGGTTGAATCCTTCCTCAAAACCAGCAACAGTATGGTTGCATCCTCCCTCCTTCCTTGGACATACCATGCAACCGGAGGGAAATGAACGAGGGAAATTAAAACTTTTGATATTTGAAAATTTTTGACATTTTTAAATGAAACACGTGTGTTTTTATTTAAGGCCACTCAAATTAATTTAAAAATATATATATTTTTAATAATTATAATAATTTTTAAATAGTTAAAATAATTTCTAAATAATTAAATGTTTCTTTATTTTGATTGTTTAAAATATTTACAATCAAAAAAATAAAACATATCTTTTTGAGAAGCAATTAAAATTATATGAGTAAATAATGGACTGATTTTTTCATATAGTAATTCTTCTACTCTACAAAATCATCATGCTTTATTAAAAGGAGTATCAAACTTTACACAATCAAATTATGTGATATTTTAAATATTTGGAGTTTTAATCTCTTTTTTTTTTTTTTTTTTCTTTATAATTTATGTATTATTTTTTCCTTATTTTTAAGTATTACTTTAAAAGTGAAATTCACATTTTTTTTTCTTTAATGATAGTAATCTATGTATTTATTCATTCAAATTAGATACATTTTCTATAATAAATAATAGTGTAGTCTAATTAATAGATGAAATGGTTTTTTGATTAAAACCTGACAATATCAAGATTGTGATTTCTTATCGTTTATAATCAATTTTTGAATACATAAATGAATTAAACACCTTAAAAATCTCTTTATTGATCTAAGTATATAGTGAATTCTACAGAAGTAAGAACTTGATAAGTAGCAAGGAAATGAACGATTTGGGGTCTATTCAGCAAACCCTTGAAGCAGCAATAACACAATAACGCGCCCTAAACCCTGTATTGTGATTTTCTCCATCAGGAAACCCTTGAAGCAACAAATACTCGCACACATACTGAGCTTTAAGATAAAAATCCCATAGACATGAAGAGTGTCATACGCCTTGTTCAAAAATTAGTAAATGAAATTGTGGATCTAAAAAAGAACTCTAGAGAAGATACCTCTATTTAAATAACTTACAAATCATATTGCAGAAAACAATTACTTCTTCAAAGCTAATTCATCGAATTTGGAGAGCTTAAGGGACTGGGGGTTAGGGGTTAGGGGATTTAGGTGCATTTAGGGGTTAGGGGTTGAATAATGAGTTGTTAGTTAAGAGATTAGGGTTTGGGGGCTTAGGGGGCCCGACCCGAACGCGTTTGGGCGAGTGCACTCAACCGAAACAACCCAACCCAAATGGGTTTGGGCAGGTGCCCTAAAATGAAATGACACAACGCACCCGACCTAATGAAGGTACAAGGTAGAAAATGACAAATGGGCTGCATGAACGTGCACAAGGCACCCAGGCGGTCACAACTTAACAAAACTGATACGGGCGCCCTCCAACAAAACGACCCGACCTAAATGCACCCAGTCAGGCAACCTCACATGGGCTAAGTGGTTCTGCCTTGGATCTTTACCTGTAATTGAATGCAAATAGTAATTCAGATTTGGTAGCTTCCATTGTAATTATGAATACTATTTTAATTTTTTATCATGTTTCAAGACTCCAGATTAGGTTAGGAAATTGCAATGACAGACATGGATCACTTAATAGGGCCATTATATGGATTCTACGCATAGTCGGGCACCCTCAAACGAAATGACCTGACCTGAACGCGCCCAGTTGGGCGACCTCACATGACGCGACACAACACACCCGATCAAATGATGCAACAAGGGAGAAAACGGCAAACAGACTGCCCGAACGTGCACAAGGCACCCGGTCGGTCACAACTTAGCAAAACTGATATGGGCGCCCTCAAACGAAACAACCCGACTTGAACACGCCCAGTCGGCCGACCTCACACGGTGCGACACGGCGTGCCTAATCGAACGATGCCACAAGGGAGCAAATGGAAAACGGGCTGCCCAAACGTGCACAAGGCACCCGAGTGGTCACATATTAGCAAAACTGATACGGGCGCCCTCAAACGAAACGACCCGACATGAACGTGCCTGGTCGGGAGACCTCACACAGCATGACATGGCACGCCCAACCGAACAATGCCACATCATGGGAGCAAATGGAAAACAGGCTGCCCGAACGTGCACAAGGCACCTAGGCGGTCACAACTTAGAAAAACTGATACGAGCACCCTCGAACGAAACGGCCCGACCCGAACGCGCCCAGTCGGGCGACCTCACACGGTGCGACACGACACGTCGGACCGAATGATGCCACATCATGGGAGCCAACAGAAAATGGGCCGCCCGAACGTGCACAAGGCACCCAGGTGATCACAACTTAGCAAAACTGATACGGGCGCCCTCGAACGAAACGACCTGACCTGAACGCACCCGGTCGGGCAACCTCACATGGCACGACATGGTGCTCCTGACTGAACGATGCCACATCATGGGATAAAATGACAAACGGGCTACCCGAACGTGCACAGGGCACTCACGTGGTCACAACTTAGAAAAACTGATACGACACCCTTGAACGAAACGGTCTAACCCGAACGCACCTGGTCGGGCGACCTCACATGGCGCGCCTGACCGAACAATGCCACATCATGGGATAAATGCAAACGGGCCACCCAAATGTGTACAAGCCCCCCTGGCAGTCAAAACTTAGCAAAACTGATACAGGTGCCCTCGAATGAAATGAACTGACCCGAATGCGCTCGGTCGAGTGACCTCACATGGCACGACACAGCGCGCCCAACGAAACGATGCCACAAGGTAGAAAATGGAAAACGGGCTGTCGAACGTGTACAAGGCACCCGAGCGGTCACAGCTTAGCAAAACTGATATGGGCGCCCTCGAATGAAATAGCCTGATCCGAATGCGCCCGGTCGGGCATGCTGTCAGGCAACCTCACACGGCGCGCCCGACCGAATGATGCACAAGGGAGCAAACAGAAAATGGGCTGCCCAAACATGGACAAGGCACTCGAGCAGTCACAAATTAGCAAAACTGATACAGGTGCCCTCGAACGAAATGGCCCGACCCGAACGCGCCCATTCGGGCGACCTCACACGGTGCGACACGACACGCTCGACCGAACGTGATGCCACATCCTGGGAGCAAATGGAAAATGGGCTACTCAAACGTGCACAAGGCACCCAGGCGGTTAAAACTTAGCAAAACTGATATGGGCACCCTCGAATGAAACAACCCAACTCGAACACGTCCGGTCAGGCGACCTCACATGGCGCGACACGGCGCTCTCGACCGAACGATGCCACAAGGTAGAAAACAGAAAATGGGTTGCCTGAACATGCACAAGGGCCCCGAGCGGTCACAACTTAGCAAAAATTATATGAGCACCCTCAAACGAAACAACCCGACCTGATCATGCCCGATCAAGTGACCTCATACGGCACGCTCGACCGAATGATGCCAAAAGGGAGCAAACGAAAAATGGGCCACCCACACATACAGAAGGCACCCGGGTAGTCACAACTTAGCAAAATTGATACGGACGCCCTCAAAAAAAATGGCCCGACCTGAACGCGCCCGGTCGGGCGACCTCACACTGCGCAACACGGCGCGCCCGACCGAATGATGCCACAAGGGATCAAACAACAAATGGGCCACCTGAACGTGCACAAGGGACCTGGGCGGTCACAACTTAGCAAAACTGATACAGGCGCCCTCAAACGAAATGGCCTGACCCGAACCCGCCCGGTCAGGCGACCTCACATGGCAGGACACGACGCGCCCAAACCAACGATGCCACAAGGGAGAAAATGGAAAATGGGCCACCCAAATGTGCACAAAGCACCTAGGCGGTCACAACTTAGAAAAACTGATACAGGCACCCTCAAACAAAATGGCCTGACCTGAACGCGCCCGATCGGGCTACCTCACACTGCGCAACATGACGCGCTTGACCAAATGATACCACAAGGGATAAAATGGAAAACGGGCCGCCCAAATGTCCATAAGGGACGCGGGCGGTCACAACTTAGCAAAACTGATACGGGCGCCCTTGAACGAAACGGCCCAACCCGAACGCGCCCGGTTGGGCGACCTCACACGGCGGCATCGTGCGCCCGACCGAACAATGCCACAAGGGAGAAAATAGAAAATGGACTCCCCAAACGTTCACAAGGCACCCAGGCAGTCAAAACTTAGCAAAACTGATACGAGCACCCTTGAACGAAACGTGCCTGACCGAACGAATATGCCACAAGGGAGGAAAGAGAAAATGGGTTGTCTGAACATGCACAAGGCACCCTGGTGGTCACAACCTAGCAAAACTTATATGGGTGCCCTCGAATGAAACTGCCGGAACCGAACGCACCCGGTCTAGCGACCTCACATGACACGACACCGGGCGCCCGACCAAACGATGCCACAAGGGAGAAAATGGAAAACGGGCCACCCAAATGTCCACAAGGCACCCGGGCAGTCACAACTTAACAAAACTGATACAGGCGCCCTCGAACAAAATGGTCCGACCCTAACGCACCAGGTTGGGCGACCTCACACAGCGCAACACGACACGCCTAACCGAACGAGTATGAAACAAGGGAGAAAACAATAAAAGGGTCATCTGAACGTGCACAAGGCACCTGGGCGGTCACAACTTAGAAAAACTGATACGGGCGCCCTCGAACAAAATGACCCGACCCGAATGCGCCCGGTCGAGCGACCTCGCATGGTGTGACACAACGCGCCCGACCGAACAATGCCACATGGGAGAAAATGGAAAACGGGCCGCCAAAATGTGCACAGGGCACCCGGGCGGTCACAACTTAGCAAAACAGATACGGTCACCCTCGAATGAAACGACCTAACCCGAACATGCCCGGTTAGGCGACCTCACACGGCGTGACATGACATGCCTGACCGAACTAATAAGACACAAGGGAGAAAAAAACAAACGGGTCGTCTGAACATGCACAAGGCACTTGGGTGGTCACAACTTAGCAAAACTGATACGGGCGCCCTCGAAAAAATGGCCCGAACTGAATGACCTGGTCGGGCGACCTCACGTGGCGCAACACAGCGTGCCCGACCAAATGATGCCACAAGGGAGAAAATTGAAAAAGGGCCACTCGAACGTGCACAAGTCACTTGGGTGGTCACAACTTAGCAAAAATGATATGGGCGCCCTTGAACGAAACGGCTCGACCCGAACGCGCCCGGTCAGACGACCTCACATGGCGCGACACGATGCGCCTGACCGAAAGAATATGACACAAGGGACCAAATAGAAAACAGGTCATCTGAATGTGCACAAGGCACCTGGGCGGTAACAACTTAGCAAAACTGATACGGGTGCCCTCGAACAAAACGGCCCGAACCAAACGCGCCCGGTCAGGCGACCTCACATGGCGCAACATAGCGCGGCTGACCGAACGATTCTACAAGGGAGAAAATGGCAAACGAGCCGCCCGAACATGCACAAGGAACCAAGGCGGTCACAACTTAGCAAAACTGATACGGGTGCCCTCAAACGAAACGGCCTGACCCAAACGCGCCCGATCAGGCGACCTCACACAGCGCGACATGATGCGCCTGACCGAAAAAATATGCCACAAGGGAGAAAAGAGAAAATGGGTTGTCCGAATGTGCACAAGGCACCAGGGTGGTCACAACTTAGAAAAACTAATACGAGCGTCCTCAAACAAAACAGCCTGAACCGAACGCGCCCGGTCGGGCGACCTCACATGTCGCGACACCGCGCGCCCGACCAAACGATGCCACGAGGGAGCTGTAAATGTAAAACGGGCCACCCAAACATGCACATAGCACTTGGGCGGTGACATGAACTTAGAAAAATTGATACAGGCACCCTTGAATGAAATGGCCCGAACCGAATGCACCTAGTTGGGCGACCTCACACAGCGTGACAGGGCACACCCGATCGAACGATTCCACAAGGGATCAAAATGGAAAATGAGTTGCCTAAACATGCACAAGGCACCCTAGCAGTAACAACCTAGAAAAACTGATACGGGCACCCTCAAACGAAACTGCCCGAACCGAACGCGCCCGGTCGGGCGACCTCACACAGCGCGACACGACGTGCCTGACCAAACGAATATGCCACAAGAGAGAAAATAGAAAATGGGCCACCTGAACGTGCACAAGGCACCTAGGTAGTCACAACTCAGCAAAATTGATACGGGTGCCCTCGAACAAAACAGCCCAAATTGAACCACAACCTTGACCCATAGTCCAAACTACTGTTCAGATGCCTACTAGACAACTTGGTACAAGTAAAATTGTAACAAGCCAACCTCTGTTTGTTTATGAACCATATCAAGGGCAATATCAATATGGACCTGTAGTGCAAAATATAGTATACCAACATCAACCGTACCCTAGAAACATGTATCAGATATTAGCTCAACCCCAATATGGTCTGGCTAATCCTTATTATTCGGGAGGCATTCCAATCCCAAATGCACAGGTTATTCCAGGATATCCTGGATATACTCCTCCTAGTACTGGTATAGTTCCACAAGGTTATCAATTTACTCAGCAGAATCCTAAACATTGGTTGCCATTCATAGCAACTTTGGATTTACCTGATTTGTCATGCCTAACTAATGATCCAATCTATTATCTTATGTGTTGGCCGCCAATGCCAAACAAGTTTCCGAGTGATATCCCTAAGTTCCAAGGTAAATCAGGAGAGGACCCTTCAAACCATGTTATGACGTACCACCTGTGGTGCACATCCAACTCTTTGATTGATGATTCTATTTTATTATGAATTTTTTAGAGAACACTAATAGGTTTAACTGTAAAATGGTATATCGAACTACCACGTGGTTCATTTAACAATTTAAACATTTTAGCAACAACTTTCTTAACACATTTTCAATTTTCAGTTAGATACGACAATGGCACCGAACTATTGACTTCATTAAAACAATCTATGTCTACGTACATATTAGATCACATACATGAATGGAGACATAGAAGACGTTTAGTGAAAGTATTTATTCTAGATCAGATCTTGGCAGAATGGTTCATTAAATCATTACTTCCAAAGATCACTAAATATGTGGCTATGGGGGGGGTTGTTACAGAATAATAGGTCATTGCTCAAGCTCAGTACTTAGACCTCGTATATATAAAGTCTGGTACTTTGTACGAAAAAATTCCTTGTTTACCACGTCCTGGTTAAATAACTACAACTCCTTCAGGGTCTCATGTTGCCGACAATGTAATTGGTTTAGTTAACACAAATAAGAGGAAGAATAAAACTTCAAAAACTACTTCTCCTATCATAACTTTACCGGACTCACCGAAAGGATATTCTTCCCTTGAAAATTTTGCTAACATTCATGTTGTAGATTCATCTACAACTAAATCCAAAATCAATAATAAGAATAAAGGTAAGAATAAAAGTAAGCAGACTACATCTCCCAAAGAGAAAACCAAAAATATTGAACCATCTAATGATGAACGAAAACCTCATTATCCTTGTCTTATCTGTGATGAGGATCACTTTACTAAAGAGTGCCCACAATGGTCTAAGGTCTCTAAATTCGTCAAAGGTTCACCCACACCCACTATCTTGAAGGATCCTTTTCCTACTCAATATAGAAAAATGACAGGATCTTCTTCACATTCATCAGTAGATATTTTAATAATGTCTAAGGTTATGGTTGTGACCCAATAGCAAGACTATAGAAGTAAAATTCCAGTTACTAGTAAAGAAGTAGAAAATTCTAATTGAACAACAGCTACATCTCCTTCGGTTTTTGATCCACTTCATATCGAGAAACCTAATCCTGATCTAGTAATTAAAGCACTTGCTAAAGGTGTACTTCAAAAATCAGCTTTCAATCCACATGTGAGAGCTTCTCAGAACTACAAATTTGTTGAAGACTTGGTGATTTCCCCTTCAGCAATGTCGGCCTTAGAAGTGCTACAATCATGTCCAGCACAAAGGAAAATACTTTTATCAGCTATTGTAGCTATATATCTTCAGGATTCTAACCTCATGATATTAAATTTAGAAAATTTTACACCGAGACTCCCTCATCAGTTGGCTTTTCATATTCTAGTATTAGTAAAAAACATACGAGTTTTTCATATTGTAATTGATGATGAGGAATCCACATGCATAATGTCGTTAAATTGCTGGAAAACACTTGGTTCTCCAACACTCAACCAATCTTCGAAAATCCTTAAAGCTTTTTATGGAAGAGGATTCCATCCATTTAGAATTTTACAGGATCTACCTATAGAAGTAGAAGGAAAAAATGTTAATCTAAATGGGGAAGTAGTTGATGTCCCTCTGGATTAAAAAATTCTTTTGGGTCAAATTTGGTCTTATGCCATGACTACTGTCGTATCATCCATCTTTCAGTTAATCATGTTTCCTCATAAAGGAAATCTTGTTAAAATCGACTAGCTGTCATATGTTTCGTCCGAACCGGCTTCTACAAATAGAATCCAGCTTGTTGGAAAATCGACTATTCCCTATGAAGATGTTCGAGTAGGTTTAGTAAAGGACTCTAGTTTGATGAGAAATTTTTCTATTCCTCCTCCCAACGTATCGCGTACTATTTCTAATATCAATATTATTTCATCAAGCACTATTCCATTCAATGACCCTTGGATAGTGCCTTCAGAGTCAGAAATGGATTATTTCAATGGCTAGATGCCTTTGAGTCCTTTTGAGATAGCATATCAAGAATTATAGTCATTTTCTAACACACTCTCAATTTATTTTGATCCAGTGAATGTGATCATTGAATAATATTCTTCACTATCAATCTCAACCTTGACATCAATTTTCGATCATTTTCAACATGTGTTTCATACTAATGAAAGCATCCGAGAATTTTTGTTTATGGATGAATTACCCTGGGATGATCTTTATCATAGATCTTCATTTTTACCTAAACTTGATAGGTTTGAAATGATTTTTCATTTATTTTTACAATTGATTATGTCAAGGAACCACAAAATCCCATCACAAATTTGGATTATGAGATTAATTTGGGAAAATTTTCTACAACTGTTCGTATGTACATATCAGTTAAACCTTGAGTTGTTGAAAACATTAATATAGGTGCTTCTTATATGATGGATGAAATTAATACATATAAAGACCTATTTCAAGAATTCTAAGACATATTTTCTTGGTCCTACGAAGAAATGCCAAGAACTGATCCAAAATTGTCGTACATGAAATAAAGACATACCTGGATGCAAAGCCTATTAGACAATGACTATGCTCGATACATCTGAGAAAATTTGCTGCCATTAAAGCTGAAGTTGAAAAAATATTGTGAGCATGTTTTATTCTTCCAATTCCATTAAAAGATTGGGTATCTAATATAGTTCCCCTTACCAAAAAACAAAGGACTTTACGAGTATGTGTCGATTATAGGGATATTAATAAAGCATGTCCAAAAGACAATTATCCTACCCCCTATATCAACCAAATCATTGATAATTGTGCTAGAAATAAATTTTTTTCATTTATGGATGGATTTTCCGAATACAATCAAATAAACATACTCCCTAATAATCAACCAAAAACAACATTCATTTTTCCTTGGGGAACATTTTCTTATTGTAAACTACCTTTTAGATTAAAGAATGCTGGTGCAACTTTTCAAAGGGAAATGCGTTATGCTTTTCATGACATTAAAAATATTGTGCAGTCTTATTTGGATTATTTACCTACTCACTCATTGCACATGTAAGATCATCCTACTCACTTACGAGCAATTTTTATGAGATGTAGGAATGACAAGATTCATTTGAATCTGCACAAGTGTGTTTTTTTTGTTCAATCAAGACGATTACTAGGATTCCTTGTTTCCAAAGCCTCCATTTGTATCAACCCCTTAAAGGTTGAGGCCATCATAAATTTATCTCCTCCTTGCACACTTCACCAACTTCAAAGTTTGCAAGGGAAAGAAAACTTTCTGTGTAGATTTATCCCGAACTATGCTAAGCTAATAAAAGGTTTTACCAGGTTGTTGAAAAAAATTTTCCTTTTATTTGGGATGAGATTGTTGATCGATTTTTTGATGCTCTAAAACACGTGTTAACCCATGCACCATTATTGCATCCACCCAATTACAACCAGGACTAATCTTTATACCTATCAGCCTCTGATTCCACCATTGCAATGGTTCTAGTTCAAGAGGATGAATTTCACAATGAGCATGTGATTTATTGTATAAGTCGAAATCTGAGTCTGACCAAAATTAAGTATTCACATGTGGAAAAAATGGCCTTGACAGCAATTCAAGCTGTCCAAATATTTTGTCATTACATATTGGTACGAAAGACAACTGTGATATCTAATTGCAACCCGATGATGTACATTTTGAAAAAACAATTACTCTAGGGAAAAATAATCTAAATGGATTGTTATCCTACAAGATTTTGATTTAGAATTCGAAAAATATAAATCAAAGAAATCACTAGTGTTTTCAGAAATTATGTGTGAATTTCCCACTACTGAGATAGAAACTATGGTAGAGCATCCCATTGCAGATGAATCTCTATTTCTTATCAGTACATTAGATCCATGGTATGGATATATCATCATTTATCTTAAAACCCAAACCTTTCGACATGAGCTTTCACGTTCAAATAAACGTAGAATCTGTCACCAATCTCAGTAATACAATATTGTTGGAGACACACTTTATCGTCGTGGTGCAAATTCTGTTTTTGGACATTGTATAACTCACGAAGAGGCTAAAAGAGTTTTGAATGACTGCCACTCTGGAGCATGTGGTGTTCATATCTATGGGTATGCCATAGGCAAAAGTATATTGCGTGCTGGCTATTTTTGGCCGTCATTGTTCAAATTTTGTATTATCGTGGTTCGAAAATGCCACAATTGTCAAATTTTTTATCGCAAGATGCATGCGCCTCCAACTCCTCTTCACCCCGTAATTGGTGTCGGTCCTTTTTCAAAATGGGGCATTGATTTCATTACATGTAGCCCTCACTCGGCCAAGGGGCATGGGTATATTATTCTCACGATATATTACTTTACCAAATGAGTCGAGGCAATGCCTACATTTGCAACAGATGGAAAAACTGCAGCTACGTTTGTATTCAATCATGTGATTTCTCGTTTTGGTGTACCCCAAGTTATTATCGCTCACCATAGGAGTTGTTTTTGAAATACAATGATGACCAAACTTTCTGATCAACTTGGCCTATGCCATGATAACTCTAGTCCATATTATCCATAGGCTAATGGTCATGTTGAAGCTGTTAATAAATTTTTAACCACCATGATCAAACAGATTATGGGAACTCACAAATCGAATTGGCATACCATGATTTTTTCGGCACTATGGGCATACCGAACCTCAAAAAAAATTGCTACAGGGTTCACTCCTTTTCAATTGGTTTATGGTTTAGAAGTTGTGTTACCCATTGAATGCAAAATACCATCACTCCAATTAGCCATAAAGTTACTACCAGCTACCTCTGAAGAATAAAAACACTTTTTATACTTATCACAATTAGATGAGACTTGGCGCACCGATGCATTAGCCACCTAAGCTCATAAAAAAACGTGTGAAAGCTTAGTATGTTCAAAGTGTTACACCTCGGGTTTTTTCAGAAGGTGACCTAGTCTTAGTATAGGATCAAGCTAACGATAAGCTAGGAGATGGGAAATTCGAACCAATGTGGCATGGTCCTTACATTGTCAAGCTAGTGCTTGCCAAAGAGGCCTATTAATTCATTGATTATGATGGGGTCTCTTTAGATAAGCCAAGAAATGGTCTTTATCTGAAGAAATATTATGCTTGATTCTTGTGTGAAAATTTCACTTGTATATTATTTATTTTTCTAGTTAGTGTGCCTTAGATTAGATAAGTGTGCCTAGTTTAGGTTTGTTTGTACTACTTTCACTTCTTATCTTGATTACTCTTGATATTGAAGATGTCGACATCCCTTCAAACGTACATAGGTTTTGCTGATGGTGCCTGGGTTATCTATTCACCCATTGATGAGTTAGTTTCTATGCATGGGGTAAGCCTTGGTCAAACGACAAACAATATTGCAGAATATAGTGCAGTCATTGAGTTATTATCTGATGTCATTTCATTTGGTATTCAACGTTTGATCATTACATTATATTGGGAACTCATTTTATTACATTTAAATAGAGTATACAGAATTAAAAATCCAGTATTATTGAGATTATTTTTGAAGGTTTGTCTCTTGGAAAGATAATTTGATTACATCAAATATCAACACATTTCAATAAATTTAAAAACATTGGTTGATGCATTAGTTAATCATGTTTTAAATAGAAATTTGCAACTTTAAAACATTAAACCAAAACAACATTCGATACATGTTGAACAATATAATCAAAGAAATTAGTGATATCATAGATAGGAGTTTTTTTTTCAAAAATGATTACATCGTATGTGATCATAGGTAACACTTTATCATATGAAAGATACTAATACAAAAAAAAATATGTCAATCTAGGATGATCATCCACTATCTGTGATGATGGTCATGGTAGTAGACTATGGCACACACCACCTTGTGCAGGAATCTCCTAAATTGTCCTGGTATACCTGTAACATGTCTCTGAAGACGGAGAGGAATGTCATCTATCGATGTCTCAGGAATATCTATAGTTAACCTCTCCAGGTTGTGTTCCATATCAGTTAGGATCTCTACTGCCTGATCCTGTGGATGTACTATAGGCTCTGCTTGCCACATTTCAAAGCGGCAGAGTGCAGCTAGTCGTCATGGACCAACATCTACATTTAATTTTTTTTATCAGTGTTGGATGATAAAAAACAAAAAAATTAGATTTTAAAACACATAAAAATGATTCACTTACCTGATTCATCCCACTATGCCCCTAGAGGCAATGACATCTCAAGATCAACTCTGAAATCTATACCCACATAAGGGAAGTCTTCAATTGTGAAGGCTTGGTTCAGCAACCACATAAAATATGTCGGAGTAAACTAAACCACCATACTGTCATTGCCACCATGGCAGGCCATTAATGCAACCCAACGTACCATACGAGGTTCTCTGAGGTCTCCACGATCTACTAGAATAAGCTGAGGGTCAAGAAGTGGTATTCTTTCCAAAGAAAAATAAATCAGGATGACACCATACCCAAATTTTTTTAACTTTGCGTTCTTTTCTCTGGTCAGTTGGCCTTTCATGTTGGCCAATACCCCTTCACACCAGTTGAAAATGGTGCCTCTGAAACACTCCACCACGGTCTGCATTTCATATTTGGTGGCTACATGTGGAGCTGCACTTCCACACAACCTGGTTACCGTGAATGCAATAAATTTAAGATCAAGTTGCAAGATAGTCTTTATGTCTATGTTATTATCCTTTCGATCTGCTGCATCACTGCAAAACTCTTGTTTGTAACTAGCAACGGGTAGACCACCCTACCTAGCTCCAAACAAAGAAATTTTTTTTCCTCTTTTGGATAATCCAGTGAGAAAATAAATATCTTTGAGCTCAATTTGAAGCCGATGATCGCCAATAGTAAAGCACTGATCTTGAACATCCCATTTTTTCACTAACCATGTCAGCAGTTCCACCTGATACCTTGAATTGCCCAAAACTTATACAAACCACAATTTCTAAGCACACACATTGTAGCTGGATCATTCATAGTTGCATCATCTACATCTTCATGCTCACGTTCTCTCCACTCTAGCATGGTGAAATAGTCTGCAAATGGACGCATTTGAAGGTTACAAA
Organism: Pinus albicaulis; assembly: GCA_034641835.2. Lineage (NCBI taxonomy): Eukaryota > Viridiplantae > Streptophyta > Pinopsida > Pinales > Pinaceae > Pinus > Pinus albicaulis. The sequence continues at coordinate 404,036,403 of CM076576.1, forward strand.
ATTTTTGAGTAGGAAACATTAACCATTTTTGAGATAATTTATCAATTTCAAACTGGTCACGGCGCCTCCGCAATTTTTGTGCAGAGACAGTGTAGACGTCCACACGGGCTCCACACAAATGCATGACCTCCAGACCCTCGAGAGAGAAATTTTGAACATAATTTCTCGTCAAAAAATGATTTAAAGTAAAAAAAGAGAATTTAATTGGATAGAAATGAAGAGAATATTGTTGTTGATTATGTGGTTCAGACGAAACACGATTTGAGCGGACGGTTCTCCTAATATCAACTCTGGAATGTTTTTGCCAAAAGCTCTCAATTTACAACTCTAAAGAGAAAAGGTGAAAATGACTTTGTTAAACTCCTTTTTATAGTTTTTGAATGAATAAAATATTATATTTATTTTTCACTTTAAAAGTTTATTTTTCGATGTTTTTACTTATTGGAAACATATATGTTTAATCTTTCGAGTTTTTGTGCAAAATACAAGTTTTTTCAGTGAAAAGAATTATTTTGATGCTGAGTACACTTTTATCACTTTTTTAGGCTCTTGAAAATTATGAAAAAATGAAACCCTGGAGTTCTCTTTTAAGCCCTTTTCAGACTCTCTAAATATGAAAATATCATCGAGTACTTGATTATTCGAACTCATTAAAGGAAATGAACGGCCATCCCTTCAATATAAGTTTATCCGTTTTCCGGAATGAAATGGACTATTTATGAAAAAGGTATACATTGACTAATCATGGTCAATATAGTTCTCTCCTGCATTATTTTATACTTTTTCGGGCTTGAGAGACTAAATTTACGAAAAAGAACAACCACAGAGTTTTCTTATGTTTTTTTTCTGACTCCCTAAAACTGAAAAACATCGAGTTTCACCTATACTAGACTCATTAAAATTTAACAGTAAAGGATCTGTTGATTGAAAACAGGAACAAACCACTCCTTCTTATGGTTTGACTTGAATACTAAGTTAGACTCATCCGAAGGATGAGCTTATACAACAAGAAAATGTTATCCTCCTCAAGCTTGTAAAAAATAAAGAGGTACTTGCCAGTAATGGTGGGGGAAAAAAAGAAAAGGAATCCAGTTGTCACACTTTGTTTTGAATTGAAGTATACCACTCTTGAACATGACACTTTGTCACACTTGTACCTGGGTTGGGAAAATCCTTTGTCTAACAGTTAATCAAACCACATTGAAATTTTTCAGCCAGTTTCTAGGAATTAGCTTTAGGAAAATTGTTACCAAACCATCTGCAGTGTCATTATGTGTTCAAGAGACGGTTCAAATAAACCATTCATTGTAAACGTTTTTCTCCATTCACGTTGACCATTCTTGAGTCATTCCTTGCAAAATATTTCTTCAAAACTTGATCTAATGGTTTCATATCATGGGCTTTTCTTTGACAGTTCACTTTCTATCAATGACAACTCATCATCTAGAAAGTTGATCTAGAATCGTATCAGTACCTTGGGATCTGCATGCCCTAATGGAAGGTTTCTCGCCTTTGATGACAGGTTGCATCATTGACCTTCAATCGAATGATTTCGTGAAGTATTCGACTGCAAATCATTCATTCACACTATGTGGATTGTACTGATTACTTTGAGATTCATTGTCATTATTGGTGGTTTCTCTCACACTTGTTTGCAGTTCACATCATTGACTGGTAATCAAGTGGTTTCTACCATGTTCAACTTAGACACAATCAATCGCATGGATAGAATCATACTAGTTCTGGAAGTGAAAATCAAGAACCTAGATCTAGTTTCCACCATCTAGGCTATGAAGAGTTTTATTATTCATGATACATTATACTACTTATGATATATGGTTGCATCCATGTTGTGTCTACTATTGATGTAATTTTAAAATCATTTTTGTACCAAAACATGTAGATTAGTTTTGATCTAAGTATGGGAATGCCTACCTTAGCGATGATACACAGACACACACACGCACACACACACACACACATATATATATGCTTGCATTGAATTTTTTTATAGGTTTTCAGTCGATGTGTCTGTAATCCAAATCCTCATAAAGATAAAGCACTTCACTCTTCAAAACTACCTCAGAATTCACACTTTAGGGGGTAATCTGTTACATGTTATTTTTTCACCATGACATTTGACCATCAAAATATAGGTTTATTGCTACCTGTATTATGCTCCCTTAGAGGTCAAAAAACCTAATTTTCCTAAACCAAGTCTTGGAATTGGAGAAAATCTCATTAAAGCCCTTAAAAGTATAACTCTACACTTTTCCTAACTCTTTCCTACGGATCCGCAGATATTTGTTCTATAGCCTGCGGTAAATTTGCATGTTCTTCTTATAAAACCTACAGACCCCTGTAAATAGTCAAATAAATGAAAATGTAAGTTATAGAAGCCTAGTTGTACGAATATTATCCCAACTAGAAGCTTCTAGAGGCGTGATCAGTTCGAGCTTTTTCCCTCCACTCATGGAGCTCTATCCCTTCACTTATGGAGTTTATCCCTTGGTATATGGAACTAAAATCCCTTCATGAGAGGAATCCATTCCCCTCTTCATGAAATTGAAACTACCTCCATTTCCCTATAAATTGAGCTCATGTTTCAGTCTCAAGGGTAGACATACAAGTTAGTTGCTGAAAAAATTATCAAGACAGCATACTTTCTATACTAGTCATCATTGGTATGAGAATGATCACACACTCATGTCCATAACTTCATGCTAGTGCATAGAGAAGAAATCTTGTCAATCTGAACGAGGAACAATTTTTCAAGACCTTGGGAGGAACTTGTGCAACATCAAGGTGGCAGCTTGTAAAGTTACTCTTTTCATACAAGATAATACATATAGATCTCCTTTTCTCATTGACTTTTTCTTGTGTTTATTTGAATAATTCAATACTTGGATTCCTTGATCACTAAGTTAGATTAGTTGTTCTCAATTATTATATGTTGCAGGTGTTTTTAATTCTTTTGTTTGTCTTTGATTGCAGGTTCTCATTACTGAAGAAGTCTCTTTGGAGCGAATGGATAAAGAATTGCACCGAACATCTAATCTTAAGGTAGGGGTATGTCCTCTTTCTTTGTTTATAATAATTATGAATCAGAAATGATCTAGAGAAAAAAATTTACAAATGGATGATTTTTTCTAGCTATCCATAGGATACTAGGGAGATTTCTCTTGTCCCCAAGAGGGATTTATCTGCATAACACGCTCTCCAACATTATCTTTGGATTTTTTCACATTACCCTTCCAATCCTTATCCCTCTTCTTATTCCATGCCTTCTTATTCCCATCATATTGTTGATTTCCCTTAGGGTTAGAAGATTGGATGAAATTAATCATTAGGGGTCGGGAATGGGTAGACACTGACTGTCTAGCTTGAATAGAAGGATCATATTGTAGACAAAATTTTTGAAATTGATTCAAAAGTTTATTTGTATTCCTATTGATCGAACCAACAAGACCATCAGCATGGGGACCTGAATTTGGTTTGGCTAAATCTATCTTGTAATGAGGAGCATCAAGCAAGATATTATTAAGAATCTTGGACTGAGAATAGATCATTTCCAACTGTTGGGCTCTAAATATGGCTTGCTCCTCAGTGAATACCCTAGAAAGAGATACATCGTTTGGGATTGTTGACTGTAAATATTTGAGGAACCATGCGAGAAGGAATTCATTGGGAATATAAGCTTTAATGAGCCTCTTCATTCCCCTCCATTCTTGAATATGGTCAGAAATGTGTGTCGCCTTATCTTGCTAGAAATTGGCCAAAAGATCAGTTCCAACATCACTACAAATGAGAAACTAAAAGTGATTCAAAAACATGGTATCCAACTTACCAAATGAAGAAAAATTGTTCCCAGTAATCTCAATATACCATTTATCAGCATCTCCAGTTAAGGTGCACTAAAATAATCTCAACCTAATTGAATCATCAATGAGGGAGTTCTATGAGCACTATAAATGGAAAGTTGTAACATGGTTGGTTGGATCCTCACCAATCTTCCCTTCGATTTTTTGAATATCGGATGGAAGCTTGGTGGGAAAGGGAGGACAGCCCAGGCTAGATCAGATATGATCATTAGTCAACTTCGATAGATCTGGAAAACTTAGGGTTTCCAGGAATGGCAAGTGCAGAGGACCCTGATAATTCTATCCACTAGGGGAAGGATTCCCAACATTCTGAAAATAATAACTAGGATTTGGTGAGGCACTAGGCTACAGCATATTTCTCGTAGAAGAAGCTGGAACATAAGGATAACCTTGTGGTCCAAATAAACTCAGAGTATGACCTCTCCCACCACAGGGTTACCATAAACATCAACATTTCCCCCAATCGAAGTATTAAATGAAGAGGAAACCCCTTGGTAAGGGTTCCATGCATTAGCGAAAGGAGAAAAATCCTTAGAGGCACCTATGGAGGAGAAAGGAGCATTCCCCTGTTGACCATACATGAACTGATTCCCATTTCCTAAACCATTGAAAGAATGATTCCAACCTTGAAAAGAATTATATATTTTACCTCCCAGAAAAGGATTAAAACCTTGACCTTGCACGGAGAAATGAAAAGAACCTAAAGCAGGGATATAAAATGAGGAATATGACCACTTCCAAAGGGAAAACATTGAAAAGAGGCTGATCCACTAGCCATGGAGACAATAGATGCAGTTGTAAAATAAACTGAGGGAACTGCATTGGAAGGCATACCAAATGAATAGGGGCCAATATGGGAAGCAAAATCTTGGGTGCCCCCACTCATAGACGGAATTGCGATAGAGCCAAAAATCGTAGTACTAGGAGTGATGGTCGATATAGTAATGGTACCTACTACTTCTGTCGAAAAAGGGGTATGCACACTTGAAGTACTCATAGCTGAAGTTGTGTTCCCATATGTGGTCATTGAAAGAAAAGAAGGATAATTATGAGGGCTAACCAATATGTGAGATGGAGACCCAAAATATAATAAAACTTTTGGAAAAATAGCAAGAAGAGGAGAGGAAGGAGTAACTGTAGGTTCTGGAATTTCTTCAACCTCAACTTCTTCTGCTGAAAAAAGGACCTGAGAAAGGAGTGGAGTAATCCTCTATAAATCATGACTAGCACTAGAACTACCCTCATAAATAATAGCCCCAAGAAGAGGATTAATCGCCGATGTGTTCGCTGCTACTGATTGAAAATCACCAGCAAAATTGCTCCTACGCCTTCCAAAAGAAGGCTCAACACTCATAGGAGAAAGCCCACGAAACCTCCTCAATGGATGAACCGATCAGTCAACCACTTTTAATTATTATGAGAACTTATACAAACTCAAAAAATTACAAAGAAATGACAATCTAGGAGCAAAGAGCACTCTCTACAAAATTTCCCTAAGATTCAGAAATCAAGTAGCTCTCAGGTATTTCCGCTCTAGGTTATTAGGACCAGACACCAAAATATAAGAAATAAAAAATATGGACCTTCCAAAAATAGTCTGGGGTAATTACGCCCCACACCTACTAGTGAAGGTAACATAAATAATTATGTTGACCTCCAAACAAAAGCCTTTTTTTGGTGAAAGTACCCAAGCTTCGCAAGGGAACCCTCCAGAACTAATAATGAATGTGATGCAATTTCTGCCTCAGGTACCACAGGTAATCCACTCGCAATCACCTATGTGATACTTAGGAATAGAAACTACGGTCACTAATTCGTGTCGGCAACCAGGGGAAATGGTATTTGGTCAGGATCTGACAAATAGGAGAGGGGGTATCTCTCTTCTCTACTTTCACTCACCCTGGCATTTGACTCTTTGGAGGAGACCTTTCTCAGACAGCTTAACAAGGTTGGATTTCACTCATCAATCAACTTCTAAGTTTGAAATTTTGAGTGGACTTGGAGAGTTAACTCTCCACGAACCTATTCTAAGGCCCTAATGACCTAGACTAGTTGATGTATATTAATGAAAATTCAAAAAGATTCTAGTTCATTTGAAATTATGCGCTTGATTTTAGTTCTTTTAAGTCGGGGGTAAACATAGATCCAACTTGTGAGGTTTCGAACACAAATGAGAAATCAATAGAAACCTCCTATATGCACATGCAACTTTTTCTGCGATGAAAATTTATTTCTACACAGGTTCTATGACAACTAATTAGATCAAGAAATTTTCTTTTCTTTTCAATATTCATAGTCACACAGTCAAAATCTAACAAAAGACTAAAAATTATTAATAGTGTAACTACACTAATGCAAAACTACCAATGCCAAATGCATAATTCTAGGAATACTTTAAACGAACAAGAAAATGAGTTTCTCAACATAGAGGTTTGAACACTTGACAAAAATTAAAAAAACAACTCGAAAACAAGAACTTCCCTCAACAAAAATGCTAAAAACAACTTGATACAAGAAGAGAAAAATTCAATGAAGAATTACTCTCAAAACCAAGAAATTCGACCAATTGACAAACTTCAAACTTGCTCAAAAATAATGAAAAACCATAAAACAAAACCAAAATAAAAATCAAAGGAAAACAATAATATTTTTTGAGCTGTTTTCTTTTTAAGGAAGAAGTAAAATCTCTTTGAGAAAGAAAAAAATACTCAAAACTCCAAATCACTAGGTTGAGCAAAAAGAGACCTCAAATTCCTTAAGCCAACAATGTCACTTTCATGACATGACTAAACAAATGGAATGAGATAACTAACTCAAATAAATGACCATAACAGTAGTATAAAAATCCAGTAATTAAAGAAACTTCAAGAAAACCAAGAAGACAAATCAAGATTTGGGAGAAAAGCTCTTCTCAAGAAACAAAGATAACCAAAAAATCCAACAAGCCAAAATCACAAAATGGAGAAAATAAAATGCAAAGCATGAACAAAATGACACTAACTCACTTTCCTAAAATGTCATAACAACCAAGAACCTCCGAAATAAGCCTTGGTGCAAAACCCAAAACTGAAACTTCACAAAGCAAGGAAAACCATAGGCTGACTAGGTTTTCAATCAAGAAAGAGATAAATTGATACACAACAGACATAAACACTACCCAAAAAAATCAAAGGTTCCATAACAGTGGCTAAGAACATGCAAAAATACCTTACATGACTCCGAAAATAAAATTTTCATTTCAAACTGGCCATACGCCACTTGGTAGTGAACAACGAGCATGCATACTCGATTGTGTAGAAGGAAACCCATGTAAACATGTGTTTCTTTCGACTAAAATGCATATATACATGACTATTTAACTAAATAATTCGTTTAAAATAGGTAGCAAACAAAAATTGAAAAATCCAAGCCTACTCCAGAAGATCAGGATTTTTTCCTGGCTGGATATAGAACTAATACTGGGAAAGTGGTTAGACCAATAAGAGAAACCAAATCCAAATAAAAACAACCCAAACTAGGAATTAAAAGGTTGTAATCCCCAATGGAGTCACAAATTCTATTATGGGAGAAATTGAATTACCCTAGGGTCTTAGTTGAGGATCCCAACAGAGAAAAAGACATACAACAGCTAGAAGCAAGCAAACTAATGGTGCTAATGCTAAAACTAACATACTTGGGAGAGGTGACCTTACCCGTATGTCCTATGTTTGAGGTCCTTCTCATAGGGTTCAAACCCTCTTCTTCTCCACTTGCTTCAAAACTTGTAACTCATTCAAGAAAAACACATAGACTAGTTGTAAAAGTATTCACGTCCTAGATGTCAGTGGTGAGATCATATAAGCTTATAGAAAATAACATGAAATCAAATATAACAAGATCATTAACATATACGAAATCATTAAATATCATGACATTAGGAATGGGACAGAGCTTCTTTATTGATGTAAGTAAAATATGTGGAGGAATACCACCTGATTCAGCCACAACTCCAAGCGAAACCGTCCTCTGAATACGTCTAGCCCAAGCCTCAACAATATTCTTCCATAAAGGTGCACAAGAATGTCACATAAAGGAGGTGAACATCTCAAGGAGGGAAATAGGGTTTTCCTCAACTTGGGAAGTGCAGGAAGTGTAGGTCTAATCATACTTGATATGGGACTAACAGGCTATAGTATCAATACCTATCTCTCTCCTCCCCTTAGGCCTTCCCATGTGGTGTATTTATACTTCCTCAAAACAATTTTTTTAGTTGGGAAAATTTTGGCCAAAGGCTCCTGTAGATAGGCTTCCGGTGTAACCCATAAAACCTACCCATAAAATGGGTAGTTTTATATTTTTTTCATATTTTAAATTATATACGTGGGTAGAATATATATGGTCTCATGTCTGCATGCGCTTTTGAGAGGGTAGATTTGAGTATGGAATTAAAAATATTTTTTTTTAGGTAAAGGACCAAGTCTTGATGGAAAGTGAAGCCCAAGGCCAATACAAGATCATCAAGCATATAGAGGTGATAAATGATTTTATAACAAAAAGGCCTTATCTGCAATAAAAAAAAATTATTTTCCTTCTAAAGATGCTTTAAGATATTTTAACATTAAAGACATGTTTCAAATTATAATTAGAGCTCAAAGAATTTTTGATAAAGATAGCTCAATGGAGAAGGTGAAAGAAAGATATAAATCCTACATAAGGAAAAAAAAAAAAATTATTCTCTTTTCAAAACATTGATTGATAAAGGTTTTCCTCCTTTCTCAGATGAAAAGAATATTTTATTACAAAAAGAGGTTTACAATAATTTGCTAGTATAGAAAAAGAATGATCATTCCCAATTTGAAATTATGGAGGGAAATTTGGTTGGAGAGGTCATAATTGAAATTTTGGGTAATAATTTTTGCCTCCTCAGTCAAATTAGAAAAATAAAACTTTCTCCAACTTCAATTGAAGAATACATTGACTTGGAGATAGACGATCAACAACTAGTCAATTCTGAGATAATAAGTAAAGGTAAATTTCAAGAAATCAGCAAGCTGGTTGTCAAACCTCATGTGGAAGTCACTCCTACATATTAGTGAAGCATTTTATCCAATAAATAAAAGACCAGTTGCATAAGATATAGAGTATTTACCAAAGATTCAAGTATTTGGTGTCTTGAATGTGTCTCTTTTCTCATGTGAGTTTACTTCATTTTGTTCATATTCTCAAATTATCTTCAGATGCTTAAGATTTAAGTTTATAATTGAGTTTCATCCAATGTTAAGAAATCAATTATAGTTTGTTTTAAGAATTTCTCGTGCCAAATAGATCATTTATGTATCATAATTCACTCTTGATAAGTGCTATGTTTCAAATATAATCCATTTGTTAAAGCTATATTAGGAATTAATCATTGATAGATGCTCATGATATATCCGATCATCCTTCTCATTCTTATCAAATTGATAAATAAATTACTTTTTCTGATAGACATCGAAAACCTTGTGTTTTCTTCCTTAGCTGTATGACCAATCCTTTGGTTTTATATTAAACTACAAATTTTGACTCCATTGCCCAATTCTTCTATTATCCATAATAACAGTTAGGTTTGTCTAGGTTGGTCTTAATTTAATTAGGTTTGAATGAGGTCTTTTGAATTTAAATTTTAAAAAATGCGCATATGTGAGGGGTATTAAAGGTCGAATCAATTAGTTTTCAGAGCATTTTCAAAATGCCGCTTAAAAAATATTTTAGAATAAAGTATGTTTATGATTTTTAATCATAATTTATATGGTTAATTATCTAATCACTCATAAAGTTGCATTATGTAATAAATTTCACATCAAATAAAATGTCTGTAGGTTTAAAGGGCTAAGATCAGGTGTGTTCAGATCAATGGCCCACATCCAAACCTACACCCCTCAATGTTTCCGAACGATATCCATGGGGTGGGGGGGGTGTCCAGGTAAAGAGGTTTCACCAAAACCACTTCCCCCCATGTGTCGCCATCCCATTTAGACCACACCCTTCCCCCCGCTCCCCCCCCTCCGGGTAGGCTTCAAAACTACCTTTTGACTATTTGACTCATTCCCTGCCATCCTTTTTCATATGCATGCATGCTTGGTCATGTCTTTTTCCACCCGTTCATCCCACCTATTCATTCAATTCTGCTTTGTGACTTAAACACTTCACCCTCATCCTTGAATTCCTTTTACAGACAACCAACCACAAATATTTTCAGTTCTACAACTACTTAAGACCTAGCCTCTGCACTTAAAACAACCTTTATGCTTGAAAAACATATTTCACTATTTCATATTACACTATTTCACTATTTTAGGCCAAGAATGATATCAAAATCTTGGTTCTGAAAGAGGCTACAGTGGAGGATGAACCACAAATCACCAAGAAACTCTCTGCATTGTTAAAGAAAGAGTATTTCTCACTCCTCAATTCAAAGGACATTTCTAGAGATGGTTGGTATCTAGACAGTGGTACCACATGCCATATGACAATGGAGTGTGATCTATTTTAGCCACGTGGCTCAATAGCTATTGGATTCTTGGTGAGGTGTGGGATCCACACTAAAGGATTAGTTGGTACAAGAGAGGGTTCAATTGTATTTGAGTTAGAACCAGGATGGATTGTAGCCTTTCATAATTTTCTATATGTTCCTCATCTGAGAGTGAATGTGCTCTTTGTTTCGGCCTTGAGGGATCAAGGCTATACAGTTGAGTTCATAGGAGATTCAATATAGTTATGGCCAGAGGGAGTTGTGTATGCTGAGGAATCCATCCTAATGGGAATCAAAAAGGGAAAATTATACCAATTATTAGGTCGACCTCTAGCTCGATAGGGACATAGATCTAGTTATGCAGCATTTTTTAGGAAGCAGGAGGACCGCCTTAGCAGACCTAGTTGTTGGGAATGAACCCAGATGGAAGAGATGGGATATTCATATGACCTCAGCAGAGCTTTAGCTGGTAGCCATAGCACATATGAGGTCAAGTTTCTAGATTCATAGGTAGAAAGTTTCTCGAGTTCAGAGGGAGCATGATTTTGAAAAACTTATGAAAAATGATTTTGAAAAACTTTATGATTCTACTCTCATTAACAAAAAGTGATATTTGTAATATGTTTAACATGTAGCTCCAAACCAATGGTATGCATGTTCATTTCATTATTTTCAGTTGAGAATGTCATGGTTACATCAATCCACCTACCAAGGTGTTTATATCAAGCATGATCGAGTTAGATTTATATATGGTAGCATATTTTTTTTAGCATGGTCACAATTTTTCTGAAGGACATATTTACAAAACCTTAAAAAGTGAGGATCCTACCAGTGTTGAGATCCTCTCTTACATGAAAATATATATGAATTTTTCCCTTATATTAAATCGGGGTATACAGCTGCAAATGTTTGCATTACAAAAGCATTTAATGACAAGGATATAATGCACATAATTTATTTTCAAATTTATCATGGAAGCCACCATGTAATAATGACTCAATCATATGAAGAAGGTGGATCACCGTGTATTAGAGTTTACTCAAGATCAAGCAATAAACTTACTTTGCCAAGGATTATCAAATATTATTAAAAATTATCAAGTTCATTTTGAATTTCATGCTCTACCTATGTTCTTCCCTAATGTTCATGTCAATATTCTTGATAATAAACATGGGGAAGTGTTGGTTGTAAATTTACTTTTACAATTCCATCATATACCTAATTAGAGTATGAGTCCAAGAACCATCAATATTGAATTTTAGGCTTGCGTCCCATAGAATGTTATGCATATTCAAAGATATTTCACTGACAACTAGCTATCCAATGATCATAGAGAAATCACATTGATTATCTTAGAGACATAGTGAGTTACCACATGAGAAATTTTATATTTCTTTCAAACTTGTCGAATTTCCCTGTAATGTTCCAAAACTGGAACAACTACACTATTGGGAATAATTTTAGTCATTACCAATGTGGAGCTTCAACAAGACATGAGCATGGTAATGAATTACAGCTCATTATATGTCAAATAAAATCACATCAGCAGAAGAAAGAACCTTATCAAGACATTTACCAATATTCTCCTTCCCAGGTAGGGAAATGCAGTAATAATGGGCATAAAACTATTGTCTTTAGAAAATAACACTATAAAAGTGAGAAATGGGACTTGGATCCCTTAGAATACCTGATATAAAAATTTCATGTAGAATTATACATGAAATAAATAACTCTAGTTCATATAAACAAATCTCCCAAGTCTATACAGCTAAAATAAGCTCAAAACCCCATAGTCTAGATAATGCCAGAAGTGCTGAAGAAATAAATGTGTTTTTCTAATGAGTATTTCTGAAAAAATGATGAGATAAGTCTTATATGAAACTTATATTAATAAAAAAATAGAGAAATGGAGGTTTACACTCTTATACAGCAAAAACAAGATAATCGTCAAAGGTTTCCGGCAAAATGCATGAAAAACAACAACACTGCAGAAATAACGCAATAAATACCTCTATGTTCTATACATGAATAATTATTAAATGAAATAGATAAATAATACAGAAATAGGGCCAAAGGCCTCTCTAACAAACTCCCAGAGGGGAAATAACACCTCCTTCTCAAAGTCAAGCACAATATTAAAGGATGCAACTGTGCTGCTACTACCTATGCATCAAGGACGTAGTTTCCTGAAAGAGACTGCATTGTGGCTGAGTGTGGATGAATGGCCCCAAGCCAAGTTCTGAAATGAAGCTAAAATCCTCCTCTATTGATCCCTTAAGCAAGCTGATCCAAAGAGAGGATGGAATTCCCGCACGAGAATTCTTTGCACTAAGCAGTGCAACAACTCCGGCTAAACAGCTGAAGTATGCAATTGGTCTCTAGACCAAGAAATATGAATACATGAATGAATCTCCTTTGATGCTATGCCTTCCTTTTATCTTTTTTTAGCCTCCTCACCTAGGACCCCACACAATGTTGAGGTGACTTCTTCATGAAACTTCCTCTTTCAAAACTGCACTACCCTAGCTTGCTTCCCTCCTCTTGTGGTTGCGTTGTTGACTTGGTCAACTAATCCACCTCCAATTCCTCTTTTCACACTAGATATCTTCAATCTAGTTTACTTATGTGTCTTAGGCTGATCCTTGTTCATATTGAGCTGGCTTTCTTAGGTGATTTCTTCCTCCTCAAGAATGCATGTTGACTTAGTCAAACTTGACTATGTCCTCATCTATTTGGCCCATGTTCACACTTGTAAGTGTAAAGTTTAGCTCTGAAGTGGTCCCCTTCCTTATTAAGGTGGAAATTATTCATATTTTTATTATTCATGGGCCTCCTTACCCATTTATTCCCTTCCTAAGTGAAAGTAGAAAAATCTAATGTTCCAATTTTCTTGTTGCAAAGTTGGGAACATTACAGTCCTCCCCTCCCAAATGTTGCTTTTCCTCAAGAAACTATAAGGATAGGACTGAATAACACCCTCTCCTCCCTCACAACAACCTCATAATATGGAAACCTCCAAATTTCAAGGTGCTGCATCATCATCATATCTCCAAGTTGCCTCTCCCAAGTGTGTAAGCTATTTAAATAACTGACATTATGTGATAGTAGAACATCCATGGAAGCAAGAATGGTTTGTTTGAAGGTCCTCTTGGGGAATGAAGGCTGAAATAGATTGGGATTCATCATGCCCATTTGAATTTCTCCTTCCCAAGCTATCAACCAAGCAAAATGAGCCACCCTCCAAAATGGTAACTCATCCAAATCATCCTCCACCTGAAGCTCCGGCAAAGTAGGTGGGCTAAAATTCTGATCATGGTAGGCAGAGTAGCCTACCCCACACTTCTCTCCTCTCCACTTAAGACAAGTGTAAATGATTTGTTGATATTGGGCTGCTATCATGTTACCATTAAATGGCAAGAAGGAAGCTAGACCTACAAAGGTCCCTCTCCTAGAACTCTGAACCAAGCTGGCCCAAACCATCTCATACATGATGGATAAGAAATCACCATCATATGGTACCCCATCCATCTCATGGCCCTCATTAAGAAACAAGGATGTTGCTTTAGAGGCCATGTCTCTCCCCATGCTCCCCTTAGAGCATGCAATGCAGAAAGTGTGGGGATGCTCCTCCCCCAAGAACACACCCACTCCATGTGTTCCTCCTCCAATCGTGCTCCTCATATAGGCAAGAATAACATCAGCAAATAGGATCATGATCAACAGCATACTAAGAGAAACACTGAAGGTTTCATGTGTTTCTGGAAGGTATCAACAATCTCCCAAGTGGTCACAGCACAGTCTCCCCCACTGCAACTTCAAAAACACAAGTTGTCTCCTGACAAATGGCTTTTTGTATAAGTCATCACACCCACTAATAAATAGTAGATGGTTGAGCATGTCAACTAAGTACACAAGAAGCAACCATATACTTTCCCTAGATCATATATTATATGGTTGTCTCCATCATAACAGTTGGCCAAAAATAGACCATGGAACCTAAAGAAGAGCTTGCCCCTTTGTAGAGAAATGCACTGTAATGAAAAGGTAAGAACATGCAAATATTATATGGAACAATAAATAAATGCATAAACAGAATTCTTACCATGTAAGGGAAGTAATAAGATGACAGGATCCATAGATGATATTCCTATGAAGAGCAATAAATCATATATTGCATGAAGATCCTCCCCCGCATGCCTAGAAACCCAAGTCAAGGAGATCATAACATAATGAAAAATGAGTCCATTCACTCCTCTACTAATCTTACCTCGTTTATGCCCATTATGGGCATCAAATATGAAGTGATCCTGGGAACACTCCATCAACAAGTTGTTGCTCCATAGTGATAGCATTGTTGGCCTATGCAAATAGGCTCCTGCCAACTCATAAATCCATTCTCTGACATGTTCAATGTCAAAGACTCCTCCCATAATGTTTCCATATCCTCCCATTTCAACAGCATGCAAAATGTGAGAGAAACTCTGCCCTTGCTCTCTCTCAAACCTCCAAAGCAACAAATGCCTTCGCTGCCTTATCATACTTCCATCATATAACCCATGTGGTGAAAATATCACATCATCATAATTCTCCCACACTCCTTGCCATATGATGCAAGTACCATTCCAAGTTTTCTTCTCCCACATACCCTTGGAAAAAGGATATGCCTCATGATGGCCAAACTCTCTCAAGAGTAGCCAACGTAGTTTGGCCTCTTGCTGCCTTGTATCATAAATTTGCAAGTAGCTCACTAACCTATTTTTCTCCTCCCATATCCACTCAACACCATGTGGATGCCTTCTGTCATTGTTCACCTTGGCATTCTCCCCATGTGGGTTATCCTCCACAATCAGTTCCTCTCTTATGCATATCATGAAATGTTGTAATACATTTCCTTGGAGATGCCTTAGAGAAGATCTCATGTCCATTGCCTTCTTGAATCCATAAAGATCCAAGGGTGAAAAAGGTGAATCCCCTTCCCTGCTATTGTTTGATAGCGCTGATAGTCCCTCCAATGACATAGTTGTTGCCTCATACTCCATCTCAAGGTTCATGACTCCCTCCAAAAGATCACACTTCAACCTCAAGGGTTGAGTGCAACTCAACAATGATACATGAGGTTGATGGTTCAAATATCCCTTGAACCCTTCAAGCTTGCACAGCGCAGTGCTATCCTGTTGCTTTATCTCAGCAATATCATTTGATCCTGGGCCATATGCAAACAAATCTCCAACCCTTTCCATAACATTTTCTGAAATGTTAAGACATGGAAACTTATGCATAATTTTGCGAGTCTTTGGGAAATCTTCTATGGTTGCAAGAGGTCCTCTTTTCAATATGTTGGTTGATCCAACTGCTGGTTTAAAAGGCTGCTCTCTCAAGGCTATGGCAGTGCTGGTACTTGCCTCCTCCCATGGTGGTGTGGGTCTTATCTCCTCTGATTTTCTCCCATAAAAGGTTCTGATTAGCTCTTGAGTGAACTCAAAAAAATAATTCACCCTTGTGTGGTTTAAGTGACTGTACCACCAAGCATTGGCTTCACCCTCCAGGTGTAGTGGTTCAACTGTTGTTGCCTCCCTCTCTTCCATTGGATGAAGAATGAAGAATGCCTCAATATTTCTTGCCCAAGATCCTACTGTAGTTGACCCATCAAATTTAGACAATAGGAATCTATTGCCTCTAATCTCTCCTTTGTTGCAAGGTCTTCTTTCTTCTCTCAGTTGAATAAACTGAGGGAAATCTAGGGTATTTTTGAAAGCCCTAGTTTGGCACTTGCATTTTTCCAAATACCCACTCATAATTTCATGCTGTAAGGGGTCTCCTTTATCTTCACTTCCTCTACAAGAACAAGAAGTGCATGCATCTACTTCTGCTTCTTGAAATCCTCTAGAGGTTTCTCTGCAAATCTCTCCTTCTTGAAACCCTTTTGGAGCTTCAGTGAATTTATCTTTTGCTTTATTCTTGGATCTGAAAATGGATGAGAGTAAGCTCATCCTCTCGATCTTCTCCTTATGATATCGAACTCATAGGCCGTGCCAAGTTCGATGCTCTGATACCACTATAATGTTCCAAATCTGAAACTCTGCAATGAATAAGCTATATAACAGTCCTGTTATGATGAATAAGCTTAAAATATACATAACAAGCACATATACATCATTTTTAGCTACAATAGTAACCTATAATTTGTTTCATAATACAGAAAGTGGGGAAAAATGGTATTTTATGCCCTAAAAAGGGTGTATTCAGAAATTTTAGTTTAGTAAAGTCATGGGAAATCAATGTTTTCTAGCCTAGCCGGGAAAGGAGGAGTTGTTTAACATAGCTATAAACATTATTTTGAGCTGAAATTCAGAGCATAGGTCCCTCATGACCTAAGATATCATATCCATCCATTTCCCCTGCTTATTTTTACACTCATTTCTTAAAACACCCTTTTTAGGGCATAAAATACCCTTTTTCCCCACTTTCTGGATTATGAAACAAAGTATAGATTGTTGTTGTAGCTAAAAATGATTTCTATGTGCTTCTTATGTATATTTTAAGCTTATTCATCATAACAGGACCATTATATAGCTTATTCATTGCAGAGTTTCAGATTTGGAACATTACATTCCCTTTACATAGAAAAATTCCATCACATATAAAAAAATAGAGCTAACTGATCTTCCTCTTCGAATGAGGAAAAAAATAAGATAAAAATTTATAATGTCTATACCTAAATAATCTTTAACCAACTACCACGTATTTGATCAATAATGTGACAAGTGGAAGGCACCAGCCTCAAAATAATCCATAGATGCTCTTAAGGAATTGCTTACTGAAGAACGAATTTTTATGTCGATCGATCTTATCCAAACAGTCAAGAGGCTTCCTGTAAAATTAAAAAAGATACTCAGTTTTTAAATTATTATTGATGCACAAACAAAATATATAAGAGACCAAATTAGAACCGTGATGCCCCAAATCTATCAACATGGGGTAAGAAACTCATTTAATTATCCCATTTATTTATTTATGATTTTAATTTTCTCATCCTTCATAAAAGAACTCTTTATTTCACAGGTTGTTTTGAGGGAGTTTGATCCTCATGGTGAGACTATGGGTGTCGATGTTGGTAGCAGTACCATTTCTTCGCTTGTGAGTGATGAACTAAACACATCAACTGTTAATGAAGCTCCTCAAAAGGGTGACACGCCATTATATTCACCCACTAAACAACACACAAAAGGATGTGCACATGATGTTGACCATGATTCCATCACATCTAGTCAAGAAATATTTCCTCATTCTACTATCGTGTTACTAGCATGGGAACACTATTAATCACGTTCTTGGTAGATGATGACCATGCTCCCATGAAATTAGAAAAAACTTCCAGGTATTTATGAATTGTTTTACATATTAAGTATGATCTAATTGAAATTTACTTATAGAGTGTCATTATTTTCAAGTAATGATAATATCATTTTGCAAGAAACTATACCTTCTATATGTGCTTGAATGAGACAGCCTTACAACTCTTTGGACCCACCATTCACACAAGATATAATTCACAAAATTCAAAGCTCGAGGAAGAACTTATCAATAGGTTGGTTGGAATGTTCAGAGATGGTACCTTCAACAAAATTGGATCTACTGTGAAGGCAGACCTATATTTAAAATAAATGCGAGACCAATATAGGGTTCATTTGCAAAAGAACCCTAAGTATGAGCACCCTCCAACAGTTTCAGAAAGTGAGTGGAAAGCCCACCTAGAAGATGCAAAGGAGAAAAAACTTTTAAAACAAGGGAAGACATCATCTGAACCATGAAGGTATGAGGCACTTTTATTAATGTAATTAATATGCTTTCTCATCAATATTGCGACATTTAATTAAGCTTATAAATATAATAAATATAGGCTCCCATATACATCTAAATCCATGAAAGCGAGAATACAAAAACATGGCCAACATCATCTTGGCCTAGGGGGTTACTCAAAACTGGTCGTAAAAAATTTAAGTATATTAAAAAAAAATTGCATTAAAATTTTAGAGTCTTAATAAATTTAATTTAATATTACAGAAAAAAATAAATAAAATAAAAAAATTCATGTTGTCATGAAAAATTGAAGGGCGAAAAAATCAATGAAACTCCCACGGAGGAAGACCTTAAGCTTTCTTACAAGCACATATATCGAGTCATTGTTGAACATAGGACAAGAACGAAGTCTTCACATACTAGTTCTGATCCCCCACTAGAGACTGCGGTAAATAAAATAAACAAAGAGAATTTATAAATTAATACTTATATACAATCTATTGGTTTTTATTTTTGGCCATAAAGTAATGTGATTGATTTTTAAAATCAGGCAAAGAGTGTAAATACAGATGTCCTAAGAAATGATGGAAGACATGAGCCTAGTGACAATGGAGTGCAAATTGAAACTGATGTTCAGCTTGATTCTGGAGGTATTTGATGTGAATTATAATTTTTTTTAGTATGGATTAGAATTGGAAATATTTAAATGTAAATGATGTATTAATTATAAATATGATTGGTTCTACTCTAGAGCATGTATGAGATAAGGCCAAAGAAGAGGAGGAACCTATGACCACATCCGAAATTATCCCACTTCCCTCTACTACCGAAGCAGGTTATGAACACTCTATACCCTTTTTATTAATAAAAAACTTGTATTAATAATTACTATAAATAATAATTTAACATTTTATTCTTATTGCAGTTGATTCTCTGACACCCTTACAACAACATAGAAATTTCAGCAGGATGGGAACAGGACATCTGACAGCTGAAGGGGATGACGTCCTTGCTTCATACATGAAAAATTGCAAGAAACCAAAGAATAATTGATTGTACTTGTAATTTAATTAGAATGACCTTGTTTCAGATTATGTATAGCATACAGTTTATTATAAATCATATTCAGATTAGATATTTTTTAAACTCTATGAATGAATGAATGAATGTTTACTATATATTTCTTTATTTATGACGTATCTTAATATCTTTATTTCAATTGTTTCATAGTAGATAGATTAGGTACTAGGGAATTGAGAGTGATGTGAGGTGGGGGAGGGGCCCTAAGAGCTTCCACCTTCACGTGGTTGGCCCTGCTAAGTAGATGATAAATTAATATTTAGGAAATATTGGAGTAATAATACAAGATCCAACAGAGAAACAAGAAGGTCAATGTTAACTTCACTGCTACTTCATCAAGTTTTTTTAATTATTATTTATTTGTGCAATTAAATTTAATAATTGGTCAAATTTAATCTAATTTTTCTTCATTGGTCTCATGAATATGTGTAGGACAATTTATTTCAATTTGGATGTTGAAGAGGAACAACTATCGGAAGAAAATATCTCAAAAAGATAAACATACGTTTAGCATTCAATTTTTCGTTATTGTTATTTGGAATTTGTTTGCTGGTTCTTATTATTTGAGAAACTTGTTTTTTAGCCCTTTTATAGATTTCCATGTGTATCCTATTTCTTATAATTAGAGATACTTTTCCTCTATATCTATTCATTATTTCCGGGTTTTCAAGCTGAAGTTCGGGAAAATGGAGGAGGCTCCAGGGAATGGTCGATAACTTTAACAAGGTATTTGCCTTTGAAGTTCCCCAAAATTTTATTTCAAACTAACTTAGTCTAGACCTTTAATGTCGATGCAGCCCAATTACTCAGATTATGGTTCAACCAACAAAAAATGGAGAATGTGTAATTGTCATGTGTTTCAATTCAAGAATTCTCTCAAATGAAATAATGTACGTGGGATGAGAGGTTCAAAAATGTTGTGACTAAAGAGGATTGTACTGCAATTGAGCTCATTTAGGTATTCACACACTTAAGTTTTTTTTAATTGTTATTTATTGGTGCAATTAAATTTAATAATTGGTCAAATTTAATATAATTTTGCCTCACCGGTCTCATGAATATGTGTAGGAAAATCTGTGTCAATTTGGATGTTGAAGAGGAACAACTATCGGAAGAAAATATCTCAAAAGGGTAACATTACATTTAGCATTCAATTTTTCATTATTGTTATTAGAATTTTTTTGGTGGTTCTTATTATTTGAGAAACCTGTTTTTTATCCCTTTTATATATTTTCATGTGTATCCCATTTCTTAAAATTAGAGATACTTGTCATCTCTATCTATTCATTATAACCTGGTTTTCAAGATGAAGTTTGGGAAAATGGAGGAGGCTCCAAGGAATGGTCATTAAATTTAACAAGGTATTCTCCTTTTGAAGTTCTGAAAATTTTGATTTGAAACCAAATCAATCTAGACCTTTAACGTAGATGTATCCCAATTACTCAGATTATGGTCCAGGGAACAACAAATGGACAATGTGTAATTGTCATGTATTTCAATTCAAAAATTCACTCAAATGAAATAATGTACATGGGATGTGAGGTTCAAAAATGTTGTGTCAGAAGAGGATTATACTACAATTCTATGTAGATTGCATTGCCAAACCTCTTTTGGCACAAAATTTCTGAAGCTTGCATCCCATGTACATTATTTCATATAAGAAAATTCTTGAATTGAAACACATGACAATTACACATTCTCCAATTTTTGCTGCCTGAACCATAATTTGAGTAATTGGGTTACATATACATTAAAGGTAGAGAGTGAGTTAGTTTGAAATAGAAAATTTCCATAACTTCAAAAGGCAAACACCTTGTTAAAGTTAACAACCATTCCTTGGAGCCTCTTCCATTATTTTTCAATGATAACCCTTTGGATATTCAACGTACATTTAAAAAGTGTCAGATATTCATTGGCCCTCATCAATGAACCAGTGCCAGATATACTTCTCCCGTCAGATGAAAAATATCATTGGATCCATAGAATATTTGTCGAAGGAACAAAGATATTGTTGGTTATCTGACTTGTACACGAACTGTTGGACCGATATTTTGGTCGTCAAATGAAAATTCACAACATCAACTAATCGACATATGATAGTTGGATATTCAATAATGGATGTCAGGTATTCGACCTTGGTTACAAATTAAACGTCACCTATTCAAATACTATACATCTAACAAATGGTTGGTTATCCGACGGTTTATTTGGTATTAAGGACAACGGATATCCAACATACAGGTCTGATGATTTCCTCGTTGTAAAATATCCAAAGAAATCCGAATGAATGTATCTATGTCTCAGGTTCATCAGATAGTAGACGAAGTTGACTCGTATAACCAAGGAAGTGACTTTAGAGTTTGGCCCCATTTGTACTAGTGGGCATCCACAAAAAGGGCGACTTCCCACCCCAAAACCCCCAACAATTCTAGTCCCAGCCTGCATATTGTGTGATGAATGTGAGCATTTGATCACTTAGTTCCCATATTTAGTATCATTTTGAAAATGGTACCCAATCAACCCAGTTTTCCAAAGGGATTGGAAAATAAAAGAGCATCAATCTTGTATAATTTTCCATGATAACCACCACGCTTGGCATTGTCCCTACGTTCTTCGATTTCAACTTATGTTAGACATCATGCGCACATTCGTCACCAATAATCCAGACGTAGTTAGTTTCAAGTTACCATAACATAGGTAGTCATGAGCAATGAGGCCCCCTCCCCATTGTCACCAAACACCTATAAATTCGAAGGCGACCCCTTGCCCTAGTAGGGTCAGAAGCAAACCAAACATTTCATGTGCCTTATGTGATAAAAATGACCACATGGTCAATCAATTTCAGGAGCTAATAAGTTCACCAAAAGTTTTCACATGGTCACACCCATACCTTACATTCATCTCTCTAATCAAGAGAATATCACGTGTTGCTACTCCCAGATATGCTCAGAATTTCACCACAAAATGAATTATCAATACATGTCAAGGTTAAAAGCATCTAGAGTACATTGATTCAAGGCTCCCCAAAGGATCCATACCATCCAAGACTGAATACTCAGAGGTGGTATAAGAGTCTAAATTCACCAATGAAAAAAAATCCTCAAACGTCAATATCTTGCATGGGGAGTAGTACTAGATCCCATGCCATCTACTCATTAAGTACCTTTACCTAATGCAACATTTGCATGAGTAATAACCATGACCCAGAGATATGCCCTATGTTGCAAAAATTTTGGCACCTCTAGATTCAACTGAATATTCAAGTAAAGGAAGATGCTTGTACCCCTAGGCTCATTCCCAACCAAGCGGGCAAGGGGATGCCTTGTCTGCCCCACATCTACAAAGAAAAAAAAAATAGTATCAATGTCACCATCACACACACACACACACACACACACACAGATATATATATATATACACACACAGATATATATATATATATATAGATACACACACACACAGAGATATATATATATATACACACACACACACACACACACAAAAATAAAATGGAACTCTCGATGCATAAAACATAAAAGATGATACCTAATGGTCCCCAGGCATAGCCAGTACGAAGACCCATGTCCGAATCTCCCCGAAAATAAACTCGTGCATATGGGAACTCAAGGAATAGTTGGAGGTTCAACTCAAACCACACCTTGACCGTCACATCTTAGTACCTGCCTCCCTCACCCTCGCTAACACGGGGCATCACTCATGCCCATTGACACATCTGCGGATCCCTAAGAGGGCCCAAAGGCACCGAAACAAAGGATTTTTGCATCATGACCTGCTCATACATGATGCAACATAATATACTCGCATACGTGAATGTCTTCTCATCCCCCCTATATACTTTGGAAAATTATCGAACCATACCATGATAAATATAATGGGCCCAAACAAATAAATTCCTAGACTATAGTCAGCGTAACACTATAATATGTGGTCCAGATACTCAGTGTGGTGATTTCGACCCATATAAATGAACAATCATGGATAGATCAATCTTCTCAACTAGGTCTCTAATGGAATTCACTTAGATTCATCCTCGAGTAATGCGGTTCCAGCCGTAGTGACCAAACTCCACAGCCCAATCATCGATGCTCACTCGCCCAGCAGAGAGTGGACAAGGGAGAGCCTCTCCATGAGGAAAAAGGCATGTCACAAAGTAAATATCAGTCTAAGGATGTATCTTTAGATAATTCTCACGCATAACACGTCACTGCCTATCCCATCATATGACCAGGTATTGTAAGAACACATCCTGAGATCTCAATATTTTTCCCTCGAATAACTTGAGCAACCCATATCGATTCGGTGTCTCTTGAGTATGTGGGCTTTGTGCTACTGTAGTACATAGGGGAGTCTATTCCCGCTCTCTCCACAACATCTTGCCACCAAGGAAACATAAAAAATGTTAGTGTTGCAAAACAAAACTATCAAATTCAATAATTTCTGACACCCCCACACCTTAAAGTCCCTTCTATGTGTTGTCTCCAAGTATGTGCATGATACAAGTGCGCATAATAGTGTGTTGAAATTTTTATAGCCATGAGTTCTCTATGAAAAAAAAATATTTGCACCAAGACCCTGTGCACTATTTTTTATCACCCACACGATCCTACCGAGAAATAGAAAAAAATTCATACAATTCCCTACTTGTATCGCCCAACAAGACAAGAAAATGAAAAAAATGAATAAAAAGCGGTTTTAGCTACTACCTGGCACTCCCAACACGAGTCCTAGGTATTTTCGGTGAACACAACAATAAGAAAAGCTCTAGAAAATGGCTCTAACCTCAAACACGTAGAAAGCACAAATGACCTAGAAATGGCCCATATTGACCTATATATCGCCATTTTTACCATTTTAGAAAGTCAATAATTGGAGCTCATAGTATCCAATCACAAAACCATGAGAATCATAGTGATCAACACTTCATGATGTTCGATCTGAACCTCATAAATACAGATTTCACACAAATTCATTTTCAAACCCAATGGCCACCCCCTCCAAACTACGATTCAGGTACGCCCTCTCTTATTTCTTTTAATTCTAATTATTTCAAATATATTTGTAAGAATTTTTTTTTTTACTTTGGGTATTGGCTGCACATATTACATACACGTCAAATCACCATATGTCCCAGATAACAAACGTACAACAACAAGTATCATTCTACCCTTGGCATGATAGTCTTCCCTAAAATTATTTGCATACCCTGACATCATTTCTTCCAAATAATAAATAATATGTTTCATTCACCTGACCATGTTTATCCTCACCCCACCTTGCACATGATAAACACCCTTACAGGTCAGTAAATCCTCAACTTCCATGGCATCCATCACTCATGTAGACCATACATCAATATCTAGAGCCATGGCCATAATCTCTGGACTAGGAACCACTTCATGTTCGTACATTCATCATCAAACATCTAGTCAATTTTTACTCATTGAATTTCAAAACCCAATTCTCGGACCACCATTCTCTACAAGCAGATCAACAAAAAATGCATCACTGTGTTTCGCATTTGGCCTATCATACCCTCGTAAGCATAGCCCACCTATGAAGTTCAATTTGCCTCATCACCCTCACACCCAAGACCAACAATGGGGCCCCCACCCTCAGAAAAACACACTCCTCACATCATTGTGTAGGATCATTCATGTTAATGGGGCACCCATCTCCGTGCTTGTACATCCAAACCACTCTCATATTCTTTTGGAAAGTGTATAAATTTTTTTAGGAGAAAAATCTGACCCATCCATTTACATCTCTTACCCAACAACAGTCCCTAACTACCCTTGGTTGGGGTTGTGCATTCTTTACCACACCTAACCACATCAATCATAGCAAGCATACAACCACCCTAGATGTCCTACCAAGCCCAGGGATCCCCCTTCATAATTTTTTATGACTCGCTTCACTCGTATTTAAAACTCCAACCTCTGTCCAGTTAACCATCATCACCATTTTGAAACCATATCTCACCATCATGTCTTGTTAACCAGTCGCATCAAGCCTTGCTTTCATCAAAGGCATTGGTCCCTTGAACCAATACTTATTTTTTATAGGTTGATGGTTCCTTCCTGTTGACTCCAACAACCATTATCCAGGAAGGAGGTAGTACCTTGGATGATCCTCCACCAGAAAAGACGCATCCTCGGGTGACATAGTGGGAATTAACACCTCCCACTGATATCATCGATCCTTTTTAACATTAGAAATAAACAAAGTTTGCATGTTAAGATGGTATCATAGGTAATAAACATTGCACTTTGTCATAATTAGTCGAAGGTATGTAATCAATAACTATCTCTTTCAAAAATGCTTGCACGGGAAGGTCCCCAATAGTCGAAGGCCCATGATATTACTAATAATTTCCTTAATAAATGCCATACCTAACCAATGCATGGGGGTGCCACATTCATCTTTTCTATGCACAAAAAAACTACATTGAGGGTGTCAACAATCATCCTCATTAACCAGTATCATGTCACTTACTACAAGGTAACATTAACAGAACCAATATCTGTCAGATTTTGTTAACTACTCATTATCACGACCATGGGACATGCCCGCCTAATAGAAATATTGTCCATTCTATCTCTTGCAGGTTTCCTACAGAGCATGGTGTATTTTTTACTTAATACACAAGGCCTCCATACTAAGTTCCAAATCAAGTTACTCTCTCTCTCTCTCTCTCACACACACACACAAAATAATCACATAGAAAAGAAAGTGTAATGTATTTCAGCTATACAGTTCTTCTTAGAACTCATACATTAGGGGGAAATTGTTAACACCAGAAAATCGTACAGGAAAAATACATTAGAAAAATGTTAAGTGGAAGGTACAATTAAATATTTTCAGAGAAGAGATATATTAGGAAAGGAAAAAAATTTAAATTCTTAAGGTTCAGTTGGAAATTGGTGGACAACGCAACATCAACAAAGGATTTTTCGCACATCGTGCCTATTCATTTGATAGTTGCGCAGTCCTGAAGATGGTGAAATTTCACAATCTGGGACCACTTAAAACACTTGGGTAGGATGATTCTCTATTCAATACAGTCAAGTACAAACGAATTCAAGCCACATTGAGGAGGCTAGCAGCCCATAAGGGAATCTACTCCCCACTCTTGGGTCACTATCAATCTTGGGCCAAGAGAGGGAGGTGAAGTTCAAAAATCTCTCTAAAAATAGGCCATGGGTAGAATAAATAGAGTCATATCATTATTCTTTCCAAATTGCTTCATAGAAAACTAGCTTGCATAGTCAAGCAGCAGAGGGATTGGAAGGACTCATATGCTAGCCACCCAAAATCTCAGTCCAAGAGAAAGAGGTTCACCATTTGGTCTTGATGTACCATCATTTGAGAGAGGGGGGAGGTGCTTGAAATAACTCAAGGGAAGGAGAACTCCTTGTTTTGGGTATTTGAGCTCCATAGCTCAAAGGACCCACTTAAAGTGTTTATCATTGTATCTTTTTTCATCATCATCACCTAATAAAGGGAGATTTTTTGTGTGTATTATTAGGTTTTTTTATCCATCAATATTTTGTATTTTGCATCTTTTGTTTTTTTTTCTTAGTGTTGTATGCTTAGTTTTCCCTCAAAATTAGTTTACATTATGTTAAATCTGCTCCAAAAAGAGTAAAAAATCAATTTTCATTGTGATCTTTTGCAAGTAACATCCAACTTGATAAAGAGGTGTCTTTTGGTACACCCTTGCACCAAAAAAACTACCAGAGGGGGTTCCAATCAAAGTTTCCTTGATAATGGTATATATTATAACGACGAGGGCATGACGACCTTTATGCCTAAATGGCGGGAGGCCTGGAAATCATCCCTCTAATGAAGGGAGGTTTAAGAAATGTCTAGATTGACTTTGTCCCATTGGGTCCCCTATGGTGTCGATAAGTGTAATCTTATTGGTGTTTTTGATTTTGGGGGAAGGATGATCTCTATCAAAGAAATAACATAATCACATACATAATGTAAAAATTTGAATAAATGTTAAATTATTCATCGAGATTATCCTGATCACACACTATTTGAGCTTCATGCATAATACATAGCCTCTTCTACTATTGATCATCAATTTGCAGAAATATAAACAATCGCATGCGCACATTAAAACCATAAACAATCACACATATAAACATAGTATTTATGGGAAAGCTTAAAGCTGAAAACCCCCAACTATCTATATATTATAATGATAGATATCATGTAACAATAATAGTACAAACTCCTCACAAGCTCTCAGCACTATCTCCAATTGTTACACACTACACAAGCTCAGATCATACAAAACACTTGCTCCAATCTGCTCCACCTGTTAGCCAACCTCTACTGCGCAATCCAATATGGATAATCATGAGATCAAGGTTCAAATCTTGCCAGTATGTAATGCACAATCCTCATTGGCTTCTCAATAAATGTGTGTGCAAATCTCATGCACCAGTATAGTCACAACTGATAGTCACACTGCTCTTTCACCTACCTCTTCACTGGTCTCCACTGAAACTGTCCATGCACCAAAGTTAACTGATGTATTCTTTAGTTGATTTATGAGTTAATAATTAGTGAATTAATTAATAATTAATTCACACCACTCTCACTAATTGTATCAATCAGTTAGACTAGATACAACTAGCTCAACTAAGTTAAAATGAACACAACTCCATTAACTGTCTCATCAACTCCACCAAACTCTGTCACATGAGTTCTAACTGAATTAAACCATGCAATAGCTCCACTAAACCCTAGGAATAGTGTAATTCCTTCGTAAACTGCATGTGCCCATCCAGGCATCAAGGCGGAAGTGCTCCCGAGAGGGATAAGATAATGTTTAGAGTCCAAATATTATTAAGAGCTAATAATATTCGACATATTATCTGTTTTCTAGAGCGCGATCTAAAAATAGATTTTGCCCCGGTATGTCTAAAAATATAGAATCATATATTTCTTCGACTTGACTTGACCATCTACAAATAGCATCCTGCAGCTCATAGAACATGATCCATATGTCTAAAAATAGACATAGTCTAAAAATAGACTTTGCACCAAAAATGCCACAAGGCCCACTTAGTGAAGGTGACTCCTTTCATAAGCTCCTCATCTTGTTGCAATCTCAACACTCCCTCTCAACAAGGATTATACTGCCAACCCTTATCTTGCCTTTGTCGGTATTCAATTGCTCATTGACTTGGAATTTGAATATCAGCGTCCTGATCCTCCATAGGAATGTATGAACGTAACATAATTCTCCGCTGCACACAATCTCTGATATGATGATACCGGATGTTAATGTGTTTAGATCTATCATGAAATACTGGATTAACTGAGAGTTTGATGCAACTCTGATTATCACAATAAATCACAGTAGGCTCTAAGTGTGAACCGAACAACCCGACCAGGATCTTCCTCATCCATATAGCGTCGCATGCAGCCAAAATCACTGCCATATACTCAACCTATGCTGAACTGAGTGCCACGGATCTTTGCTTCCTACTATACCAAGAAACTGTTGTCGACCCGATACTGAAAATCCCTCCAGATGTGCTCCTTCTGTCCGTTGGGCTCCCTGCCCAATCTACATCTCTGAAGCCACATAGCTTCACCTCATCTGACTATCTGTACCACAATCCATATTTTGATGTGCCTCTGAGATAACGCAATACATGCTTCCCCACCTTCCAAAATAGCTTGGTAGGCTTAACCATATCTTGTGGCATAGCATATATCGGGTCGTGTATTGACCAGATACATAAGCGACCCCACCAACTATCGATAAATAGTGGCATCCACTACCTCCACTGAAGTAGTATCCTCCTTCCTCCAACCACCAGGAAGGGGAGTATCAACAGGCTTGTAGCCATGCATGTTGAACTTCTCCAGTATCTCCCGGGATTACTTACCCTGAGAAACAAACAGTCCACCACTGCGCTGCCAAATTTCCAATCCCAGGAAATAATGAAGGAGGCCCAAGTCCTCCATCTTGAACTCTTTTGCAAGATCCTCCTTGCATGAGAGTATCAACAGCTCATCACCTGTCAAAATCAAATCATCTACATAAAGTACAATGATCAACAACTTACCCTCCACCACAATCTGGTACAGGTTCAGATCCGCCTCACTCTTGGAGAATCCAAGTCTCGTGAAATAACTGTCTATCTGTGTGTACCAAGCACGAGGTGCTTGTTTCAACCCATACAGCGCTCTCTTGAGCCTGCACACATGCGACTCACTGCTGAAGATCTTGAAACCTTCGGGTTTCTCTATGTACACCTCCTCCTCAATGACTCCATTGAGGAACGCAATCTTCACATCCATCTAATGACTATGCCACCCCATCTGCGCTGAGAGAGCAAGAATAGTCCGTGTGGAAGAATACCTTGCGACAGGTGCAAAGGTCTCCTCATAATTGATCCCCTCAATCTTTGAGAAGCCTCGGGCAACAAATCTTGCCTTGTACTTCTCCACACTCCCATCAGCTATCTGCTTCAGTTTGTAGATCCATCTTAAACCCACCACTGATTTCCCCTCTGGTCTTGGGATAATCTCCCATGCACTGTTTCTGATAATCGAATCATACTCTTCCACCATGGCATCTAGCCATGCAGGGTCCTCTACAGCTTTCTCGAAAGAGGATGACTCTGTCACGATACACTTTCTCACAAGAGCCATGTATCTAGTGTACCGATCAGGTGACTGTCTCTGTCTACGCTGTGATGTAGGTGCTCCTACAACCTTCTCTGCATCTTGAGCCAGTCACTCAGCTTCTATAGTGCGCTTCCGCCCTCTGATGGTTGGCGCTGCATGAGTGGTTTCTTCCACTCCATGAACTTCCTCTTCTGGCTGATCCACATCCTGAAGCTCATCCTTAGGAACTAATAGCTCCTCCTCTGCATGCAAGTGTAGCTCCCTCTCAACCGAACACTTCATGGCTTTATCCTCCTGAAATTTGATATCCCGTCGCACAATAGTCTTGTGACTGTCTGGAAAATACACACGATAGTTGTGGGGCGTATAAGTGTACTCCACAAATATTCCAACCTCTGCGGTCGGCTCCAGCTTCTTCCTGGCATCCTTCGTCACATGAATGTAAACAGGTGAACCAAAAATCCTAAAATGGGAAATATCAGGCTTCTTACCAGAAAACGCCTCCTCGGGTGTACTCATGCCAAGTATCCTATGAGGACAACGGTTCTGCACATATACTACAGTATTGCATGCCTCCGTCCACAAGTGAATGGGTAGGCCCTAATCATGCAACATCGCCCGTGCAGCACCCACGATCATTCTGTTCTTCCGCTTAGCAACCTCGTTCTGCTGTGGGTTATGAGGTGCTATGAGCTCTCTTCGAATTCCTTCTACACTGCAAAATTCCTTGAATTCGCCAGAGATGAATTCACCACCATTGTCGCTCCTAAGAGCCTTCACCTGCTTCCCCGATTCTTTCTCAACCAGTTCCTTGAACTCACAGAACTTTGAGTATGTCTCTCTCTTCTTCTGCATGAAGAAGATCTAGCACTTACGAGAAAAATCATAAACAAATATCACATAATACCTGTACTTTGCTATCAAAGCTACTGAGAAAGGTCCACACACGTCTGTGTGAATTCTCTCAAGGATCATCGTGGCGCGACTATCCTTCTCGTGAAAGGTGGCTTTCACAAATTTTCCCAAGGTACACCCCTTGCACTAATTTGACTGCGCAAGAGTGCCTTTAGGAAGCCCAGTAGAAATCTACTGCAGTATCTTCAAAGTTCCATGGTGAAGGTGGCCCAATCTCCGGTGCCACAACTCGCCATCATCCCGGCTCACCACTCCTTCTGCCTTGCATGCCATTGCTGCACAACCATCTACCTGCAATTGATAAAGGTTCTTAACTCAAACCCCTATCCTCCGGCTCTCACCAGTTGCCTTACTGCGTAGGAAAGCCTTTCCTTCGCTAAAGACAACATCATATCCCTTGTCTTCTAACATCACCACAGAGATAAGATTCTTCTTCAATCCTGGAACATGAATCACTTCCTTCAATACGAAGGGTTTACTAGACTCCCTCTCAAAGGAAATGGTATCGATATTGGTCGCACTGTATCTACCATCATCGCCCATCTCGATGTGAACTCCAAGATCTTTCTCATCCAGATCAGTAAACAAATCTCGATCTCCTATCATGTGAAAAGACGCACCACTATCTAGAAACCATACTGATCCTGACACACTTGAGACCAAGCATGCGATCAGCGAAAAATCCAGCTCAAACTGTGAGGCTAAGGCCTCTCTAGCTGTAGATCTAGCAACCTACTTAATTTTCTTCTTCTGCAGAAAATTTATGGCATAATGTCCATGTTGGTGACAGTGAAAGCACTTCACCTTGGACATGTCCTGCTTCTTGCCTTTTGCACCGGAATTAGAAGCTTTCTTGCTCTTCCCCTTCTTTGCTTTGGTAGCCAAAGCGCAATTATCTTCACCAGAGTTCTTTGATGATGATCCGTCCCAGGTACTTCGCCTTATCTCCTCTTGCACAAGATCCGACCAAAGTCGCTCCCATCCTGCCAATTTCTCCCCACCATTGACAGAGTCCTGATAGGAATGCCAACTCTTCGAAAGCCCAAGGAGAGCCAAGCTCACCAAGCCCTCATCATCTACAGTCACCCCCACACTTCCCAGCTCATCCCTGCATTGGATGAACTTCGTGAGGTACTTGGGCATACTGTCGCCTTTCTCCATCTTTATGTTTCTGAGTTTATCCTTGAGTGCCAACTTCCTCTGGTCGCTCTTGCTTTGGAATAAATCTATCAAGGCTGTCCACATCAAGAATGGAGAAGCCTTACCATGCAGGCTGGACACTATGTGATCCTTCATGCCCTCCAACATAATCCTTCGACACTTTGCTATCTTCTTTCTCCAAGCCTCAATTACAGCAGCATCACTAGAAGTAGGCTTTGGGACTTCAGCATCTATGAACTCTTTCAACCCATTGTCATCTAACACCGCCTCCATCCTATCCTTCCATGCAATATAATTCAAGCTGCCCTCAAGGGCATACTCCAATCACAATCTGTTGAAAGACATCTCAACTTCGACACCATGAAAACACTGCTGCAAATTCGAATTCCACCAGCACAAAACTCAACCGCTTCATTGTTCTGAAATTGCTCCGATGATCAAAACTTTCTTTGATACCATGTATAAATTTCAATAACTGTTAAATTATTCACCGATATTATCCTAATCACACACTATTTGAGCTTCATGCATAATACATAACCTCTTCTACTATTGATCATCAATTTGCAGAAATATAAACAATCGCATGCGCACATTAAAACCATAAACAATCGCAAATGTAAACAGAGTATTTATGGGAAAGCTTAAAGCTGAAAACCCCCAACTATCTGTATATTATAATGATAGAGATCATGTAACAATCATAGTACAAACTCCTCACAAGCTCTCATCACTATCTCTAATTGTTACACACTACACAAGCTCAGATCATACAAAACACTTGCTCCAATCTGCTCCACCTGTTAGCCAGCCTCTACTGCGCAATCCAATATGGATAATCATGAGATCAAGGTTCAAATCCCACCAATATGTACTGCGAAATCCTCATTGGCTTCTCAATAAATGTGTGTGCAAATCTCATGCACCAGTATAGTCACAACTGATAGTCACACTGCTCTTTCACCTACCTCTTCACTGGTCTCCACTAAAACTGTCCATGCACCGAAGTTAACTGATGTATTCTTTAGTTTATTTATGAGTTAATAATTAGTGAATTAATTAATAATTAATACACACCACTCTCTCTAATTGTATCAATCAGTTAGACAAGATACAATTAGCTCAACTAAGTTAAACTGAACACAACTCCATTAACTGTCTCATCAACTCCACCAAACTCTGTCACATGAGTTCTAACTGAAGTCAACCATGCAATAGCTCCACTAAACCCTAGGAATAATGTAATTCCTTAAATAAATTTGCATTTTCCCATCCATGAATCAAGGCGATGTGCTCCAAAAGAGGATAAGATAATGTTTAGAGTCCAAATATTATTAAGAGCTAATAATATTCGACATATCTATTTTAGGCTTGGCAATCTAAAAATAGATTCATGATATCATCTAAAAATAGAAGTCCATCTATTTCTTCCGACTTGACCAACCATCCACAAATAGCATCCTGCAACTCATAGAACATGATCCATATGTCTAAAAATAGACTTTGCGCCAAAAATACCCTACAGGCCCACTTAGTGAAGGTGACTCCTTTCCACTAAGCTCCTCATCTTGTTGCAATCTCAACACATAAAACAAAGCGAAAAATGGAAAGGTAACTTTTCTCTTTAAATTTAAACTATGTGATCAATCAAGAAAAAAAATGAGATTTTTGTTTTTTTTTCCTATGATACTAAAAGCATATATAGACCTGATCTTCCTCACACTCTCATGCTAACTGGGCCTTACGGAGATAACTTCTGATGGGTAATAGGTAAAATTTACCAAAATAATTGGCGACGCCTTCCAACAGTTGATTCATCAAGCAAGGTAATGGTATGAGGATATAGTGTTACCTGCACCATCACGTATAGGGAATGGATGCCCTTTTTTTTGCCACTAAATTACATTCGTCACACATGAGAATTCAAGTCTTTAAATTCTTGGTAATCGGTTACCAGTACCGAGCATTGGATGGGTCAAGTAGCCCCAAATAGTACCGCACACACTGGACCTAGTCTAAACCCCTTCTGAATCAGGCCTCTATAATGATTGGGTAATTGTTTTTGTGGGAATATAAAGGGTTTTTTAAGCTCCCTAAACAATCAAAATATATGTTTCAAAATTTTTTATGACCACGCCGACTTATTGATTGCCTACCCCCGATGGTCCTAACCTAAAATATAATTTATTTTGTGGCCCTTGTGGGGAGAATGTAGTGAGTTCAAATTATGGTTGTTTTTTAAGAGTCTTAATTTTCTTTAGGGTGTGATTTTGTAAGAAAACTTAAGATAAGAATAAAATCCCCAACAAGTGGTTTCATTTTTGTTCAAATCTTAATGATGCTTAGTGTGTGTTTTGAGCGAAAAAACAAGAGTGTGTTATGATGTGGATATGCGATGATCCTTTACATCCCTTCTAATTAAAATATTTTATGTCTGTTCCTTGCACTATTTTGAGACGATCTGTGAATAATGAGCCGCTTTCAATTTTCCTAATTATACTATGTAGAACTAAATGGAGATGTGATCCAGATTTATGTCAAAATGCAATAAAATACAGAAATAGACATAAACACAGAGATGCAGTGGACATAACACTTCATTTTATTAATATCAAATAACAGAAATATGCTTTTGGACATAATGAAAATAACTAGCTAGGGTGCTGGTAGCTTATCTCTGGGAAGAGATGTGGTGACTACATGCCTCTAAATTGTGTTACAATGAGACTCGAAGGCTTAATTATTATTAAGAAACAATGGAAAACCCGAAACATCCAAAAAACTAACCCTAGGAGATGAAGCGCCAAAACTATGGGCCCCATTTGGGTAAATTGGTACATCAATCTTCCAGGGGGCATAACTTTGGCATACGATCTTCATTTGATGCACTTAATACCTCATTAGAAATATATTTCTAAGGGCTAAAAATTTTGATGTGTGGAAACTACCATTTTTCTCTTGGTTTTCCAAAAAAAATGTCGTTCAAGGCCGCAAAATGGCTCTGGAAGTTCACGACCCAAAAACCTACTAAAAATAGTAAGTTGTGTTGAAAATGAAAAACTGAAAGAACCGATGGTGGGGGTCCAAATGGAATAGGTAGGTGGGTACCAATATCCATATGGATCAATATGGTAGTTCAAAATTATTTTTGAGAAAGCATTCATATGCCAACCCAGGTTGACCGAGAGGTTCAAGGGAGGCAAATATTACCTTCTTTCTGTATTTAACATTTTGACCCTAGTCCCAAGCCTAATGAAAAAATTGAAGAAATAGTTTATCTAGACAATATAATTGTGGATTAGGGGCCACTTAATCATCCTAACTAAACTATGTGTTTTGAATAAGAAATAGCAAAAATTAGCTTGAAAAATAAAACATATGTGGATTTGGGTCACTTACTCCTTTTCAGTTAAGCTATGTGTTTTCTCAAATGTAAATAAGAAAAATTAATTTCTATACTAGTAGTGTTTAGTGTAGCAATTAATTATCCTAAAACATAAAAATTAAGAATAGTGGTGAAGGCAAGTCTTTATGGGTTCCAATCAGCTACAAAATTGAAAAAATACAGTGGTTTTTTTCTTTCTGTAAATACAACATGATTTTTTTACCCAAAGGCACAGTGTGCATGTGAAATATTTTTAAAAAATGGGTTCTTTGCCTCTTATAACAGAGACTGAATGTCCTGAATAATTCACAGAGAGTATCTGAATGCCTTGCAGCTAGTTGTGTAGGGAGGATGTCATGCAAAGACAACCAATAACCAAGAAAAAGAATCGAGTATGGTCATTAATAATGTGGTGGTGGTTTTTTTACAAAAGTGTACCAAAATACACCTCTCTAGTAGTCGGTTGCTACCTGTAGAATATCACAAAGAAGATTATGGTGTTATTAATGAACATTTTGAAAAAAATGTAAGACAAAAATCATAAGGTAAGTAATGCATATATTAACATGAACTTAAATAGAAAAACACAAGATAATAATTCTCAAATTGAGCAACAAAAAAATACAAACAAATGGAGAAAACTCCCTTTATTGGTTGTTGGTGGTATGAATAATACAATGCTAACACTCTAAAAATGAGTCCTTTGAGCTATGGAGCTTAAATACTCAAGACAAGGGGGGTCCCTTTCCTTGGTTTCCTTGTAAGTATCTCCTTCCTCTCTCAAAAGGATTGTGATCACTCTCTTATGATGGAGCTATCTTCTTCACTAGGATGTTGGATGGCCAACATGCTAGTTTCTAAACTCATCTAACTTTAACACTTGCAAGTTGGTTTTCTATGATAGAAATTTGGCCAGCATAACAATGTTTCTCCCTTTCCTCTTCCCATGGCGATTTTATATAAAAAAAATTGAACTCTCTTCCCTCTCTTGGCTCAATATTGATAATGACACAAGAGTAGGATAAGGGATTACTTTGTGGGTTTCATGCCTCCTCAAGGTGGCTTGAATTCGGTTGTCCTTGAATGTAATTGACATAGAATCATCTTTACCAAGTGTGTAAAGTGGTCGTGGATGACAAATTTTTTCCATCTCGAGGACCGCAAGACTATCAAAGGATAAATCACATTGTGCGCAAAATATTGTACTACTCGTGCGATGTTCGCCAATTTTTTACTGAACCTTAGGAAATAATTAAATTTTTGTCCTTCACAATGTAAATTTCCTTGAAAATATTTATTTTTACTTTTTTCTTGACATTTTCTAATTTATTTTCCCTGTAAGATTTTTCGGTGTTTACATACATAACATTCACTATTAGACTGCAAATATACCTACTTCCTACCCTTAGGAAGTAGATGATTTCATCCTGGTCATCTTCCATCTACATTGGAACCGCAAACGTCACTGCAAGAGCTTCAACATGGTCCCAAGCATCATGTTCATCCTAAGTAGAATATTTTTCTATTCCAAATACCTCCTTGAGTAACCCCAGGGCTGCATTTTCCAATGTAACCTCAATGTTTTCCACTTTCATAGTCAAATTTTCCAGTTTGGTGGCCACATTATCTCCTATATTTTTGAGATGTTCAACATCCCCATGCATGTCCTCCAATTAGCGAGTGACCTAAATGAAGTGGGAGTGGGCCCTTGTTATTATTTTTTTACTGATATTTTCAATTAGAACCAATAATTCAGTCTTGATAGACTCTAATTGTTATAGACTCTAATTGTTCCTCAATCACACTTCCATCTCCACTAATAACCGAAGAGTCCATTTGACTATTTTCTTTGCTTCTAATTTGAACCAACAACATTATGGCCAACTATGAGCATCCTTTATAAAATATATTGTGATCCAGGTCATCTCCAAGTTTGAGCCCTAAACATTGAACACTGACATTCCATCTTCATACCATATTTCCTTAAAATGTCTTCTCTGCTACTTCCATTCTCCCCAAGCTTAGTTCCATAATTAACTTCTCCAAATTGAATGTGGTACCTTCCATTCTTGGTTTGAGATGAGGATTCAATGTTGTCCAAAGTGGAATCCACATGACCTTTGGCCTCATAGTTTTATACCCTGAATTCCAAATGGAGAATTTATCCTCGTTGTCTTGCGCATTATTATTTCGCTCTTTGAGGATTTGTGTGTTCTTTGGATTTTGGGAAATAATTAATAACATGTCATCCCTTGATTCTAATTTTTTCCTTGTGGAGTGGAGCCCCATCCTTACACCCTACATATTCATGAAATATGATATATATATTTTTTTATTTGGTCATTTAAATGACCCCTTTCCCTAGGTTCACTCTTATGTTAGCTTTCTCATTCAATTATTTATTATTCTCCCTTTAACATGGTAAAAAAAAATCATCAAACCTCTTTAAGAGCATCCATATTTCGTAGTATATCAGTGGGGTTTTAGAGATTTTATTGCAAGTTTAAATTGTGATCATTGAATCTCACACTAGACATAACTATGAGATTCCTCTAGAGAGTGCTAAGTTCAGTCCTTTCCAAATGGGAGGTCCAAATGGGTGAGACCTATGCTTTTTTATTTGATGATTTTCCCATCCCCCAAGCAAATTTTCTTTACGTTTTTCAATATGGGGCCATAATGCACCCCTATAGCTCCTTCCTCCCCCAACTATATCATAAATTTATTACTATTATTAAATGAATTAATATACAGTTTAAACATGTATACATATTTAAAAAATGGAAGAAGATTCTATACCATGGATATTTATCTCACTTTAAGAAGGAGAATATTTTCATAATAGTGTTTAAGTGCAACTTTTTCAAGTTTCCAACAGATTTCTAGCGAGAATCCACTGAAAAAATTGTGGCCAAATCATGACTTATGTTGTTTAAACTAGTTTTTTGAGTGTATAAATGGATTCCACCCACTCAAAATCCCCTCAGAGACTTATTTTTTGAAGAATACAGATTTAATTTACATGGTTGTCATAATATTTATCATTTTGCCAATATATTAGCTAGTGTAGCCAAATGTGGATAGACATAAACTCATAATAAACATTAAAACACTTAATTCAAAATAAATGTCACACCATTAAAATTACAATATGGTTGAAAGAGATATTTATTTCCAATTAGTAATTTTTAAATAAGCTCTATTACAATACCATGGCTTATCAATACCACATGCAAAAAGAATCATAAGTCACTTCACATTATACTTATTCATATCACAGTTTTTTTAAATCAGTCCATTCAATTAAAAAGAAAAAAATGATAGAACTACTTTGGAGATAAATCCTAACTTCTGTTTGTGTATATTATTAAAAAAATTAAAATATTTAATGGAGATTAAATCTTTACCATTCAACTAATAATTATTGATAATTACATTAAAATTTTAGGAAGTTTTGTTCCAAAATAAATATGTGTATCAAAATAATTATAATTATTTTTATAAAACAAAAATTTATTATTATAAAAAAGTATTTATATATATTCATAATTAATGATAAAATATACTATAAACAATATTAAATAAAATATTTATCCAAAATATCTTACATATATTCACAACTAATCTATATAATTATCAATAAACTAATAGATAAAGTGAGTTTTTATTAAAGCATTTTTTTCTAATTAATTTTAAATAATATCTATCAATTTTTTTTTTTTAAATTGAGTTTAATTTGTTTAGTTTGTAGAAACAATGTTGAATAATCTATCAATTTTTTTTTTAAAATTTATATTTAATTTGTAGAATTTTAATTTTGGAGAGTATTAAATTTATTTTTAAATTTAAAAAAACATTTTAAATAATAATAAATCATAAACTAATTTTAGTGAGATTACATTATCAAATTAAGGTGAAAATTGTCATTACATCTATTTATTAAATTAGTGAAAAAGATTAAATAAACATATTTTTGCTATGTAATTAATGTAAGTGGTTAAATTATAATAATTATGCAAATCATCAAATTATGGTGAAAATTGTCATTATATCTATTTATAGTGAAACTTTAAAGAGAAATATTTTAATTATTATCATTATGTCTTACCAACATTTTTGTTATGCTAGTTAATACAAGGTTATATTAAAATAAATATGAAATAATGGCTTTTAGTGAGTAAAGAGGTATTAGTTAAAGAAATTTAAGCCTATTTTTATTATGATTGTTTTTTAGGTATAGAAGAATAATAAAAATAAATATTATTTAATTAGAAAATTAAATATAATAAGTTTGTTAAGTTAAAAATTAATTAAAATTTAAAAAATGAAATAGAACTGTGATTCTTCTAAATTGGAGCCCGATTTAGAAGAATATATATATATATATATATATATATATATATATATATATATATACACGATCACTAAGTTCAAAAACCCACTTTCTTCATTCAAATCCGGTGAAAAGGAGTGCAACGTGGATCTCTGTATTCATAGCCGATCTAGAATAAGCTCGCACACAGTCCATGATGAAGAACCATTTCGAAAAAATGATTACACCAAAAGTTCGAATTAAAAATCAAGGTATATAACGGATTCACATGGGAGAGATTCATAGAAAAGAATAATAATAAAATTAATTCATTGGTGGAGAGGATGGCCAACTAACTCCACACAGATCGATGGTAACGGGTTGTACACTTTCCCTCCTGTCGATATGCTTTGTACCGTAAGTTATTCTCAAGCAATTTAATATTGTCTGACCATAACAGACATCAATGATTAGCGTGCGTAATAAATTCAGGAGATTTAGGGTTTTTAATAAATCCCTGGCTAGCATGAAGAATATATAATAACATATAGAGTATATATGTGTATAGTGTTGAATTTATTTATATATTTAAAAGTATTTTTTAAATAATAATAAAAAATATAATTTTATAAGAATTATATTATTATGTTTTAGTAAAATATTTGTTATATATATATATATAACAAACTAAAGTTAAAATTTAATTAATTTTTATGAATTTTTTTATCATAAATATATATATATATATATATTATTTATTATTTTTTTAATTTATATAGTTATTTTAATATTTATTATTTTGACAATATATTAGCTAATGTAGCTAAATGTGGATAGACATTATATTCATAATAAACATTAAAACACTTAATTTAAAATAAATATGACACATTCAAATTACAATATGGTTGAAAGATATATTTATTTCCATTTAGTAATTTGTAAATAAGCTCTATTACAATATCATGGATCACTACCATGGCTTATGAATACCACATGCAAAAAAATTATAACTCACTTCACACAATACTTGTTCATATCACAATTTTTTTAAATAAATTAATTTAATTAAAAAGAAAAAAATAATACGACTACTTTGGAGATTATATATATATATATATATATAATGGAGATTAAATCTATACTATTCAACTAATAATTACATTAAAATATTGGAAAACTTTGATCCAAAATAAATATGTATATCAAAATAATTAAACAAAATTTGATTATTATAAAGAGGTATTTATATATATTCATAAGTAACGATAAAATATACTATAAACATTATGAAATTAAATATTTACCCAAAATATCTTACATATATTCACAACTAATTTATATAATTATCAATAAATGCATTTTTGTTATTTTTGTTATTGTTATTATTTTTTAATATTTAATTTAAAAAAATATTATATGGTTTATATTCTTTTTGAAAACATTTTTTCTATTAGATATCATGTTTTGGGATTCAACTTGAAATAAATCACATAGCATTAATGATCACTTACTAGGCTTACAATAGATAACTATAAAGACTAGGGAGGTAACCCATCCCACATAGTCTCTAGATAAGTTAAATATGGAGTTTTCTCCACACAATCAATCATAGTTAATTTTAACTTAAATCTATCAAATATTTTTGAAAAAATTAGTTTAAATTGTTTATTTTGTAAAAAACTTATTGAATAATCCATCAAAAAATTAAATAATAACAAATTGTGAACAATTTTCAATAAGATAGTAAAATTATTTTGATGCTGAAAATGGTCATTACATCTATTTATTAAATTACACCTTTTCTAGTGGAAAAGATTAAATAAACATATTTTTGTTATATAAAGAAAGAAAGTGGTAAAATTATAATAATTATGAAATAAATAATTGGAAGAAATTGTTAACTAAATTGAATGTGGAAAAAAAATAGAGTAAACACAATTTTAGTTATTAATTTTTTAATATAACTAATTAATTATCATTTTATCTTATCTGCATTTTTGTTATGCTAATAAATGATAAGGTAATATTACAGTAAATATGAAATAAAGGCTTTTAGTGAGTAAGGAGGGGCTTGTTAAAGAGTTTTGATCTCATTTTTCATATTGTTTTTTAGGTATAAAAATATAATAAATATGAATGTTATTTAATTAGTATTAATTTTAAATTTAATTAGAAAATTAAATATAATGAGTCTGTTAAGTTCAAAATCAATTAAAATTAAAAATTCCTCCCCAGATGAAATGGGTTTTTTTTGGCATCCACCAAGTATCTCAACTAGATGCATCCAACTTCCTAGTTGAAATGCCCACTTTCTTCATTGAAATCCGGTGAAAAAAAGTGCAACGTGGATCTCTGTTCATAGCCGATCTAGAATAAGCTCGCACACTGTGCATGATGAAGAACCATTTCGAAAATTTGATAACACCGAAACTTCGAATTAAAAAACAGATTGATGGTAACGGGTTGTATACTTGCCCTCCAGTCGATATGCTTTGTACCAGCAATTTAATACTTTCGGAGCATAACAGACATAACTGATTAGCGTGCGTGATAGATTCAGGAGATTTAGCGTTTGTAATAAATCCCGGGCTAGCATGAAGAATATGTAATAACACATAGAGTATATATGTGTGCATGCTAATTGATAAGTAGGCTCAAATCAACTGAGAGAGTTGTTTTACTGAAAGAATTGTAGTTACAATTATGGCTGGAGACAAGCTGAGGATCAACAAAGAATCGCAGAAAATTAAGAAGCCGGTTGGAGTGGCACTGGCCAATGATGTTCACCAAGTGCCGGTGATTATTCAGTTTCGCTCATCTAGGGTTATTGAAGTAGAAACCAAAAACTTTAAACAGCTGGTCCAGAAGCTCACAGGCCAGGGTGACGATGACAAGTGGAAGAAAATGAAGAGCAAGGAGATATTGGGTACGAAGAATGAAGCAGTAGTGGACCAGGCAAAAAATGTTTCACAGGCTTCATCGGATCTTGCAATTGTTACTGTGGAACCACCGAACGAACCTGCAGCAAACGAAGTCTGCTCGTCACTGCCATCAACTTTAGTTGATTCCTTGCACGGAAGTAACAACATTTGCTGGAAAGAGGTGGAGAAGTCAGGAGCCCAGCCCGTCCTT
This sequence comes from Pinus albicaulis, assembly GCA_034641835.2. NCBI lineage: Eukaryota > Viridiplantae > Streptophyta > Pinopsida > Pinales > Pinaceae > Pinus > Pinus albicaulis. Next base: position 404,079,239 of record CM076576.1, read on the forward strand.
CCACCATCGTGCCCAACCCCTACATGTCATGATGGCTTTCAAGGGATGAGTTGTACGGATAATATTTTTGACGATCTGATGAAAACTGAAAATGATTTCTATCCTGATGTTGTCAACGAACTAGCCTTTGATGATTCCGTGTACGGACCTATAAGTTTCAGCTGGAAAGACGTGGAGGCCCCTATCCATCCACTGTCAAGTCCTTGGATGGATCATACAGATAATCTCCTTGATTATCTGATGGAGCGACCTCTTTGAAGATAAGCGTTCCTTTCGATTTAATAATATTAGATAGCCAGCTGAAGTTTTGTAGGGCACAACCAGCCACATGTTGCTCTTGATCTTGTTTGTTTTTCAACTAATGCATATATTAAGAGATTTAATGAGGTTTACTAATGGAAATATTTTTGGGTTGATATGGACCGATTGTTTTAGACTAAAGTGTAACCGTTCATATAAAATGTTATCAAATTGGGTGAAGCTTTATTATTTGAAAATGTTGTTATTATTGTTATATTTTCTATTTTGTTTGGTTAATGGATTTAGGTTGATGTTTAATAGACTAGTATAGATTTATTTTAACTTAACTTGGGATTTATTAAGCTTTTATAAGATCAATTTTTTTTTCTCTGTAAATATTTCTTCAAATTTTACATTAAAAAATGAAGGTTTTCACTTTTAATTAATTTTTTATTTATATATTTTTGTAAGTTATTGTTTAAACCAATATTATTTAGATTTTATTTTTAAAATTTTATTTAGTTTTTTTTAATTTTAGCTTCCAACATACTTAGAATCATACTAGCTGTAAAATGAGCCTTTGAACACAATAATTTGTATCTGAATATTTTATTACCTTCTCCACAAAAAAAAATTGATTAATGTACATTTAAATTTATATTTTTGGTGGGCACCTAAATTCTGTTTAAGTTTAAATAAAAAAACAAAGATTAAAATTACAATAATAGACCACATTTTCACAATTAATTATTTACATTTTTAGATTCAAAACAAGCACATTTTCATTTTAATAAATTTTTTTTCAACCCAAAAAAAATACTGTCCGGGGCAAATTTCTTTTAGCAAAAAAAACTGTTAAACCGTCAAACTTACACTCTTTTTCGTTACTAAAAATGAGCTACCAGGTAGGGGTGGATCACCCCAACATTAGAAATGTCTGCACAGTCCAAGACAGGTGATTTTTCATTAAACTTTCGTTTTAATGATGGTTGCGTATCTTGATTTACATAAGCTAGGGTTTGGGATGTCCGTCTCACGCATGTGACAATTTTCACAGATTCATTTTTTAATCTAAACGGGCAGTGATATAATATACAAATCAATGGTTTTTTTTAAGGGCCCGGGTACTTAGCTTTGTGGAGAGTAAAATGTTTTGCTGTAATTTTACAATAGAAATTTAATTATTACAAAATAAATATAAATATAATTTTAGGTTTATAATTAAAATAAAATGATATTTATTTATATAATATAAATATAATTATAAAAAATGTTAATATTTAATTTTAATTTTAAAATAAAAATTATTTGATTTAATATGATAATGATAATATGCATTGTTAACCAATGTTACAAAGTAGTTTTTGTCATTCAAACAACAAATTATGAAGATTATAAGTCATATTAATAAATTCTAAATTTATAATGGTTAATATGCAAATTGAAATCTTACAATTTTGTTTTGAAATATATTAATAAATAAGGACTTGCACAAATTTTGGTGGGTAGTAACCACTAGTAAATCTACACATTTTACTGGTATTGAGGAAAATATAAATAATGCTAGGAAGTAGCTCATGGAAAGTATATTTATTTACATCTTATACATATCTATTTTTTATGCAAATACTTGGCTATATTATGGTGGGAAGTAACTCATGGTAAATATATTATTTACTTAAGTATGAGCTATTTTTGTAACACTTCTGCAACTTGTGTTGGGCGTTACATTATAATTGTGCCAACCCTCACACTCTAGTGGAGACACAGTTACAAAAAGCAGTTTTTTCCAACATCATCGAAATAAATAAAAAATGGTCACCATCGTGTTTGCTTCATTGAGAGCTTTTTGATGATAAAAAATTATCTCAATTCAACTCCTAGATTGAATTTTATTCCCACATGAAGTTTAGCCCATTAAACCTTGTCACATCAAGAAGACTGTGCCACGTAGCACTCAACTTCCATGGCATGCATCACCCATGTAGACCATATATGAGCCATGGCCATAAACATCAGTCCGAGAACCACTTCATGCTCGTACATTCATCATCAAACATCAAGTCAATGTTTACTCATTGCATGTCAAAACCCCATTCCCGGTCCACCATTCTCTCCAAGCATATCAACAAAAAATGCATCACCGCACATTCACATTGGCTTGTCACACCCTCGTAAGCATATCCCATCTACGAAGTTTCATCTGCCTCATCACCCTCGCATCGAGACCAACCAATGGGGTCCCCACCCTCAGCAAAACACACTCCTCACATCATTGTGCATGATCATTCATGTTAATGGGGCACTTGTCTCTATGCTTGTACATCCAAACCACTCTCATGTTCTATTGGAAGGTGTACATAGATTTTTTAGGAGAAAAATCCCACTCATCCATTTACATCTCTTACCCGACAGCAGACCCTAATTACTCTTGTTCAGAGTTGTGCATTCTTTACCACACCTAACCATGTCAATCATAGCAAGCATATACCCACCCTGGATGTCCTACCAACCCGAAGGATCCCCCCATCATAATTTTTTATGACTGTCACCACTCGTATTTACAGCTCCGACCTTGGTCCAGTTAACAATAATCACCATTTTGAAAACATATCTCGCCAGCATATCTTGTTAACCAGTCACATCAAGCCCTCTTTTCATTAAAGGAATTAGTAACTTGAACCAATACTTATTTTTGATCAGTTGATGCTTCCTTCCTGTCGACTCCAACAACCATTATCTAGGAAGGAGGTAGTACCTTGGTTGAGCTCCCACCAGAAAAGGTGCATCCTCATGTGGCACAGTGGAAATTAACATTGCCCACTGATATCATCGATCCTTTTGACATTCGACATTAGCAAAGTTTGCAGATCAATATGGTATCATACTTAATAACTACTGCACTCTTATAGAATTCGTCGAAGAATTGTAATCAGTAAGCATCTCTTTCAGCAATGCTTGCACGGGAATATCCCTATTAGTCAAAGACCCATGATATTACTAAGCATTTCCATCAGAAATTACTTACCTAACCAATGCGTGTGGGTGCCACATTCAGATTTTCTATGCACAGAAAAATGTCCTTAAGGGTGTCAGCAATCGTCATCATCAACCAATAGCATGTCACTTACTACAATGTGACATTGATAGAAACAATATCTGTCAGATTTTGTTAACTAGTCATTATCACTAGCATGGGACATGCCCGCCTTGTAGAAATATTGTTCATTCTATCTCTTGCAGGTTTCCTATCGAACATGGTGTCCTTTTTACTTAAGACAAGGGGCCTCCCTACTTAGTTCCAAAGCAAGTTACTCTCTCTCTCTCTCTCAAAAGGATCACACAGAAAATAAAACGTAATGTATTTCGGCTATAGAGTTCTTCTTAGACCTCATACATTATGGGAAACTGTTAACACTAGAAAATCGTACAGGAAAAATACATTAGAAAAATGTCAAGAAAAAGGTACAATTAAATATTTTTAGAGAATAAATACACTAGGAAAGGAAAAAATTTTAAATTCCTAAGGTTTAGTTGGAAATTAGTGGACAACGCACCAGCAACAAAGGCTTTTGTGCATAGCGCGTCTATTCCTTCGATAGTCACGTGGTCGTGAGGATGGTGAAATGTCACCATATGAGACCACTTAACATGGTTGGGTAGGATGAACATATTTCCAATGTAATCAAGTACAACTGAATACATTCCACCTTAAGGAGGCTAGTGACCCATAAAGGAATTCCCTCCCCACTCTTGGGTCACTATCAATCTTGGGCCAAGAGAGGGAAATGAAGTTCAAAAATCTCTATAAAAATTGGCCATGGGAAGAAGAAATGGAGAAACATCATTATGTTGTCCAAATTGCGTCATAGAAATCTAGGTTTCATTGTCCACCACTAGAGGGATTGGAAGTACGCATATGTTGGCCACCCAACATCTCAGTCCAAGAGAGAGAGGTTCATCATTTGGTCTTGATCTACCATCATTTGAGAGAGGGAGGAGGTGCTTGCAGGAACTCGAGGGAAGGAGACCTCCTTGATCTGGGTATTTGAGCCCCATAGCTCAAAGGACCCACTTCAGGTGTTTAGCAATGTATATTTTTTCACCACCAACACCTAATAAAGGGAGAATTTTTTGTTTCTGTTATTAGGTTGCTTGCTCCATCGAGCCTTTGTATTTTTCATATTTTGTTTTGTTTTGTTCTTAGTGTTTTATGCTTAGTTTTCCCTCAGACTTAGTTTACATTATGCTAATTTTGTTCCACAAATAGTAGAAAATCAATTTTCCCTGTGATCTTGTGCAGGTAACAGCCAACTTGCTAAAAAGTGTGTTTTGGTACACCCTTGAACCAAAAACACTACCAGAGGGGGTTCCAATCAAATATGCCTTGATAAAGAAAGATTCTATAATGATGGCAGTGTGATGTCCTCTACGCCTGAATGGCAGGAATCCTAGCACTCCTCCCTCTAATGAGGAGAGGTTTAAGAAACATCTAGATTGACGGGGTCTCGTTGGGTCCCCTATGGTGTCGACTAGTGTAATCTTATTGGCTTTTTTAATTTTATTTTAGGGGAAGGATGATCTCTATCAAAGCAATAACATAATCACATACATAAAACAAAGAGAAAAATGGAAAGGTATTTTTTCTCTTTAAATTTAAACTATGTGACCAATCAAGAAAAACATGAGGTTTTTGTTTTTTTTTGTATGATACCAAAATCCTATATAGAACTGATCGTCCTTACACTCTCATGGTAACTGGGCCTTACAAAGATAACTTTTGATGGGTACTGGGGCCAACGTGTTGAAAGAACTGGCGATGCCTCCCAGCAGTCGATTAATCAAGCAAGGTAATGGTATGAGGATCTAGTGTTGACTGCACCATCACGTATAAGGAAGGGATGCCCTTGTTTTTTGTAACTAAACTACATTCATCCCACATGAGCATTCGATTCTTTAGATTCTTAGTAATTTGTTACCAATACTGAGCACTATATGGTTTGGGTAGCCATAAATAGTACCATAATTCACTAGACCTAAGTCAAACCCCCTCTCAATCACGTCTCTGTAATTATCGTGTAATTTTTTCCATGGGCGAATAAATGGTTTTCTAAGATACCTAAACAATAAACATGTATGTTTCAAAATTTATTATTACCACGACAACTTATTGGATGCCTACTTGTGATTGTCCTAACCTGAACTATAATTTCTTTTTTTTCCCTTGTGGGGAGAATTTAGTGAGTTCAAATTAATTTTATTTTTTTAAGAGTCTTTATTTTGTTTAGGGTTTGATTTTGTAAGAAAACATAAGATAAGAATAAAATCCCCAACAAGTGGGTGCCTTTTGTTCAAATATTGCCAATGCTTAGTGTGTGTCTTGAGTGAACAACCAAGAGTGTGTTAGGATGTGGATATGTGATGATCCTTTACTAGGGGGGTTCCTTTCCTTGGTTTCCTTGCAAGTATCTCCTCCCTCTCTCAAAAGGATTGTGATCACTCTCTTATGATGTAGCTCTCTTATTCACTAGGATGTTAGATGGCCAACATGCTAGTCTCTCCAATCCTCTTACTTCAACACTTGCAAGTTGGTTTGTTATGATATCAATTTGGCCAGTATAACAATGTGTCTCCCTTTACTCTTCCCATGGTGAGTTTATATAGAATTTTTTTAACACTCTTCCCTCTCTTGGGTCAAGATTGATAATGACCCAAGAGTAGGACAAGAGATTCCTTTGTGGGCTACATGCTTCCTTAAGGTGGTTCGAATTCAGTTTTCCTTGAATGTAATTGACAGAGAATTATATTTACCAAGTGTGTAAATTAGTCGTGGATGGTGATTTTTCACCATCTCCAACACCATGCGACTATCGAAGGATAAAGCGCATTGTGCCCAAAAAGCGTTTGCTACTGGTGCGTTGTCTTCCAATTTTTTATTGAACCTTAGGAAATAATTAAATTTTTGTCCTTCCCAATGTATGTTTGCTTGAAAATATTTATTTTTACTTTTTTATTGACATTTTCTAATGTGTTTTTCCTATACAATTTTTTGGTGTTAACATACACAACATTCACTATTAGATTGAAAATCTACCCGCTTCCTACCCTTAGGCAGTAGATGATTTCATTGTCTCCTCCTCGTCATCTTCCATCTATATTGGAACCGCAAACGTCGCTCCAAGAGATTCAATAGGGTTCCAAGCATCATGTTCATCCTTAGTAGAATATTTTTTTATTCTAAATACCTCCTTGAGTTACCCGAGGGTTGCATTTCCCAATGTAACCTCAATGTTATCCACTTTCATAGTCAAATTTTTTAGTTTGGTGGCTAGGTTATCTCCTATAATTTTAGAGAAGTTAAACATCCACATGCATATCCTCCAATTGACGAGTGACCAAAATGAAGTGGGAGTGGGCCTTTGTGATGATTTTTTTGCTGAAATTTTCAATTAGAACCAATAATTCAGCCTTAATAGACTCCAATTTTTCCTCGGTCACACTTCCATCTCCACTACTAACCGAAGTGTTCATTTCACTATTTTCTTTACTTCTAATTCATGCCAACAACATTATGGCCAACTGTGAGCATCCCTTATAAAGTATACTGTGGTCCAAGTCATCTCTAGGTTTTAGCCCTACACATTGAACACTGACATTCCATCTTTGTACCATATTTCCTTAAAATGTCTTCTTTGATACTTCCATTCTCCCGAAACTTAGTTTCATAATTAACTTCTCCAAATTTAATATGGTACCTTAGATGCTTGTTCTGAGATGAGGATTTAAGTTTGTCTAAAGTGGAATCCACGTGTCCTTTGGCTTGGTAGTTTTATACCATGACTTTCAAATGGATAATTTATCCTCATTGTCCTGCACATGATTATTTCGCTCTTCGAGGAGCTATGTGTTCTTGGGCTTTTGGAAAATAATTAATAACTTGTCATCTCTTCATTCTACTTTTTTCCTTGTGGAGTAGAGCCCCATCCTTACACACTACATAGTCATGGAATATGAGATTTTTTTTTTTTTCCTTGGTCATTTATGTTGAGCAGGAAAATAACCTCTTCGGACAGAGGTGATCCCTCTAGCCCTACGGTGGGTCTAGCAACAAGGGAAAATGTTGGACTCCTAAATTCCCAGATTATAAATGAAATATGGATCGGTACAGATATCCTACCTTGGTCCAATGCTTTTGTCGTGGCATGTGGCAACGATCCTTCGATCTTTTTCTTCATGCCTTGTGCTCTGTGTTGGTGACAATGTTCATGCATCTGCACAAAGATTAAACAAATGATGAAATCATACAAGAATATACATTCATCTATAGCTATTCAGCTAGTCAAAGAGAGCTAAACACTTTTCATATAAATGGAAACAAATTTGGAACCAAACACTAGCCATGTATTATTGATAGAGAAAAAAAAGTTTACAACCTTATGCCTTGACGTTGCAGATCTCCTTCAGCAGGTTCAACTGGGCACATCTCAAGCATTCGTTCAGCATTTGACTCAATGAGGCAATGGGCTTAAACTCTCTCTCAAAAATGGATTCTTCTCTTCTTTCTTCAACACACCAGCTATAGTACTGAATGTTCATATAGTTGAATCAATAAGAGGAGGAATAATTTATAGGAGAGGAGGAGGTGGCTTGGGATCCCACATAAGGTGGAGGAGAGGTCTATCCCTTTGGGGAGTTTCACAATTGTAGGAACTAATAAGCCAAAGGAAGAAACTCGACATGACTCGGATGAACAAACCATGATGACTCTACTCACGAAGCTGTTAAGCATGGAAGCATCGTTTCTAGTTTAAAAAACTTTCCAAAAGCAGCACAGCGTGAGTGTCCTTATAAGACACAGTGCCAAAGGGTGTGGGGTCCAGCATTGATTTCTTCATGGGCACGAGACCATAACTTCCTACCAGCCCAGATCCAAAATCATATCTTTTTGAAGGTCTTCTTGAGGAATGATCAATAGAGATTCTGATCTTGACATGCCAAGGGATGCAATGAAATTTATGGCAATGTATGACAGTGCACAGGGGTCACTGAAATGGTCCTCCGATGTTTAGAATGGGAATTTTAGGGACGGTGAAAAAATATTGTGTAACATATGCCCCCTAAAGCATGAAGTCTGAGAGAGAGGGAGTGGTGAAATGATTTTATGAGAACATGCCGAAACCAAAACACCACCATCGAAAGACTTGCAAGAACAACTACAACTAATATCTCTGATACATGAATATGTAGTATGGTCACAGCCATCCGTAATAGAGTACATATAATAATAAGATCCGAGGTATGGACACAACCATCTAGTGAAAAGGATCATCAAATAAACTCAGGTACGGTTGCAACCATCTAATCAAAATAGTCATGCATATAGTCATGATAAAAAAAAAATCGTCCCACACCCTAGATTTCATGAGACAAAACCCAAGGTCTTGCGCTCCATCTCGACCCGCAAAAGTAAAAATTCAAGCATACAAATGAATGAGCTGAAGTTGAACATGTAAGAAAATCACCTCATTACCAGCCAATGATGAAATTTGTTAACAGGCGCGAGAGAAACCACCAATAATGACAATGGTTCTCAAGGTACAACTAGTACAATCCTCGGTATGTGATCAATGAGCTGGATTCGAACATCCGCGAAATCACTCGATCGAAGGCCAATGATGAGAACTTGTCGTTGAATGTGAATATCTTTCCATTGAGGCATGCAAGCTATAAGGTACCAGAAGGGAGTCTCTAGATCATCTTCCTGAATAATGAGCTGAAGTTGATAGGAAATGATCAGTCGAAGGAGGGCCATAATATTTCCCACATCATCGACACAAGACAGAGGAGTAAGATGATAGTGAATCATAACTGAACAGAGGATCAGGAGTTGGAAACTATAGAAGGAACTTCTCTTGAACATAAAGGTGACACGAATCTGGAATTTCGCAGTATTTGACATCAAGGGATCTGAGGTCATGGAGACATGGAAAAGAGTAGATGAGAGGCCAAAACAGATAACCCAAACCCATGGAGGAAAATTGATGAATATGGGATGACCCAACCCAACACAAACTGCAGAAAATTTTCATGTTCAAGAGCGACATACTGCCGACACGACTAAGAACTGGTTCCATATTCCCCCACCATTTCTGCCGAGTACCCTAATTATTTTAAAAAAAAAGCTTAAAGGGGATAGCATATGCTTGCCATATAAGTTTGTCCTTCGGAAAAATCCATCCTAGTACATTTTACGAGCCCTAGGAAGGAGGAACTCGGCAACGTCATGGTGATGATTCCTAATGTCATTAGGTTTTAACAAGTCTGACAAAGGAAGAACTCGACACCTTTTTATGTTTAGAGAGTTTGAAAAGAAGTGAAAAAGAAAACTCAGTAGGTCCCTTAACGTATATATTCCCACAGATCTGAAAAGGTAGAAAACAACATCTCAGAGAACCTCTTAGTCATGGTCGACTAAGGTATTCCTTTTTCGTAAATAATCTATCCTAGCCAAAAAAAAGGGGTAAACATATACTTATCAGATGACATTTCACAACCTTTAACGAGTTCAAAACAACAAGATTCTTGGAAATCTTTTCAATTTTTGAGAGTCAGAAAAGATCTGAAAGATGACTCCAGGGGGTGACTTTTTCTTGTTTTTACCGAGTCCGAAAAAGTAATAAAATACAACTCATCACTTCATCTTCATCATGTTTAGGACATGTTGCTACACAAGAAACAAACGTAAAACCCATTTATCAAGATAAAATAATAAAATAATTGAAAAATAAGCTTAAAAACCTAATTAGGGTTTCAAAAAGGTTATAAAATGATGGAAATAGTAAAAATAAATTACTTTTCACCTTTTCACTTTCTTTTGAGCATTTTACCATTTTTAACTATGAACTTGTGAAGTTGACAATGCACAATCCAAGAGGTCATTTGCAAATTCACTTTCTCCACGTAAGAGCTCTTATCTTCTCCTGCATTTTAAATCATTCTTCATTTCCTGCATTTTAAGTTTTGATGTGTTTTTCAGGGAATTTGTCATGGATTGGTCATGGTAGTCTGCACGGGTTCGGGCATGAAGTCACGCCAACCTGCATAAAATTTTAAAAGGGAGGTGCCAATCAGTGCTATTGTTTGTAAAACAGTAGCACCAATCGTCGTGGCTAATAAACGCACAAGCATTTTCCTAAAACGCTCAATTTAAACGATTCAAGAGTAAAAAATGTAGCTAATGGGAGCCTTAATTATTGTTTTGTAGGGAAATCAATAGCCAAAATGGTGATCAAGTGGAAAGAATGAGAACATGGAGAGAAATATGAACAAGCCATGGAAAGTGATGCATGTATGGATACCCTGAGGAATTGTGGGCTCTTGAAATTCTTCCTAACACCATGTCTACGAGCTCGGCTAGAACTATTACATTATTTGATCAGTGTGTGGGACACCGATCAAGAAATATTTCTGATTGACGACCAAGATTTCGAGATAGAAGTCTCTGACATTTATTTCATCACTGGATTGTCATGGAGGGGAGTGAAACTGATCCTGATAGGTACCCGACCCCTTGGTGAGAGCATGTGCATGCTAATAGACAGAGTCTGCCCATGAGCAAATAAAGGATCAAGGAGCGGTAAGGTGGATACTCAGACAATACCTGATTTGGAAATAAGGGTAGTGCTACACACTATAACTTGAGCTACTGGATCTCAGGCCCCTCACGAAGCTACGAGGACATAGCTTCAACTTATCGTGGATTTCATGGCTCCAACCATTTACAACAGGGTATAAGTCGTAATAATCAACCTGAAGCGTTAGTTAACAAAGTGCAATAATAGAAAGCTAAAACAATTTGGATATGGGTCCATCTTAATATCATTCATCCTAGAACAATTTCCAATATTTCAACGCTAGGAGGTGATAGTATGTACACCAATGGCACGAGAGCCACAGATGGCTCGTTGGGCGGATTTTATGCCTCGATTAGTAGGTGGTGAACATATGTCATGGAATCTAGAATTCTTCGACTGGCTCCACCGACAACTCATCATCGTAGAGGACTAGTCGTACACCAGCACTGATTTCATGGGTGACCCAAACCTTCCACTCCCAAAAGGGGAGGATTGGGATGAAGCTTTGGGTAAAAACTCATTTTTTTTATTCTGATGAGTATTATGATATTTTTTTTTTATATGTTCTGATATTTATCCATGCATTGCAGATGTTGGCCCAGAGATACCTGCAGGGATGTCCCCAATAGCACAAAGGGTCCCACGCAATTTCGAGGTGGCTCCTCAAGGTGAGGGAAGCAAGGAAGAAGAGATCACGCGCAATTTGGAGGGACTCACAAGCGGGATCCAGATTACGTGTGATTCGAGGATGTTCCTCATTTGTATCAGAGGCACACTGCAAGGGTGTCTAACCGCATCCAATGATTGCTAAGGCAGTTTGTGCGCGTAGTGACATGTTATCATGAGCATCACACTGATTAGACACCTAGGCTTTATTTCTGCATATTTTTTAAGAGACATGATGTCTCGAGATGTAACCAAAACACACATATTTTTGCACGTGGATGCAAACAATCGATATATATATATATATAAATATATAAATATATATATATATATATCCTTATTTTTTGGTCTAAATAGTACTATGTTATGATGATGCTTTTACAAACTCCGAAAATGTCTATCTAATACAATATTGGCTACTACATCAGTTAACATATTCATTCTTCTAGGAATATTCTTATATGTGATATATATATATATATATATATATATATATATATATATATATATATATATATGCTTATTTTCTGGTCTAAATCTTACTATGTTATGATGATGCTTTTACAAACTCCGTAAATGTATATCTAATACAATATTGGCTACTGCATCAGTTAACATATTCATTCTTCTAGGAATATGCTTATATGTGATATAATCGAAATTCCGTTATAATAAACGAACATGCATAAAACCTTAAAATTTGAGGGTTTCTAACAGAGTAATGCCCACTATGCTTGAGAACAGCAAGCTGAGAGTCTAGGTTCACAATTAATTGATGAATGTCGATAGAAATTGCTTCGGTTAAGAATTCAATGACTACACTATATTCAATGACATGTTTGGTTGTTCATCTTAGACAAATACCTTGAAATTCTACCAATTCACTGTTAGAATCATAAATCAGCCAGGCTATGGAAGACAAGTTTCGGGTACTGCAAGAGGCACTAGCTGTGAGACCAACATAAGGAGTAATGGACATCTGCATAGTAAGAAATGACATAATAAGCAAGAGAAACTGCTCACAAAGCACACCAAGCCAAAAAAAATGTACAAAAATGAAAAATACGCATGTACAAAAAGGACATGCACGAGAGAATGATGCATAGAATTTTTTAAGGTACAACCCAGTTCTGGGCTGATTCAAAGGATTGTGTTTATAATAAATTAGATCATAGGCCATGTTTTGCAAAATGCACTTAACGATGTAAGGCCCACTCCACATGGGTTAAAATTTTCCTACCCCCAGCTTATCATGAGCTTGGTCATACAAGAGGATTAAGTCTCCTTCTACAAAGGTACAACAGGAAACCATCTGATAAAAGTGAGCTTTGACCCGCTATTTATGTGCTTCTATGACTAGACCAGCAAAGCGGCGAGTTTCATCTAACCTATCCAAATATAGAAGATGTTCTTCCTCTAGCGACGTGTTAGGCAGTAATTAAACAACTATCTTGAGAGAAGGGATTTCACATTCAATTAGAAGGGTAGCTTCTAGACCATAAGCAAGTTGGAATGGGGTGAATCCAATTGCATCCTTCACCGAAATTTGATAAGCCGAGAGCGCTGAAAACAACATGAGATGTTATTTGGACTTGTGCATCCAAATAATACATTGAAGCATACTGACTAAGAACTTGTTCACAAATTCAACCTAGCCACTGGCTTGGGGGTAGTACGACGTTGAGCTGTGGTAACAGAGACCCAACTTAGAAGTCAACTCAGTCATTATATAATGGCAAAATTGAAAGCCATGATCAGTGACAATGGCTTGAGGGACGACAAACTTAGTAATGACATGATTGAAAAGGAATTGCACAGCTTTCTTACCGTTAGCTATGAGTGTAGGCATTGCTTCGGCCCATTTAGTCAAGTAGTCCACGACTACGATAATATAAGCATGCCCCCTAGCCTAGTGAGTGTTACAAGTCATAAAATCGATGCCCCACTTCATAAAGGGACCAACAGTAATGACGAGATGGAGGTGAGCAGGTGACGCATGCATCTTGCACTGGTAAATCTGATAATCATGACATTTACAGACAACAACAATACAATCTTTGAAAATGGTAGTCCAGAAATCTCCATTACAAAGGATTTTTTGGGTAGTAGCATATCCAGACATGTGACCGCCCCATGCGCTAGAATGGAAATGACTGAGGACTTTTTCAGCTTCCTCGAGGGTTAAACACTGGTGGAGAATGGAATCATATCCAATGCGATATCGAGTATCTCTAACTATACGATAAGGTTGTGAATGATGACGGATAAGTCGACGAACATCCTTACTCAACTCAGACTGGAAGGTGGAAGCCTAGAGATAGATGATGATATCACCGTACCATGGATCAAGGGTGTTAATGAGAAAAAAAGTATCGTCTGGAATGCACTCCTCAGAACCAAAGGGAGCAAAGGTAGAAGGTAAAGAGCAGATCAAATCAGCAAAAACTGATGATTTATTCAATTTGGCGATAGTGAAATCCAAATCGAACTCTTGGAGGATAACTATCCATTTTGATTACTTCCCCCCCAGAAATTTTCGAGTCAATATATAAGTCATAGGGTTGCAATAAGAAATTATGGTTACTTTGTGAAGTAAAATATAATGGAGAAAACGTTGGATAGCTTGAACAGTAGCCAACGTCAATTTCTCAACATGAGCATAACCTGTTTCTATATCTAGAATATTGCAGCTCAAATAATAAATGACGTGCTTATCACCATTATCGTCGTCCTGTACCAAAACCATGGAAATAGTGCTAAATGCGGCAGCCAAGTAGAGAGAATAGTTGCGATGATAATTTGGTGGATGCAAAAGAGGAGAATTGACAAGCAATGTCTTTAGTGCATCGAAATATTTCTGGGCAATCTCATCCCAGAGGAACAAGACGCCTTTCTTAAGAAATCACACGAATCCTTTGGCTACTTCAACATAGTTCGGTATAAAACAGCGCAAGAAATTAGCTTTCCCTTGTAAACTCTGCAACTGATGTAAAGAGGAAGGGGAGGGGAGATTGAAAATAGCTTCTACCTTAAGAGGGTTGAGATGAATTCTGTCTTTAGAAACGATAAACCCGAGGAGTCTACCAGAATCGATGTAGAAGACACAATTATGCAAATTGAGCCGAATGTTGATAAGTTTTATAATTCTTCCCATATACCGGTTGAGGATCAGGATATTGATTTTGAGTGAACCATTGAGGTCTTGTTTGAGAAACATATGGATTTTGTTGTGGGATGTAAGCAATGCCTTGTGGCAGTCCTTTTACCATCGAAGGTTAACCTTTAGGAATGAAATGTGGGACCTGAGGCTACACGGGCTGCCCCGCAGGTGCCGATTGACCCAGATACTGAGGTTGGACAGGCTGTTCCTGGGTGCAGGTTGGCTAGGATGTTGAGATCCACCAGGTTTCCCCTGAGGTATAGGTTGGATTGATGGTTGATATGAGACATTTTTCCCCTGAATACCAAGTTGGTTTGGCTGAGCAGTGGAGGGTTGACCGTGCTATACAAAAGTTGGGCCTTGATGAATGTAAGGCTGGTTCTATTTCACAAAAGGTTGTCCCTGATATGGATAGGTTCTACCCTGGGGAACATAAGACACTCCCTACTGAACATGAGGTTGACCATTAGGACCATATGGTTGTCCCTAATGGACCAAAGGTTGTCCCTAAAAGGATTTTCCTTGTGGACCATAGGGTTGTGCCTGGAGGTATGTGAACTAGTTGGAGTAAACTAGAATCTGTGGCATTTGAACATACAATGGACCCTGCGGGTGAGGCCCATAGTGATAGATGTGATTTCCAAACTCATCGTAGTAATGTGGAGGATTGATGGGAGCTTGAACCTGCTGAGAACCCTAGGGGAAGTAATTCTATTATTGAATGGCCATCATATACTGGTCGTATGTCAAACCTCCAGGAATATGATTAGAGGAGATAGGTGCACTACCATTAGGTTGATGGAATCTTGATATGTGAGGCTATAACCCACTCACAGCGGGTCCAACAGGTATCACGAAAACAATAGGAATCATCCAAAAAACAATAGAAGATTGCGGTAATGATAGAATCACACAAGCAGAAGGTGCAAATGAAACCACACAAATAGTGTGCCGGGTTGGGATAGACGTAACAATTGTCAACACAATGGGAGTCGAAAGGGATGGACCTGATAAAAATGACCCTTCCGAAGGAGCTAATGTATTGGACCATATCGAATTCCGATAGAAAGATGTATCACTAGAAATCATCTAACTCAAAGAATGATAACCAGCCGGGAGAGATGAAGGTTGTGAGGAAGGTTGACCTGAGACATAAGGAAAATTCTGTAAAGGGAACTGATATTCTTCCATAGCAGCATAAGTCTCTTCACTGCTAATAAGACTCATGGCATCCATGTCAGATGAAGACATGTTGTTAGTGAAAAGGCAATGAGCAGTGGCAAGTAAAGCACATGTTAATGGTGATTCAGGCAGTTCTGAGGGATCTTCCTTAAAAAATGCCCAAGCATTTGGAGGTTGCCAATTGATATCAAATGGTTACTTGGGAGGATATCGAGTGGCAAGATATTGAACACTCAGAATAATGGAATGCCAGTAGCCTAGAGTCCTTATAGGTTGAGATGTATCAGAAGAAACTTCAGGGGAAGGTTCTTCACTATAAGGTAATGAAGAGGACGATGAAACTGGTGGTTCTTCCACCATGACTTTGTCTCAAAAACCAAAGAGAAAAGAGATGATCAATTCAAGGCTTTAAGACCAACCACTAAGGAATTACTTATGAACAATCCAAGGAAATAACTTTAATGGGCATGTGATCATGGGTAATTAATTTTATGAAACTAAAACAAAACTCTGCCTTTTCATGTTTTAAGAGTCGAGAAAAGGGGAAAAAGGTGACTCTAGTCACTTTCAGTTTGGACGAGCTTGAAGGACAAGTGCTCGATGATATTTTCAAATTTTAGAGAGTCATGGAAAGATCAAAATGATTGTTGAGGAACTCTAAGAAGGAGGGTGTACCAAGCTTCCGTGAACTACAATATACACCTTGGTGATCAAATGAGAGAGAAATGACCAAGGACTTAACGTACTGCAGGTAGCCTCCCCGAATGTTGTGTTATGGGTATCATGGTTACAGAGCAATAGACTCACATTCCTATGGATAAGGATTGCAACCTATGAGGGTCTCCCTTTATATATTCGACAATACTAGGAGCACAATTCCATGCTAGTGTTGTCTAATTCTAGATGGAAAATGACAGCTACTAGGTTTAACAATGCCAGAACACGCCACTATCCTAGAATTCTAATTGTAAGCGTTATGTTTAAATGATTCCTTAGGTTAATTGAGTTCATTTTAAATTTTATATTGAAATTGTGTTTCAGTTTTAAGGCCTTACCAAATGCGATCTCAAATCTCTAATGTATAACTATATGAGCAATAATATCATTCTGATTCAATGAACAACTAGCTAAGAGAAGGATAGAGGTTTAGAATGAAGCAGCAATTAGTCGAATGAAAAAATAACTTTTCCTAATGCTACTAACACAGCCAAAACAGAAAACGAAAGGATTTACTCTTTTTGTTCAGTTTTAAATGAGAAACCTACTAATACAAAAGACTACTTTTCATTTTCAAATAGAGAGAAATAATGCAAATTTTTTTCTTTTATATGACTAAGAAGCAATAATGCATTATTACACTAAAAGGAAAAAACAAACACTAGCTTTGAGAAACTCAAATGAAATGATCAAAACACAAAGAGAGCAATCCAAAGTGAATACAAAACACACTCAAAACTAGACAAGCATTCCTTCACGCAGAGAAATGACTTTCAAATCGACTCAATGAGCAATGTGATCTATGCTCAGGGTGATAGATGGAGGGTCAAACAGACACCAGGATGACAGTTTGACAAACCCACAACACGTAGAATCAAAAGAAAAGTCCAAGCAATCAGTCAACAAGATGAAAAGATGAAAGTCTGAATTGACTCATACACATCTCAGAAGTTCAGTGAACATGTGGACGAACAAGAAATCAAAGACACCTAGAAACTGTAGGATGACAAGCCACATTTATCATATGAGAGACAATCAACTGAGAAGAACAAGACAAGGAAGTCAAAAACAATCCAAGTGGACTAATCCATGGAGAAAAATCCAAATCAGAGGGTAAGATGCACTGGAAAAATTAGCAAAGGGGCCTAAATCCACATCTACAGGATTTAGCACGATTTTTTAGATGTAATCCGCGCTAAACAAATGAAATCACACCTCTAACACAGGCAACCCACGCCAATCGCTGTGACTGTAATGAAAAAAAAACACCAAGTAGGGAAACCCAAGAAAGGAGAAAAGGAAGTTGAGAAAGGACATGGATTATCACTCTAAGATTAGGTGAGATGGCTTGAAATAGTCAGATAAGAATAACAAAGCAGAGAAATGGAAATACAACCAAAGTCGGAAAGACAAGAAAAACTCCAAAAAAACAACGAGAGACAACAGACACACTAATCCCCAATATGGTCGCGAACTTTTTCAACTGGAAAATCCCCTCTGCAGACAGAGGTGATCCCTCTAGCCCTAGGGTGGGTGTAGCAACAATGGAACACGATGGACTCCTAAATTCCTAGCTTATAAATGAAATATGGATTGGGACAGATATCCTACCCTGGTCCAAAGCTTTTGTCATGGTAGGCGACAACGATCCTTCGATATTTGTCTTCACACCTTGCGCCCCATGTTGGTGACGATGTTCACACATCTGTACAAATATCAAACAAACAATGACATCATACAAGCATATAAATTCATCTACAACTATTCAGCTAGTCAAGGAGAGGTAAAAACTTTGCATATAAATGGAAACAAAGTTGGAACCAGAATCCAACCATGTATTATTGATAGAGAAAAATAAGTTTACAACGTTTTGCCTTGATGTTGTAGATCTCCTTCAACCGGTTTAGCCGGGCACATCTCAAGCATTCATTCAACATTTGACTCAATGAGGCAATGGGCTTAAACTCTGTCTCAACAATGGATTCTTCTCTTCTTTCTTCAACACACCAGCTATATTAATTATTGTTCAACTAGTTGAATCAATGTGAGGAGGAAGAATTTATAAGAGAGGAGGAGGTGGTTTGGGATCCCACATAAGGTGGAGGAGAGGTCTAACCCTTTGGGGAGTTGCAAAATTGTAGGAACTAATAAGACAAAGGGAGAAACTTGACATGATTCAATCAAACAAACCATGATGACTCTGCTCACAAAGCTATTAAGCATGGAAACTTCGTTTCTATTTTCAAAAAAAAATTCAAAAGAAGCTCGGCACAGTTTCCCTTCTGAGACAGAGTGCCAAAGGGCATGGGGTCTAGTTTTAATTTCTTCATGGGTGTAAGGCCATAACTGCCTACTAGCATCGAACCAAAATCATATGTTTTTGAAGGTCTACTTGAGGAATGATCAACACATATTATGATCTTGACATGCTAAGGGATGCAATGACATCTATGGCAATGTATGATAGTACACAGGGGGCATTGAAATGTTCCTCTGATTTTTGGGATTCGGATTGCGGGGAAGATGAGAAAATACCGTGTAAAAGATGCGTCCTAAAGAATGAAGTCCGAGAGAGAGGGAGGGGTGAAATGATTTTATGAGAACATGCCCAAACCAAAACATCGCCATTGGAAGACTTGCAAAAACAAGTACAATTAATATCTCTGATACATTAATATGTGGTATGGGCACAACCATCCATAATAGAGTACATATTATAATAAGATCTGAGGTATGGACGCATCCATCCAGTGAAAAGGATCGCCAAATAAACTCAGGTATGGTCGCAGCCATCCAATCAATAGAGTCATGCATATAGTCATCATAAACCAAATCGTCTCGTAGCCTCGATTTCATCAAACAAAACCCAGGGTCTTGCGCTACATCTCAACGTGAAAAAGTACAAATTCACGCATGCGAATGAATGAGTTTAAGTCGAACATGCAATAAAATCACCTGATTACTATCCAATGATGAAAGTTGTTAATAGACGTGACAGAAACCACCAATAATGAAAATCATTCTCAAGGTACATCTAGTACAATCCATGGTATGTGATTGATGATCTGGAGTCAAACATCTACAAAATCACTCGATCAAATGCCAATGATGAGAACCTATCCTCAAATGCGAAGAAATTTCCATTGAGGCATGCAAGCTTTAAGGTACTATAAGGGAGTCTCTAGATCAATTTCCTCAACAATGAGCTGAAGTCGACAGGAAGTGACCAGTTGGAGGGCCATAATATTTCCCACAACATCGACACAAGATAGAGGGGTAAGATTTTAGTGAATCAAAACTGAACAGAGGATCAGGAGTTGAACACTGCATAAGGAACTTCTGTTGAACATAATGGCGATAGGACTCTGGAATTTGGTAGTATTTGACAACAAGGGATCTGAGGTCATGGCGACATGGCAAAGAGTATATGAGAGGTCAAAACGGATAACCCAAACCCATGGAGGAAAAATGACGAATGTGGGATGTCCCCAAGCTGACACAAACTGTAGATAAGTGTCATGTTCAAGAGCGACATAGTATCGACATGACTGAGGACCCGTTCTATTTTCCCCTACCATTTCTGGGGAGTACCCCAATTATTTTTGGAAACAATATTGAAGGGGATAGAATATTATTTTCGTATAAGTTTTTCCTTTAGATAAATCCATTCTAGTACATTTTACAAGCCCTAGGAAGGAGGAACTTGGAAACATCATAGTGACGATTCCCAATGTCATTAGGTTTTAACAAGTCTGACAAAGGAAGAACTCGGTGACTTTTCATGTTTAAATAGTTTGAAAAGAAGTGAAAAAGAAAACTCCGGTAGGTCCCTTTTCGTAGATATCCCCACAGATCTGAAAAGGTAGAAAATAACATATGGGAGAACCTCTTAATCATGTTCGACTAAGGTATTCGGTTTTCGTAAATAATCTATCCCAGCCCAGAAAATGGGTAAACATATATTGGGCAAGTGAAATTTCACAACCTTTAACAAGTTTAAAATGATAAGAGTCTCGACAATCTTTTCAATTTTTGAGAGTCATAAAAGAGCTGAAAGATGACTCCAGGGGGTGAATTTTTCGTGTTTTTACCGAGTCTGAAAAATTAATAAAATACAACTTGTCACTTCATCGTCATCATGTTTAGGACTTGTTTCTACACAAGAAACACATGTAAAACCAATTTTTCAAGATAAAACAATAAAATAATTGAAAAATAATCTTAAGAACCTAATTAGGGTTTCCAAAAGGTTATAAAATGATGGAAATAATAAAATCAAATTACTTTTCACCTTTTCACTTTGTTGTGAGCATTTTACCATTTTTAACTGTGAACTTGTGAAGCTGACAGCAAGAAATCTAGGAGGTTATCTTCAAATCCTCTTTCCCGAGGTAAGAGCTCTCATATTATCTTTCATTTTAAACCATGTTTCATTTCTTGCATCTTAATTTTTGATGTGATTTGGGGGAAAATTGTCATGGATTGGTCGCGGTGATCGGCACGGGTTTTGGGCACAGAGTCGTGCCAACACGCCTAAAATTTTACAGGGGAGGTGCCAATCGGCACCACTATTTTGAAAATAGCAATGCAAATTTTCGTGGCCAATAAATGCACAAAATTTCTCCTAAAAAAATCATTTTAAATGATTCAAGCGTCAAAATTTTAGTTAATGGCAGGCTCAATTATGGTTTCGCAGGGAAATCAATAGCCAAAATGGTCATCAACTGGAAAGAATGAGAACATGGAGAGGAAGATGAAAAAGCCATGGAAAGTGATGCACATATGGATGCCGTGAGGAATTCTGGCCTCTTGAAATTCTTCCTAACACCATGTCTATGAGCTCAATTAGAACTATTACAGTATTTGATCAATGTGTGGGACACCGATCAAGAAAGATTTATGATTCACGACCAAGAGTTGGAGTGATCCGGATTTATGAAGGAATGAAAAAAAATAAACATATAACCATAAATACAAATATGCAGTGGAAATAACACTTCATTTCATTAATATCAAACAACTGAAATTTGCTTACAGACAGAATGGAAATAAAACTAGCTAGGGCACTGGTAGCTATCTCTGAGAAGCGATGTGGTGGCTACAGGCCTCTAAAATGAGTTACAATGAGGCTCAAGGGCCTATTTATTATTTAGACACAATGGGAAATCCTAAACATCCAAAACCCTATCCCTAGGAGATGAAGCGCCAAAACTATGGGCCCCGTTTGGGTAAATTAGTGTTTCAACTTCTCGGGGACGTAACTTTAGCATACGATCTCTGTTTAACACGTACCATACCTCGTTAGAAATATCTATCCGAGGACTACAAATTTTGAGTGAGAAACATTAGTCCATGGACCCATGTTGCTCCCCATTTTCCCAAAAAACGTCATTTAGGGCCTTAAAACGGCTCCGAAAGTTCAAGACCCGAAAAACCGCTAAAAATAGTAAGTTGTGCCGAAACTGAAAAAAATGAAAGAGACAATAGTGGGGCCCCAAGTTGAATAAGTGAGTGACCACCAATATCCACCTAGATCATTCCTGCCCCCTTAGGAAGAAATGGTCCCCATTGCGTTAATTTCCTCCATGAGATGAGGAAATTTCTGCTGAACTTGGTCCCTAGTGAACCACTTTCCTTGGTGTAAGAGTTGGCCAACTGTGACAAACCGATACAGTTGGATCTTCTGTTGGCAAGTGTTCTTGATTTTCATGTCCATGATACAATATGTGGTGGCCTGTTCCATGCAGTCTGTGTTTAACTCTGTTGGTGTGAGTTGTTCTACAATGTCAGAGGTGTCCAGTAGAGGTGGGAAGTAAGGACAAAGGTGGTCGACATTGAATACTGGTTGCAGACCAAGGAATGGTGGAATACTGAGCTCGAAGGGATTATTCCCTACAACCTTGGTGATGGTTTATGGCCCATATCAAAGCGAGTAAATCTTGCGGTGGGGTCCAGTGAGGCACTCCTTCTGGAAATGTAGCCATAATTTTTCACCCACCTGGAAGTCGTGTGGCACTCGGTGTTGATCATGGCGTTGCTTGTACTTAGCATTTGCTTTGTCCAATATGTCATGAACCCATTGGAAAATGTGTTGAATACGCTCGATGAAGCTATTTTATTTTTCAACTTCAGATTGGACATTAGCCGAATCAGCTTGAGTAGCTGCAAATGGCATGGCTACGTCAATGGGACATAGTGGCTGGAATCCAAAGCCCACCTGAAAGGGGCTATGCCCGATTGAACTATGGAGAGCCAGGTTATAACTATGTTGTACATAGGGGAGGCTCTTGTTCCATGTGCGTGGATGTTTTGAATTGTACATGTGCAGAGTCTATACAATCATTCTGTTGACAACCTCTATCTGGCCATCTGTTTGGGATTGGAAAGCTGTGGACTTGGTGAGATTGGTGTCCAGCATTGAACAGGGGCTGGACCAAAATGTTCTGAGGAACCTTCTATCCCGATCTGATATGATAGATTGTGGGATCCCAAAGTGCACCCACTCTCATTCAAAGAAGAGTTTAGCGGTGGCTTCTACTGTGATATTCTTCTTGCAGGCCGCCATAATGGCCATCTTCGAGAATCTATCGACGACCACGAAAACACAGTCATTTCCATGCTTAGTAGAAGGCAAGCCTGACATGTAATCCATGGAGATGGATTCCCAAGGTCAACTAGGGGTAGGTAGCGGAGTATATAGGCCTTGCTTCTTGATAGTTGGTTTGGAAATGGCACAAGCAGTGCAGGATCTAATGTGCTTCCCGAAATCCTTTCGAAGGTTCGGCCAATAAAAATACTTCTGCAGTACTGCTACTATTTTCTTGATACCAAAATGCCCAGCGACTCGACTGTAGTTTGATTCCCATATCATCTTGGCACGCTCAATTGAAGGAAAACAAAGGTGTCCCAGGTGACATAAAAGTGCATCTTTGAGGTGAAATTTTGGAACTTGCGTACCCCCCAAGAGTGCCTTGTAAGTGTGGCAAAATTTTGGGCCACTCTCATAGAGAAGTGACCAATTAGAAGTCTCGTGCCCACAAGAGTTGAGAACGGTGGTGAGCGCCACAATCGGTGGTCGGCTGAGGCAGTCTACAACAATATTGGTGCTACACTTCTTGTACTTAATGTTCAAATGAAACTGTTGCATATATGTGGACCACTTCTGATGGCAATCATTCTACAACTTTGTTTATGTATGTATGAACTGCACAGTTCGGTGATCTATGTGGATGATTGTTTCCTTCCCCAAAATTTTATGCTTCCATTTTCTACAAATTTGCACAATGGAATACATTTCTTTGTCATAAGTGGGATACTTGTGAACTGTGTTAGACAATGTCTCACTGTGATATGCCATTGGATGTCCCTATTGAGTAAGAACTGCCCCAATAGCATAGTCATAGGCATCTATCTTGATCTCAAATGGATGTTGCAAGTCTGGTAATGTGAGCACTGGGGCAGAACATAGGTGTTTTTTCAATTCTGTGAACACCTTCTGTTGAGGTTCCTACCAAAATAATTTTTCTCTCGCTCCTCCCTTGGTGACTTGACTCAAGGGCCAAGTGATATGAGAGAATCCAAACATGAACCTACAGTAGAAATTAGCAAGACCCAGAAAGCTACGAAGCTTTGTTATAATGGTTGGGGCTGGCCAATCCTGAATGACTTGGATCTTGGTTGGATCCACATGCACCCCCCTTTCATCAATAATGTATCCCAGATATTGAACATAGGTCATGCCAAAAGTGCACTTCTCCAAATTGGGACACAACTTGTGTTGCCGCAGTGTTTGGAGGACTTGTCGGATGTGGTGAAGGTGTTATTCCCAAGTCTGGTTGAAGATCGAAATGTCATCCAAGTACACCACTACAAATGAGTTGGTGAATGTCTACAAGATGTCGTCCATCAACCGCATGAAGTTGCGAGAGCATTCGTCAACCCAAAAGGCATGACCAGTCATTCGAAAAGGCCTTCCTTGGATTTGAAGGTAGTCTTCCACACATAGGAGGGTTTAATTGCTACCTGGTGATACCCAGACTTCAAGTCAATCTTGCTGAAATATTTTTCACCTTTGAGTTGGTCCAAAAGGTCATCAATTCGTGGGATCGGGTACCTATTCTGGACAATGATTTTTTTCAGCGCCTGATAGTCAATACAGAGTCTCCATGTCCCATCCTTATTTTGTACTAACACGATCGGGCTCCCACAGGGTGATGAACATGGTCGGATGTGACCTTTCTGCAGTAGCTCCTGAATCTGCCTCTTGATTTCATTGTTCTCCAGAACAGAGCGCCGATAGATCAGTCCATTGGGTAGCAGTGCACCTGGGGTCAGATCAATTATGTGCTTAACCTGAGAATGCAGAGGAACACCTATGGGTGAGGTGAATATGTCCCCTACTCCTCCACAACCTTATCCATTTGTTGTTGTCATGCAGAGGAGCCCTATCTGGAGGTCGTGGCCATAGTATTATTCTTGCCCTGGGGGCGGATCATCAAGAAAATGAATTTCCTAGTTTGGGAAATGAGCTTACTGCATTGTTTTGCAGTAACCAAAGAGATAGTAGAAGGAGGGGGTACCTTTGGTATCCTGTACAGCTTATTTCCCAAAGTAACAATAACAGCGCGAGGTCGAGACCCATACATAGCATGACGCTTCCATAAGTATGGTTGTCCTAATAATACATCAGAAACATCAATAGGAGAAACGCCACATAATACCTCATCCATGAAGGGCTTGATGATATAGGGAAGGCAGCACTGCTAGCTGACGCGAAGATTTCGTCCTTCATGAAGCCACCCGATGGTGTATGGATGTGGGTGAAATATGGTAGGCAAGCCCAACTGCTTCACGATGTCTGCTAAAATGAGGTTCTTTTGGCTCCCATTATCGACAATGAACTGTATTCGGGATCCCTTTATCCACATCTAGGAGTGGAAGAAATGTTCCTCCTCCTCTAGATCTTCTGGTTCCTCCTTTTGGATCTTCGTAGTGGCAACAGTGGCATTGGGATTCGCATTAATAATCTGTTTCCCTTTTTCATTCCCCTTATCAAGTTATAATTCAGAGTGAGAGCATGCATCTAACTCAAAAGTCCTCATCTCGGCCACTAGTGACTTCTTGGCCCGACACTCACTTGTGTTGTGAGTGGAGCTCTTATGGAACTCACACCACTTTACCGTGTCCTTCTTTGGCTTTGGATTGTTGTTCTTTGCTTATGGCTTCAACAGGTTGTCTTGAGTCACCATGCCTTGTCTTTGTCCTTTGTTCTGCGGTTTGGGAGCACCTTTCCCTTATTTTTTATTTGCAGATCCAAAGTCTCGCTTCTTCTATTTGAATTTCTACTCAATATTGGCAGCATACTAGTATGCCGTACCAAGAAAGGAGATGTCGAGGAACTCCATTTCCTCCTAAATGTATCTATGCAGAAAAATACAATAATTTAGCACCAGATGTTTCTTTGAATCTTTCATACCCAACTTGGTGCACAGGGTATGGAACAGATTCATCAGCTCATGCACATCTTGATCCCTTTGTTGTCGCAGTGTGGTCCATTGTATGTACTTGTCCTCATAGCTCCCCACAGGATAGTATTGTTCCTTGATGGAGTCTCGGAAAGAATTCCAAGTGGGTACGACTGAGAAAATAGAGGGTTCTGTCTCTTCCTTTTTCTTACAGTGGTTTTCCCACCAGTCCTTGACATGGGGGGCAGCTTTGAGGAGTGCAAAAATAAGCTTCTCCCTATCGAAAAAGTCATGAACCAAGAGATATCCTTCTAATAGATTAAGCCATCTATCTACGACATATGCATTTATTTGACTCTCAAATATGGGAATGTTGAAATTTACTTGTACCTTAAAATGAGTTGCACCTCCAGAGTGGTTGCTGGATGTAGATGCGCCACTGGTGGGTAGCCGTTGAAGGATTTGGGCAAAGTTATCCATCATCGCATTCCTTTGTTTTTCGAGGGCCTCCTTGAGAAATTTTTTGATAGGATCTCCTATCCCTCATCTTTCCTTTTGTCCCTCATGGGCGGCCGTCGAGGTTTGCGAGGCTAATCTTGCAAAGGTTCCACTAGATCGAGCCCTAACTCCTTATACCCTGACCTCATTGGGGACATGCAAAGAAGGATAGAGAAAAAGCATACTGCTCTGATACCACTAATCCGAATTTACGTAGGAACGCAAAAAAATAAACATATAACCATAAATATAAAGATGCAATGGAAATAACACTTCATTTCATTAAAATCAAAGAACTGAAATTTGCTTACAGACAGAATGGAAATAAAACTAGGTGGGGCGCTGGTAGCTATCTCTGAGAAGAGATGCGGCATCTAAAGGCCTCTGAACTGAGTTACAATGAGGCTCGAGGGCCTATTTATTATTTAGAAACAATGGGAAATCCTAAACAGCCAAAACCCTAACCCTAGGAGATGAAGCACCAAAACTATGGGCCCTTTTTGGGTACATTGGTGTTTCAACTTCTCAGGGACATAACTTTGGCATACAATCTCCGTTTGACACGTACCATACCTCGTTAGAAAGATCTATTCGAGGACTACAAATTTTGAGTGAGAAACATTGGTCCATGGAGCCATGTTGCTCCCCTTTTTCCCAAAAAACGTCATTTAGGGCCTCAAAATGGCTCTGGACGTTTAGGACCTAAAAAAATGCTAAAAATAGTAAGTTGTGCTGAAATTGAAAAAACTGAGAGACATTGGTGGGGCCCCAAGTGGAAAAGGTAGGTGACCACCAATATCCACCTAGATCATGGAGATAGAAGTCTCTAGCATTTATTTCATCACCAGATTGTCACGGACGGGAGCAAAACCGACCTTGACAGGTACCTAGCCCCTTGGTGAGAGCATGCGCATGCTAATAGAAAAAGTCTTCCCATGAGAAAAAGGATAAAAGAGCGACAAGGTGGATATTCAAACAATACCTGATTTGGCACTAAGGGTAGTGCTACACACTATAACTCGAGCCGCTAGATCTCAGGCCCCTCACGAAGCTATAGAGACACAACTTCAACTTGTTATGGATTGCATGGATCCAACCATTTAAAACTAGGCAGAAGTCGTAACAATCAACCTGAAGTGTTAGTTAACGAAGTGAAATAACGACAAGCTAAAACAATTTGGATATGGTTCCATATTAATAACTTTCATCCTAGAATGGTTGCTAATATTTCAACACCAGGAGGTGATAGTACCTACACCACTAGCACGAAAGCCATGGATGGTCTGTTGGGCAGAGTTGATGCCTCGATAAAGAGGTGGTCAACATATGTCATGGAAGCTGGAATTATTTGACTAGCTCCACCAACAACTCGTCGTCATAGAGGACTTGCCGTACACCGACACCGATTTCATGGGTGACCTCGACCTTCCACTCCTAGAAGGAGAGGAATGGGATGAAGCTTTGGGTAAAAACTCATTTTTTTATTTTGATGAGTATTATGATTTTTTTTGTTTATATATGTTCTGATATTTATCCATGCATTGTAGATGTTGGCCTAGAGAAAATTTCAGGGATGTCCCCCATAGCACAGAGGGTCCCATGGAATTTGAGGTGACTCCTCAAGGTGAGGGAAGCGAGGAAGAAAGGATTGCACGAAATTTGTAAGGACTCACAAGAGGGATCCTAGATTACATGAGATTCAAGGATGTTCCTCGTGGCACACTGCATGGGTGTCTAACCGCATCCACCGATTACTAGTCGGGTTGTGAGCGCAGTGACATGCTATCATGAGCATCACGCTCATTAGATGCCTAGGCTTTATTTCCGCATATTTTTTTAGAGACATGATGTCTTGGTATGTAACCAAAAAACGTATATTTTTTGAACTTATTATGCACGTGGATGCAAAAAATTGATATATATATCCAGGTGGATATTGGTGGCCACCCACCTATTCCACTTGGGCCCCCACCATTGTCTGTTTCAGTTTTTCAGTTTTGGCATAAATTACTATTTTTAGCAGTTTTTTGGGTCCTGAACTTCCGGAGCCGTTTCGAGGCCCTATACGACGTTTTTTGGGCATCGTGCCTCCAAAAAATATCATTCCATTCTGTTCTAAAATGATATTCATGGTGAAAGTTGTATTCCTCGGATAGAGCTTTCTAATGATGTATCATGTGCATCAAACGGAGATAGTATGCCAAAGTTACGTCCCTAGGAAGTTGAAACACCAATTTACCCAAACAAGGCCCATAGTTTTGGTGCTTCATCTCCTAAGGTTAGGTTTTTCGATTTTTAGGGTTCTCCATTGTTTCTCAATAATAAATAGGCCCTCGAGCATCATTGTAACTCATTTCAGAGGCCTGTAGCCACCACATCTCTTCTTAGAGATAGCTACCAATGCCCTAGCTAGTTTTATTTCCATTCTGTCTGTAAGCAAATTTCAGTTCTTTGATATTAATGAAATGAAGTGTTATTTCCACTACATCTCTGTATTTATGGTTATATTTTTATTCTGTTGTGTTCCTGCATAAATCCAGATCAGTGGTATCAGAGCGGTCTGCTTTTTCTCGATCCTTCTTTGCATGTCCCCAACGAGGTCGGGGTATAAGGAGCTAGGGCTTGATTTGGTGGAACCTTTGCAAGATCAGCCTCGCAAAACTCGACGGACGCCCATGGGGGATGAAAAGAAAGATGAGGGAGCAGGAGACCCTATCAAAATATTGCTTGAGGAGGCCCTCGAAAAACAAAGGAACGCGATGATGGATAACTTCGCTTAGAGCCTTCAACAGCTGCCCACCGGCGATGCATCTGCATCCAACAGCCACTCTGGAGGTGTGACTCCTTTTAAGGTACAAGTAAATTTTGAAATCCCCATATTTGAGGGTCAAATAGACGCAGATGCTGTAGATAAATGGTTGAATCTACTAGAAGGATATTTCTCTGTTCATAACTTTTCAGACCGGGAGAAGATTATTTTTGCACTCCTCGAAGCTACCCCCATGTTAAGGACTGGTGGGAAACCTACTGTGAGAACAAGGACCAGACAGAACCCTCTTTGTTCTTGCCTGTACCAACTTGGAATTCTTTCCGAGACACCATCAAGGAACAGTACTATCCTGTGGGGAGCTATGAGGACAAGTACATACAATGGACCACACCGCAACAACAAAGGGATCAAGATGTGCATGAGCTGACGAATCTGTTCCATACCCTGCGCACAAAGTTGGGTATCAAAGATTCAGAGAAAAATTTGGTGCTAAAGTATCATAGCTGTCTGCACGGATACATTTAGGAGGAAATGGAGTTCCTCGACATCTCCTCGCTTGGTACAGCATACCGGTATGCTACCAAGATTGAGCAGAAATTCAAACAGAAGAAGCGAGAATTTGGATCTGCGAATCAAAAGCAAGAGAAAGGTGCTTCCAAACCACAAAACAAAGGATAGAGCCAAGGCATGGTGGCTAAAGACAACTTTTCAAAGCCATAAGAAAAGAACAGCACTGCAAAGACAAATAAGGACACGGGAAAGTGGTGTGAGTTCCATAAGAGATCCACTCACAACACAAGTGAGTATCGGGCCAAGCAGTCGCTAGTGGCCGAGATGAGGGCTTCTGAGTCAGATGCATGCTCCGACTCCAAATCAGAACCTAAAAAGGGGAATGAAAAAGGGAAATAGATTATTGATGCAGAGCCCAATGCCACTGTTGCCACTACAAAGATCCAGAAGGAGGAACCGGAAGATCTAGAGGAGGAGGAACTTCTCTTCCACTCCCAGATGTGGGTAAAGGGATCCTCTGTACAGTTCATTGTCGATAATGGGAGCCAAAAGAACCTCATTTCAGCAGATGCTGTGAAGCGGTTGGGCTTGCCGACCATAGCTCAGCCACATCCATACACCATCGGGTGGCTTCACCAAGGATGAGATCTCCACGTCAGCCAGCAGTGTCGCCTTCCCTATAGCATCAAGCCCTTCACGGATGAGGTATTATGTGATGTTGCTCCTATTGATTTTTCTGATGTATTATTATGACAACCATACTTGTGGAAGCGTCATGCTGTGTATGAGTCTCGACCTCGTGTTGTTATTGTTACTTTGGGAAATAAGTTGTATAGGATACCTGTAGTTAGCGCCTTGTGGGCTATCTCTTGGTTTTATGTGATCGATGGTAAGCTCATTTCCTTTAGGACTAGGAAATTCTGTTTCCGATGATCCGCCTCAAAGGCAAGAAGAAGATCAAAGGCCAATTTCAGATAGGTTCTTCCAAACATCAAATAAATGATATGTCAGAGAGTATGGGGACATCTTCACCTCACCTGTGTGGGTTTCCTCCGTGACTGTTTGTGATCTTTACCCAATTGATCTCACCTGCAGCCGTTACCCAATGGACCTATTCATCGGCGCTCCTGGGACAAATGTTGACAGAAATCAAGAGTGCGATTCAGATGTTGCAGAAAGGTCACATCAGACCAAGTTCATCACCCTGTGGGAGACCGATCGTGTTGGTACAGAAGAAGGATGGGACGTGGAGACTCTGTATTGACTATCGGGCGCTGAACAAGATCACTGTCCGGAATAGGTACCCAATCCCACGGATTGATGACCTTCTGGACCAACTCCAAGGTGCAAAATATTTCAATAAGATCGACCTGAAGTCTGGGTATCACCAGGTACCAATTGAACCCTCTGATGTGTGGAAGACTGCCTTCAAAGCTAAGGAAGGCCTTTTTGAATGGCTGGTCATGCCTTTCGGGTTGACGAATGCTCCCGCAACCTTCATGAGGATGATGGACGACATCTTGCGCCCATTCACCAACTCATTCGTAGTGGTGTACTTGGATGACATTCTGATCTTCAGCAAGACTTGGGAAGAGCACCTTCATCACATCCGACAAGTCCTCCAAACACTGCGGCAACACAAGTTGTGTGCCAATTTGGTGAAGTGCATGTTTGGCATGACCCAGGTCCAATATCTCTGGGGATATTTGATGAAGGGGGCATGTGATCCAAAGCTCAAGATCAAGTCATTTGGACTGGCTGCACCAACCACTGGCGGTCAGGAGCCTGCTGCCACTGGTCTTTCACTTCATCAGAGATTTGTGTTGGGATTCTCTCATATCACTTGGTCCTTGAGTCAAGTCACCAAGGGAGGAGTGAGAGCAAAATTCTTTTGGTCGGAAACTCAATAGAAGGCATTCATAGAATTGAAAAATCGCCTCTATTCTGCCCCAGTGCTCACATTACCAAACTTGCAACAGCCATTTGAGATCGAGGCAGATGCCTATGACTATGCTATTGGGGAAGTTCTTACTCAACAGGGACATCCAGTGGCATATCACCAGGGATAATTTTAAGGATGTAAAATTACCTTGAAGTTTAAAAAATTGGCGAATCTCACTAGTCCCTAATATGCAAACTATAAAATGTTTATTGATGTATTTGTAAAATTATTAAAATTTATAATGATATTATATATATTGTCTAAGTAATTTTGGCGATTTTTAACGTAAAATAATTTTATATTGTAAAATTTGGGCGAATCATTTTTATAAAAAAATGGAAATTGGCGAATCTTTTTTTTGGAAAAACCATGGAAAATTAGCCCACGTGCGAATATTAGCCCCTAAAATTTTCCATGCATATCAAAGTGAGACATTGTCTGATACAGTTCGCAAATATCCCACCTATGACAAAGAAATGTATTCCATTGTGCAAGCCTGTCGACAATGGAAGCATTACATTTTGGGGAAGGAAACAATCATCCACACACACCACTGGCCCCTGCAGTTCATACAGACATAAGGGAAGTTGCAGAATGATTGCCATAAGAAGTGGTCCACATATCTGCAACAGTTTCATTTGAACATCAAGTACAAGAAGGGTAGCACCAATAATGTTGCAGACTGCCTCAACCGACCACCGATCGTGGCGCTCACCACTGTGCTCAAATCTTGTGGGCACAAACTTTTGATTGGCTGCTTCTCTATGAGAGTGACCCAGAATTTGGCCACACTAACAAGGCACTCTTGTGGGGTACACAAGTTCCAAATTTTCACCTCCAAGATGCACTTTTATGCCACATGGGACACCTTTGTGTTCCTTCAAGTGAGCATTCCAAGATGATATGGGAAGCACACTACAGTCGAGTCGCTGGGAATTTTGGGGTCGAGAAAATAGTAGCAATACTACAGAAGTATTTCTATTGGCTGAACCTTCGAAAGGTTGTCAAGAAGTACATTAGATCCTGCACTGCTTGTGCCATTGCCAAACCGACCATCAGGAAGCAAGGCCTATATACTCCACTACCTACGCCTAGTCGACCTTGGGAATCCATCTCCATGGATTACATGTTGGGCCTGCCTTCTACTAAGAATGGAAATGACTATGTTTTCTTGGTCATTGATAGATTCTCGAAGATGGCCATTATGGTGGCCTGTAAGAAGAATATCACCGCAGAAGCCACTGCTAAACTCTTCTTTGAACGAGTGTGGGTGCACTTTGGGATCCCACCGTCTATCATATCAGATCGAGATAGCAGGTTCCTCAGCACATTTTGGTCCAGCCTCCGATCAATGTTGGACACAAAGCTCACCAAGTCCACATCTTTCAATCCCCAAAGAGATGGCCAGATAGAGGTCGTCAACAGAATGATTGTACACATTCTGCGCATGTACAATTCAAAGAATCCACGTACATGGGACGAGAGCCTCCCCTATGTACAAAATAGTTATAAAAGGGCTCTCCACAGTTCAATTGGCCATAGCCCCTTTCAGGTGGGCGTGGGATTCCAGCCACTATGTCCCATTGACGTAGCCATGCCATTTGCAGCTGCTCAGGCCGATTCAGCTCATGTCCAGTCTGAAGTTGACAAAGCAAGTAGCTTCATCGAGTGCATTCAACACATCTGACAACAGGTTCATGATATATTGGACAGAGCCAATGCGAAGAAAAAGCAGCGCCATGATCAACACTGGGTGCCACACAACTTCCAGGTGGGCGACAAAGTATGGCTACATTTGCAGAAGGAGCGCCTCACTGGACCCCACCGCAAGCTTCACCTGCTCTGATACGGGCCATACACCATCACCAAGGCTATAGGGAAAAATTCTTTTGAGCTTAGTATTCCTCCATTCCTTGGTCTGCACCCAGTCTTCAATGTGGATTGCCTTCGTCCTTACTTCCCACCTCTACTGGACACTTCGGACATTGCAGAACAACTCACATCAACAGATTTAAACCCAGACTGCATGGAACAGGAAACCATAGATTGTATCATGGAAATTCAAATCAAGAACACTCGCCAACAATAGATCCAACTGTATCGGGTTGTCAAAGCTGGCCAACTCCTGCACCAAGGAAAGTGGTTCACCAGGGACCAAGTTCAGCAGAAATTTCCTCATCTCATGGAGGAACTTAACGCAATGGGGACCATTACTTCCTAAGGGGGGAGGAATCATCCAGGTGGATATTGGTGGCCACCCACCTATTCCACTTGGTCCCCCACCATTGTCTCTTTCAGTTTTTCAGTTTCGGCATAACTTACTATTTTTAGCAGTTTTTCGGGTCCTGAACTTCCGGAGCCGTTTTGAGGCCCTAAACGACATTTTTTTGGCATCGCACCTGCAACGAATAGCATTCTAATCCAAAATGATATTCATGGTGAAAGTTGTAGTCCTCGGATAGAGCTTTCTAATGATGTATCATGTGTGTCAAACAGAGATAGTATGCCAAAGTTACGCCCCTGAGAAGTTGAAACACCAATTTACCCAAACGGGGCCCATATTTTTGGCGCTTCATCTCCTAGGGTCAGGTTTTTGGATGTTTATGGTTCTCCATTGTTTCTTAATAATAAATAGTACAGACCTCATCACCACAAGTTCGAGAGGCACGTAGCCTGCAATCTCTTCTCGAAGATAGCTACATAGCCCTGGCTAGTTTTATTTCATTACGTACGTAAGCAAATTTGATTCTTTGATATTAATATGAAATAAAGCATTATTTCCGCTATCTCTGTATCTATGGTTATATGTTTATTATTTGCATGATACATAAATCTAGATTGGTAGTATCGAGAGCGGTCTACTTTTTCTCGATCCTTCTTTGCATGTCCCTGACGAGTTAGGGTATGAGGCCCAGGGGCTTGATACGGTGGAACCTTTGCAAGATGCCTCGCAAGCCTCGACGGACGCCCATAGGGGACAAAAATAAATATGAGGGCGGGGGGGAATCCTATCAAAGTATTGCTCGAGGAGGCCCTCGAAAAACAAAGGCTCTGATGATAGATAACCCAGCGCCGGATCCTTCAACGATCGCCCACTGGCAACACATCTACATCCAACAGCCACTCTGGAGGTGCAACCCCTTTGAAGGTACAAGTAAACTTTGACATTCCCATATTTGATGGCCAAATAGATGTAGATGACTTAGATAGATGGTTGAATCTACTAGAAGGATATTTCTCTGTTCATAACTTTTCAGACCGGGAGAAGATTATTTTTGCACTCCTCAAAGCTACCCCCCATGTTAAGGACTGGTGGGAAACCTACTGTGAGAACAAGGACCAGATAGAACCCTCTCTATTCTTGGCTGTACCAACTTGGAATTCTTTCTGAGACGCCTTCAAGGAACATTACTATCCCATGGGGAGCTATGAGGACAAGTACATACAATGGACCACGCTGCGACAACAAAGGGATCAATATGTGCATGAACTGACGAATCTATTCCATACCCTGCGCACAAAGTTGGGTATCAAAGATTCAGAGAAACATTTGGTGCTAAAGTATCATAGCTGTCTACACAGATACATTTAGGAGGAAATGGAGTTCCTCGACATCTCCTCGCTTGGTACGGCATACCAGTATGCTGCCAAGATTGAGCAGAAATTCAAACAAAAGAAGCGAGACTTTGGATCTGCGAATCAAAAGAAAGGGAAAGGTGCTTCTAAACCACAGAACAAAGGACAAAGCCAAGGCATGGTGGCTAAAGTCAACTTGTCAAAGCCACAAGAAAAGAACAACACTGCAAAGCCAAAGAAGGACACGGGAAAGTGGTGTGAGTTCCATAAGAGCTCCACTCACAACACAAGTGAGTGTCGGGCCAAGTAGTCGCTAGTGGCCAAGATGAGGGCTTCTGAGTCAGATGCATGCTCCGACTCCGAATCAGAACCTGAAAAGGGGAATGAAAAAGGGAAAAAGATTATTGATGTGGAGCCCAATGCCACTGTTGCCACTACAAAGATCCAGAAGGAGGAACCGGAAGATCCAGAGGAGGAGGAAGGTCTCTTCCACTCCCATATGTGGGTAAAGGGCTCCCCTGTATAGTTCATTGTCGATAATGGGAGCCAAAAGAACCTCATTTCAGTAGATTCCGTGAAGCGGTTGGGCTTGCCAACCACAGCTCACCCACATCCATACACCATCGGGTGGCTTCACCAAGGACGAGATCTCCACATCAGCCAGCAGTGCCACCTTCCCTATAGCATCAAGCCCTTCACGGATGAGGTATTATGTGATGTTGCTCCTATTGATGTTTCTGATGTATTATTATGACAACCATACTTGTGGAAGCATCATGTTGTGTATGAGTCTCGACCTCGTGCTGTTATTGTTACTTTGGGAAATAAGTTGTACAGGATACTAGAGGTACCACCTCCTGTGGCTATCTCTTTGGTTACTGTGAAACAATGCAGTAAGCTCATTTCCCAAACCAGGAAATTCATTTTCCTGATGATCCGCCCCCAGGGAAAGAAGAAGACTATGGCCACTACCTCCAGACAGGGCTCCTCTGCACGACAACAAAAAATGGATAAGGTTGTGGAGGAGTACGGGGACATCTTCACCTCACCCACAGGGGTTCCTCTGCACTGTCAGGTCAAGCACCTGATTGATCTGACCCCAGGTGCGCCGCTACCCAATGGACCGATATATCAACGCTCTGTTTTGGAGAATGTTGAAATCAAGAGGCAGATTCAAGAGCTGTTGCAGAAAGGTCACACCAGACCAATTTCATTGCCCTGTGGGAGCCCGATCGTGTTGGTACAGAAGAAGGATGGGACGTGGAGACTCTGTATTGACTATCGGGTGCTGAACAAGATCGTTGTACGGAATAGGTACCCAATCCCACGGATTGATGACCTTCTGGACCAACTCAAAGGTGCAAAATATTTTAGCAAGATTGACTTGAAGTCGGGGTATCACCAGGTACCAATTGAACCCTCTGATGTGTGGAAGACTGCCTTCAAAGCCAAGGAAGGCCTTTTTGAATGGCTATTCATGCCTTTCGGGTTGACGAATGCTCCCGCAACCTTCATGAGGATGATGGATGACATATTGCGGCCATTCACCAACTCATTTGTAGTGGTGTACTTGGATGACATTCTGATCTTCAGCAAGACTTGGGAAGAGCACCTTCACCACATCCGACAAGTCCTCCAAACACTTCGGCAACACAAGTTGTGTGCTAATTTGGAGAAGTGCACATTTGGCATGACCCAGGTTGAATATCTGGGATACATTATTGATGAAAGGGGGGTGCATGTGGATCCAGCCAAGATCCAAGTCATTCGGGATTGGCCAGCCCCAACCACTATAACAGAGCTTTGCAGCTTTCTGGGTCTTGCTAATTTCTACCGTAGATTTGTGTTGGGATTCTCTCATATCACTTGGCCCTTGAGTCAAGTCACCAAGGGAGGAGCGAGAGAAAAATTATTTTGGTCAGAACCTCAACAGAAGGCATTCATAGAATTGAAAAATCGCCTCTGTTCTGCCCCAGTGCTCACATTACCAGACTTGCAACAGCCATTTGAGATCGAGACAGATGCCTCTGACTATGCTATTGGGGCAGTTCTTACTCAACAGGGACATCCAGTGGCATATCACAGTGAGACATTGTCTGAGACAGTTCGCAAATATCCCACCTATGACAAAGAAATGTATTCCATTGTGCAAGCCTGTCGACAATGGAAGCATTACATTTTGGGGAAGGAAACAATCATCCACACAGACCACTAGCCCCTACAGTTCATACAAACACAAGGGAAGTTGCGGAATGATCGCCATCAGAGGTGGTCCACATATCTGCAACAGTCTCATTTGGACATCAAGTACAAGAAGGGTAGCACCAATAATGTTGCAGACTGCCTCAGCCGACCACCGATCGTGGCGCTCACCACCGTGCTCAACTCTTGTGGGCACGAGACTTTTGATTGGCCGCTTCTCTATGAGAGTGACCCAGAATTTGGCCACACTTACAAGGCACTCTTGGGGGGTACGCAAGTTCCAAATTTTCACCTCCAAGATGCACTTTTATGCCACCTGGAACACATTTGTGTTCCTTCAAGCGAGCATGCCAAGATGATATGGGAAGCACACTACAGTCGAGTCACTGGGCATTTTGGGTTCGAGAAAATAGTAGCAATACTACAGAAGTATTTCTATTGGACAAACCTTCGAAAGGATGTCAAGAAGCACATCAAATCCTGCACTACTTGTGCCATTGCCAAACCGACCATCAAGAAGCAAGGCCTATATACTCCACTACTTA
Source organism: Pinus albicaulis (assembly GCA_034641835.2). NCBI lineage: Eukaryota > Viridiplantae > Streptophyta > Pinopsida > Pinales > Pinaceae > Pinus > Pinus albicaulis. Next base: position 404,117,345 of record CM076576.1, read on the forward strand.
CCCCTAGTCGACCTTAGGAATCCATCTCCATGGATTACATGTTGGGCCTGCCTTCTACTAAGAATGGAAATGACTGTGTTTTTGTGGTTGTTGACAGATTCTCGTAGATGGCCATTATGGTGGCCTGTAAGAAGAATATCACCGCAGAAGCCACTGCTAAACTCTTCTTTGAACGAGTGTGGGTGCACTTTGGGATCCCACAGTCTATCATATCAGACCGAGATAGCAGGTTCGTCAGCACATTTTGGTCCAGCCTCTGGTCAATGTTGGACACAAAGCTCACCAAGTCCACAACGTTCGATCCCCAAAGAGATGGCCAGACAGAGGTCGTCAACAGAATGATTGTACACATTCTTCTTATGTACAATTCAAAGAATCCACACACATTGGACGAGAGCCTCCCCTATTTACAACATAGTTATAACAGGGCTCTCCACAGTTCAATTGGCCATAGCCCCTTTCAGGTGGGCTTGGGATTCCAGCCACTATGTCTCATTTATGTAGCCATGCCATTTGCAGCTGCTCAGGCCGATTCAGATCATGTCCAGTCTGAAGTTGACAAAGCAAGTAGCTTCATCGAGCGCATTCAACACATCCACCAATAGGTTCATGATATATTGGACAGAGCCAATGCGAAGAACAAGCATCACCATGATCAACATTAGGTGCCACACAACTTCCAGGTGGGCGACAAAGTATGGCTACATTTGCAGAAGGAGCGCCTCACTGGACCCCACCGCAAGCTTCGCCCGCTCCGATACGGGCCATACACCATCACCAAGGCTGTAGGGAACAATGCCTTCGAGCTTAGTATTCCTCCATTCCTTGGTCTACACCCAGTCTTCAATGTGGATTGCCTTCGTCCTTACTTCCCACCTCTACTGGACAGCTCAGACATTGCAGAACAACTCACACCAACAGAGTTAAACCCAGACTGCATGGAACAGGAAACCACAGATTATATCATGGACATTCAAATCAATAACACTCGCCAACAGCGGATCCAACTGGATTGGGTTGTCAAAGCTGGCCAACTCCTGCACCAAGGAAAGTGGTTCACCAGGGACCAAGTTCAGCAGAAATTTCCTCATCTCATGGAGGAACTTAATGCAATGGGGACCATTGCTTCCTAAGGGGGGAGGAATGATCCAGGTGGATATTGGTGGCCACCCACCTATTCCACTTGGTCCCCCACCATTTTCTCTTTCAATTTTTCAGTTTCGGCATAACTTACTATTTTTAGCAGTTTTTTGGGTCCTGAACTTCCGGAGCTGTTTTGAGGACCTAAACGACGTTTTTTGGGCATTGCGCCTCTAGCAAATATCATTCTATTTCGGAATGATATTCATGGTGAAAGTTGTATTCCTCGAATAGAGCTTTCTAATGATGTATCATGTGCATCAAATGGAGATAGTATGCCAAAGTTACGTCCCTGGGAAGTTGAAACACCAATTTACCCAAACGGGGCCCATAGTTTTGGCGCTTCATCTCCTAGGGTTAGGTTTTTGGATGTTTAGGATTCTCCATTGTTTCTCAATAATAAATAGGCCCTCGAGCCTCATTGTAACTCAGCTCAGAGGCCTGTAGCCGCCACATCTCTTTTCAGAGATAGCTACCACGTCTCTAGCTAGTTTTATTTCCATTCTGTCTGTAAGCAAATTTCATTTCTTTGATATTAATGAAATGAAGTGTTATTTTCACTACATCTCTATATTTATGGTTATATGTTTATTCTGTTGCGTTCCTGCATAAATCTGTATCATATATATATATATATATATATACACACACACACACACACACACACACACATATGCTTATTTTCCTGTCTAAATCTTACTATGTGATGATGACACTTTTACAAATTCCGCAATTATCTTTCTAATACAATACTAGCTACTGCATTAGTTAATGTATTCATTCTTCTAGGAATATGCTCATATGTGATATAATATAAATTCCTTTCTAATAAATTAACACGCAAATACACCTTAAAATTTGAGGGTTCCTAACAGAGTAATGCCCATTAAGTTGGAGAACAACAAGCTGAGAGTCTAGGTTCACAATTAATTCATGAATGTCGAGAGAAATTGCTTCAGTTAAGAGTTCAATGTCTGCACTATATTCAGCGAAATTTTTGGTTTTTCATCCTAGACAAATACCTTGAAGGTCTACCAATTCACTGTTAGGATCATAAATCACCTAGGTTGCGGAAGACAAGTTCCGGGTATCGCAGGAGGCACCATCCGCGAAACCAACATAAGGAGTAACGAACATCTGCAAAGTAAGAAATGACATAATAAGCAGGAAAAACTTCTCACAAAGCACACCAAGCCAAAAAAAAATTACAAAAATGAAAAACGCACTTATGTACAAAAAGGACAAGCACAAGAGACTCATGCATAGTATTTTTTGACTTACAACCCATTTCTGGGCTGATTCAAAGGATGGCCTTCATAATCAATTAGCTCATAGGCCTCGTTTTACAAAACGTGCTTAACAATGTAAGGTCGATGCCACATGGGTTCAAATTTCCTTGCCCCTAGTTTATCATGAGCTTGGTCATACAAGAGGACTAAGTCTCCTTCTACAAAGGTACGAGGGGATACCATCTGATCAAAGTGAGCTTTGACCCACATTTTTTGGTGCTTTGATGACTAGAGAAGAAAAGCAACAAGTTTCATATAACCTATCCAGATATAGAAGAGGTTATTCCTTTGATGAGGTGTTAGGCAGTAATTCAACAACTATCTTGAGAGAAGGGATTTATCATTCAATCGGAAGGGTAGCTTCTAGACCATAAAAAAGCTGGAATGGGGTGAATGCGGTTGCATCCTTCACCGAGGTTCGATAAGTCGAGAGAGCTGAAAACATCATGAGATTCCAGTTGCACTTGTGCATCCCAATCGTACGCTCAAACATAGTGACTAAAACCTTGTTCATGACTTCAATCTAGCCATTGGCCTAGGGGTAGTATGACGTTGAGCTATCATGACGCAAACCCAACTTGCAAGTCAACTCAGCCATCATATAATGGCAAGAATGAGAGCCATGATAAGTGAAAATGGCTTGAGGGACACCAAGTTTGGTAATGACATGATTGAAAATGAATTGTGCATCCATGTTACCGTCATCTATGAGTGTAGGCATTGCTTCAGCCTATTTAGTGAGGTAGTCCATGACTACAATAATATAATCATGCCTCCCAATCGAGTGAGAGTTACAACTCATAAAATCGATGCCCCACTTCGCAAAGGGACAAAAGGCAATGACAGGATGAAGGTGAGCGAGTGGCGCGCGCATCTTGTGGTCGTAAATCTGACAATCGTGACATTTACAGACAACGGTGATACAATATTTGAAAATGGTAGGCCAAAAATATATAGCATGAAGGATTTTTTGGGCAGTAGCATATCCAGACATGTGACTGCCCCATGCACTAGAATGGCAGTCATTGAGGACTTTTGCAGCTTCCTCGAGGGTTAAACACCAACAGCGAATGGAATCTGCTTTGGTGGGGTATAGAGTATCTCCAACTATACGATAAGGTTGCAAATGATGATGGATACATCAACGAGCATATTTCATCAACTCATACCAGAAGGTGTAAGTCTAGAGATAGAAAATGATATTACCGTACCATGGATCGAGGGTGCTAATGAGAAAAAGAATATCGTCTGGAATTCATTCCTCAGAACCAGAGGGAGAAGAGGTAGAAGGTAAAGAGTAGATCAAATTGGCAAAAACCAACGATTTCTTCGATTTGGCGGTAGTGAACTCCAAATAGAAGTCTTGGAGGGTAACTATCCATTTTAAGCACTCTCCCCCTAGAAATTATCGAGTCAATATATAAGTCATAGGGTTGCAATCAGAAATCACGGTTACTATGCAAAGTAAAATATAATGGTGAAAACGTTGGATAGCTTGAACAAAAGTCAACGCCAATTTATCGACATGAGCATAATGTGTTTCTGTATCGAGAAGATTGTGGCTCAAATAATTAATTACGTGCTCATCACCATCGTCATTGTCTTGTACTAGAACCATGGCAATAGTGCTAAATGCGACAGCCAAGTAGAAAGAATAGTCGCGATGATAATTTGGTGGATGCAAAAGAGAAGAATTGACAAGCAATGTCTTTAGTGCATCAAAATATTTCTGGGAAATCGCATCCCGGAGGAATGAGATGCCTTGCTTAAGTAATCACGTGAATCCTTTGGCTACTTCAACATAGTTTGGCATAAAATGGTGCCGGAAATTGGATTTCCCTTGCAAACTCTGCAACTGATGTAAAGAGGAAGGGGAGGGGAGATTGACAATAGCTTCAATCTTAAGAGGGTCGAGATGAATTCCATATTTAGAAATGATAAACCCGAGGAGTCTACCAAAGTCGACACAGAAGACACATTTATGTAGATTGAGCTGAATTTTTTAGCATCTACAGTGAAGAAAATTTTGAAAAAGGTGATCTGGGTGGTCTTTACGCTTAGCGAAATGAGTTGGAAGGTCATCTAGGTAAGGTTGGAGAAAGCACTTAATTTCATGGAAAGCGTATGCCATTTCTCTTTGGAATGTGGCACCAACATTCTTAAGGCTAAAAGGGAGCTTCTTGTATGTGAAAGTGCCCCAAGGACATATGAAGGCGGCCTTACGTTGATCAGCTGGTAAAATATTGATCTAGTTGTAGCAAGAGAACCCGTCCATAAGGGAAAATATCTCCCTCCCAACACATTCATCAATCATCTGGTCAATGAAAGGAGTGGGATAGTTATCCTTAGGACAAGCGTGACTAATGTCGCAGTAATCGACACAGACTCGAATAGTACCCTGCTTCTTATCCACACTAATGATGTTAGAAACCCATTATGTCAAGGGGATCTAATAAATTAAGCTAGCTTTGAGAAGTTTTTCAACTTTTTCCTTTATGGCTGCTGTCTTTCTAGGGTGCACGGGAGGAATATGTTGGCAAACAGGCTTCACGTTAGGATGAGTAGGGATTTCGTGCATGACGATACAAGTATTGATGTCGGTAATTTCTTTGTAGGACCAGGTGAAAACGTCTCGAAACTCTCAGAAGAGAATAATATAGACCTTGATCTCATTAGGAGAACAGTTCACCCCAATGTGGATGTTCTCGAAAATCCCTGGTTTAATAGATATGTCAATAGGCATTGTCTCTGTAATGTTCCCCATGTTACCTTCCGCAAAAACTTCATGTGTCAAGATGGGTGTTTGAAGCATATGGGAAGTAGCTTGGGAAGCGAATTTCTCAAGACAAGTAGACATGGCCCCAAGGCTAGGCATAAAGGAGGAATGATGATGACTATTGTCCCAAGGAGGATCATCTAGAGACATCGTTTCCACAATGACTTCATTAATGTGAAACGTCTCATTCAAGGGATCAGGAGAATCCAAAGCACCGAGCCAAGGGGATTAAGAATATGTGTTGAGAGACACACTCAAAGGAGTATGATCGGAGGGAGGAGGAGCCGCATCCGAGATAGCTTCATAATAATAAATTTCTATTGGGCTTAACGACATCGTGTTACCAAACAAATCAACCTTCTTAGGCTAAGGGATGATCCACAGATCCAAGGACATGGAAATCATATTGACCTAGGTAGTATTGGGTGGAGGAAGAGAAAAGATACCCATTAGGGCGAGATATTTGAAAAGTCCCAAACCTATGCTCTCATAAGGCATAAGAATATGATATACATATGGAACATTGCTCTCAGAGGACGTGGAAGTGAAAAGGGACAAATCATCGATATTCATGATCTTTCCTTCATGTGGGAATTGAAGAACAGGAAAGAGAGTGGAAGGGACACATAGCATGGCATGATTCCAACTGCAACCGAGGAAGACATTATAATTGAGTTTGGCTTCAACGAACTCAACCTCAACATCAACAGTTTTTCCTTCCAATGTTATAGGTAAACTGGCGAGAGCACCGAGAGGGCCAGATTCCCTTTCATCGAAAGCTTCTAAATTGTTTGGAGACTAATTAAGGGATGGAGACCCAATGGCCTTACAACATGCAATGGAAATGATGCAAGTAGAGGCACCTTCATCTACGACTGCTTGATGGATATTCTTACCATTAATCCCAACTTTGATAATTAGTACAAGTTGGTGAGGGAGACGTGGAACGAAACTTTCCAGATCAAAAGTGATAAAGCTGCAATAGGCGGGGTCAACCCCTTCGATAGCGGATAGAAAAGAATTCCGTTGTGATGGACAACTCTAAAGCACTTCCAACACAGACATAGTAGATGGAACCTCAGCCAAATCCTAAAAAATATAGTAATGTTGAGCAGCATGGGCATTCAGGTTATAGGAATACTTACAGAGTATGCCTTTAGAAGGTGGTGATACAACGTGCTCAAGACTAGGCATTTCAACGTGAAGAGTGTTAGAAGTAGGCGGGGGAGGAGGACCATCTATGATCTCTTTCTCTACTTCCTGGTGTGGTTTAGTATAATCCTTTGATATGGTAACAATGGATATGGGTGCAACACCATTCATCATGAAAGCCTAAGAGCCAAAGGGGGCAAAGGACTAAGGTTTCTCCACCATCTGAGTTTGTTGCGATGGGAATGGTTCTTAAATAACAACCAGAGCTCCTTGGGTGGCTTTGAGAAGTCAACTCACCTCAGCCCATCGTGGACAGTCCTTGGTGTAATTCTCGTCGTCACAAATAAAACAAGGGTACTTCAGTTTACGTTTCGAACCATCATCAACATTAGGTTTAGGAAAATCCTGTTTTGGGGTATTGGCTTTGGCCTTACCTTTACCCTTTTTCTTACCTTTGGAAGCTTTATCTACCGGGGTGGACTGGATGTCATTCAATTTTGTGGTCTTACCAAGATTCAGAGGTGGCTAAGAAGCAGTGTAAGTGGAAAAAAAGTAGATTTTTGCTTCGCAAGATTCAAAGAAGTCTTACGAGAAGTCTGAGACACAAAACCAATCATATTGTCGACAAAAGGCGTTGTTGGTGCTTTGGTAGTTCCATGTCGCAGAGCATCGGGCAAGATTTCATACATCGTGCTAGAATGAGAATACACGAGATCAAGGTACTGGGCATGATCAATGGCTTGTTCCTTAGGAACACATGCCCCCATAGCAATGTCCTTAGTAATCAGACCGATAAAAGAGGCAGTGAACCAATCAGTCAGAAGTTGATCAGGAATCTCAAACTCGATCAAATGATGACGCCTCCTACATTCATGACTATGATTGGAGATATGAGTAGCCCGATCATGTTTCAAGGATGTTAGGACATGCGTCCTAGTTTCATAATGAACTGGTAACTGAAAGTGTGTGATAAATTCCATGGCAAGAGAGTTGAAATCTTGGAAGATGTCGTGGTGGAGTTCAATGTACCACTTTGCAGTGGCACCAGTGGGATTCCTTTGGAAAATACATAAACAGATAGAATCATCAACCCATGAGTTAGAGGAGCACCATAGATGGTATGTCATAACATGGGCCTGGGAGTCTTCTCCAAAATTGCCTTCAAATTTGGGACAATCACCAGTGATTTTGGTAGGAACTAGGGCCAATATGGGTTATGAAGAATGGGATCATTCATTAAATTTGACACATTAGGAAATTCCAGCATAGCAAGGAATGGAAATTGCATATTGAAAAGCATTGCAGGCCTTTTATAGAGACTAGTATTAGGATTCCAACCAGGTTGGGAGAAATTTTGACCCCATATGTTTTTTCCTGGAGGATTTTGTCCATAGGGTTTATAATTTTGATAATTCTACCCATACACCAGTTTTGGACCAGGATAGTGATTCTAAGTGAACCAATAAGGCCTTGTTTGAGCAACATATGGGTTTTTCTATGGGATGTAAGAAATTCCTTGGGGCGGACCTTGTACCATCGAAGGTTGACCTTGAGGAATGAAAGGTGGGACCCAAGGCTGCACGGGTTGACCCTGGGGTGCAGGTTGACCCAGATGCTGAGGTTGGATAGGCTCTCCCTGCATGCAGGTTGGCCTGGATGTTGGGATCCACCAGGCTACCCCTGAGGTAGAGGTTGGCCAGATGGTTGAGATGAGCCGAGTTGCCCCTGAAGACTAGGTTAGCATGGTTGAGCAGTGGAGGGTTGACCTTGCTATACAAAAGTTGGGCCTTGTTGAATGTAAGGCTAGTTCTTTTATACACAATGTTTTCCTTGAGATGGATAGGTTTGCCCATGGGGAACATAAGACACTCCCTGTTGAACATGAGGTTGACCAACATGACCATAGGGTTGTCCCTATATGACCGAAGGTTGCCCCTGAAATGGTTGTCCTTATGGACCATAGGATTGTACCTGGAAGTATGTGAACTGGTTGGGGTAAAGTGGCATCTATGGCATTTGAACATACAATGGACCCTACGTGTGAGGCCCATAGTGATAGATGTGATTTCCATTCTCATCGTAGTAATGTGGAGGACTAATGGGACCTTGAACCCCCTGAGAACCCTAGGGGAAGTAATTTTGTTGTTGAATGGACATCATATACTGGTCGTACGTCAAACCTTCAGGAATAGGATTAGAGGAGATAGGCATACTACTAATAGGTTGATGGACTCCCGATACATGAGGCTGTGATACACTCACAGCAGGTCCAACAAGTATTGTGGAAGCAATATGAAGCATCCCATGAACAAAAAAAGATGGAGGTAATGACATAATCACACTAGCAGAAGGTGCAGATGAATCCACACATACAATGCATTGGGTTGGGACAGACGTAACGATCGTTAACATAATGGAAGTCGAAGGGGATGGACCTGATACAAACGACCCTTCTGAAGGAGCTGACGTACCGAACCATATTGGATTCTGATACAAAGTTGTAGCACCAGAAATAATCTAACTCAAATAATGATAACTAGCCGAGAGAGATGAAGGTTGTGAGGAAGATTGACTCGAGACATAAGGAAAATTATCTGGAGGGAAATGATATTATCCCACAGCAACATAAGTTTCTTCACTACTAATAGGACTCGTGGCATCCATGTTAGATGAAGACATGATATCAATGAAAAGGCGATGAGTAGTGGCAAGTAAAGAACATGTTAATGGTGATTCAAGTAGTTGCAAGGGATCTTTCGTCAAAAAGGCCCAAGCGTCTAGAGGTTAATAATTGATATCAAATGGTTCCTCAGGAGGAGATCGAGTGGAAAGAGGTTGAACTCTTATAATAATGGAATTCTAGTAGCCTATATTCCTAACAGACTGAGATATATCGGAAGAAACTTCAGGGGAAGATTCTTCACTATGAGGTAATGAAGAGGATGACAAAACTGGTGGTTCCACCACCGTGACTTTGTCTCAAAAATATGAGAGAAAAGAGATGATCAATTTGAGGCGTTAAGACCAATCACTAAGGAATTACTTAAGAACAAGCCAAGAAAATAAATTTAATGGGCAGGTGATCGTGGGTAATTAATTTTATGACACTAAAACAAAACTCTGCCTTTTCATATTTTAAGAGTCGAGAAAAGGGAAAAAATGTGACTCTAGTCACTTTCAGTTTGGACGAGCTTGAAAGGACAAGTGCTCGATGATATTTTCAAATTTTAGAGAGTCGCGGAAAGATAAAAATGACTGCTTAGGAACTCTATGAAAGAGGGTGTACCAAGCTTCCATGAACTGCAATATACACCTTGGTGATCAAATGAAAGAGAAATGACCAAGAACTTAACATACGTCAGTGTATCACGGTTACAAGGCGACATACTTAGCTTCCTATGGATAAAGGATTTCAACCTATGAGGGTCTCCCTTTATATACTCAACGGTATAGGGAGCACAAGTCCGTGATAGTGTTTTCTAATGTCATATGGCGAATGACAACTACTAGGTTTAATGACACCAGAACATGTTACTATCCTAGATTTCTAGATGTAAGCGTTATGTTTCAATGCTTCCTTGGGTTGATTGAGTTCATTTTAAAATTTATCTTGAAATTATGTTTCAATTTCAAGGCCTTATCGAATGCGATCTCAAATCTCTAATTCATAACTATATGAGTAGGAATATCATCTCAATTCGATGAAAAACTAGCTAAGAGAAGGATAGAGGTTCACAACAAAGAAAAACTCAATCGAATGCAAAAATAACTTTTCCTAATGCTACTAACACAACCAAAGTAGAAAACGAAAATATTTTCTCTTTTTGTTCACTTTTAAATGAGAAAGCTACTAATGCAAAAGAGTACTTTTCATTTTCAAATAAAGAGAAAGAATGAAATTTTTTTTCTTTTATATGAATGAGAAGAAATAATGCATTGTTACATTAAAAGGACAAAACGAACACTAGCTTTGAGAAACTCGAATGAAATGATCAAAAAACAAAGATACCAATCCAAAGCTAATACAAAACACACTCAAAACTAGACATGCATTCCTTCATGTGGAGAAAGGACTTTCAAATCGACTCAATGATCAATGTGATCTATGCTCAGGGTGACAGATGTAGGGTCAAACGGACACCAGGATGATAGTTCGACGAACCCACAACATGTAGAATTGAAAGAAAAGGCCAAGAAATCAATAAAAAAAGGTGAAAAGATGAAAGAATAAAATGACTCATACACAACTCAAAAGCTCATTGAACATGTGGTCGAACATGAAATCAAAGACACATAGAAACCCTAGGATGAAAAGCCACACTAATCAGATGAGAGATAATCAACAGAGAAGAACGAGACAGGGAAGTCAAAAAAAATCCAAGTGGACTAATCCATGGAGGAAAAACCAATTTAAAGGGTAAGATGCGCTTGAAAACTCAGGGAAGGGGCATAAATCCATATCTATAGGATTCGGCACGACTGTTCAGTTGTAATCCGAGCTGAACAGAGGAAATCACACCTGTAACAAAGGCGACCCATGCCAATCGGTGCGACTGTAATGAAAACAATAGCGACGAGTTGGGAGACCCAAGAAAGGAGAAAAGGAAGCTGAGAAAAGACCAGGCTTATCATTCTGAGAATAGGTGAGATGTCTTGAAACAGTCAAATAAGAAAAAAAAAGCAGAGAAATGGCAATACGACCAAATTCGGACAAACAAGTAAAACTCCTAACAATCAACGAGAGACAACAGACACACTGATCCCCATTATGGTCTCCAACTTGTTGAGAAGGAAAATCCCCTCTGCAGACAGAGGTGATCCCTAGCCCTAGGGTGGGTCTAGCAACAAGGGAACATGTTGAACTCCTAAATTCCTAGCTTATAAGTGAAATATGGACTGTGACAGATTTCCTACCTCGGTCCAATTCTTTTGTCATGGCTTGCGGTAGCAATACTTCGATCTTTGTCTTCACGCCTTGCACTCCGTGTTGGTGACGATCTTCACGCGTTTGCACAAAGATCAAACAAATGATGACAACATACAATAATATACATTCATCTACATCAGCTCAGCTAGTCAAGGAGAGCTAAACACTTTGCATATAAATGGAAAAAAAATTGGAACCAGAAACCAACCATGTATTATTGATAGAGAAAAAGAAGTTTACAACCTTATGCCTCGGTGTTGCAGATCTCCTTCGATTGGTTTAGCCGGTGCGTCTCAATCATTTGTTCAAAATTCAACTCAATGAGGCAATGGGCTTAAACTCTCCCTCAACATTGGGTTCTTCTCTGCTTTCTTCAACAAACCAGCTATATTAAAGATTGTTCAGATAGTTGAATCAATGTGAGGCGGAAGAATTTATAGGAGAGGAGGAGGTGGTTTTGGATCCCACATAAGGTGGAGGAGAGGTCGATACCTTTGGGGAGTTGCAAGATTGTAGGAACTAATAAGCCAAAGGGAGAAAGTTGACATGATTTAGTCGAACAAACCATGATGACTCCACTCATGAAGATGTTAAGCATGGAAGCTTCATTTCTATTTTTAAAAAAATTCCAAAAGTAGCTCCGCGCGGGTTGCCTTCTAAGACATAACACCAAAGGGAATAGAGTCTAGTGTTAATTTCTTCATGGGCGTGAGGTCTACCAGTGCTGACCCAAAATCATATGTTTTTGAAGGTCTGCTTGAGGAATGATCAACAGATATTATGATCTTGACATGCTAAGGGAAGCAATGAAATTTATGGCAATCTATGATAGTACAAAGGTGTCACTAAAATGGTCCTCCAATGTTCGGGATGGGGATTACAGGGATGGTGAGAAAATACTTTGTAACAATTTATAATGACCCCTTTCCCTAGGTTCACTCCTATGTTAGCTTTCTCATCCACTTCTTTATTATTCTCCCTTTAACATGGTAAAAAACGATTTCGTCAAACCTCTTTGAGAGAATCCATATTTGGTAATATATCAGTTGGGTTTCATAGAGTTTATTACGCGTTTAAGTTGTGTTCATTAAATCTCCCACTACACATAACTACCAAATTACTCTCGATAGTGCTACTTTTAGTCCTTTCGAAATTGATGAGACCTCTGCTTGGTTATTTGATGATGTTCCCATCCCCCAAGCAAATGTTTTCTCCATTTTTCCATAGGAGCCATAAAGCACCCCTATCGCTCCTTCCTCCCCCAACTATATTATAAATTTATCACTATTATTAAAGGAATTAATATACAATTTAAACATGTACACATATTTTAAAAATGGAATAATATTCTATACCATGGAGATTATCTCACTTTACTAAGGAGAATATTTTCGGAGTAGTCTTTAAGTGAAACTTTTTGGAGTTTCTTCTTGCCAAAATCTAGTGAAAAAATTGTGGCCAAATCATTATTTATGTTGTTTAAACTAGATTTTTTGAGTGTATATATGGATTCAACATGCTCAAAATCCAGTGAGGCACTTCTTTTATGGAGAATACTAATTTAATTTACATGGTTACCATACTATTGATCATTTTGACAATATATTATCTATTTTAGCCAAATATGGATAGACATAAACTCATAATAAACATTAAAACACTTAATTCAAAACAAATGTGACACCATTCAAATTACAATATGGTTGAAAGAAATATTTATTTCCAATTAGTAATTTGTAAATAAGCTCTATTACAATACCATGGCTTATCAATACCACATGCAAAAAGAATCATAACTAAGTTGACATGATACTTGTTCGGTTTTTTTAAATCAATCAATTTAATTAAAAATAAATGATACAACTACTTTGGAGATAAATCTTAACTTTTGTTTTGTGCATATTATTTGTGCATATATATATATTTAATGGAGATTAAATCTATATCACTCAACTACTAATTTCAACTAATAATTATTGATAATTACATTAAAATTTTGGAAAACTTTGTTCCAAAATAAAGATGTGTATCAAAATACATAAATAAAATAAAATTTTATTATTATAAAGATGTATTTATATATTTTTTCATAATTCATGATAAAATATACTATAAACATTATGAAATAAAATATTTACCCAAAATATCTTACATATATTCACAACTAATTTATATAATTATCAATAAATACATTTTTGTTATATATATATATATAGCTTTTTTTAATTTTAACATATACCTATCAAAATTTATGTTTAATTAGTTTATTCTCCAACATTTTAATTTTGGAGAATGTTGAATCTATTTTGAAATTAAAAAAACATTTTAAATAATAACTAATCACAAACAATTTATTTGTGAGATTGTATCAATAAATTATGCTGAAAATTGCCATGACATCTATTTATTAGATTACCCCTTTTCTAGTGGAAAAAATTAAATAAACATAATTTTGTTATATAATTAAAGCAAGTGGTTAAATTATAATAATTATGAAATAAATAATTCCAAAATGTTGCGAAGGAAATTGAATGAGGAAAAAAAAAATAGAATAAACACAATTTTAGTTATTCATTTTTCAATATATAAAAAACTTTAAAGCCAAATATTTTAATTATTAACATCAGCGTTCCTTTTGATTTCATGACATTAGATAACCAGCATAATCAGCCAGATGTTGCTCTTGCTCTTGTTTGTTTCTGCACTGATGCATATCTCATGAATATATTAAGAGATTCAATGAGGGTTACGAATGGAAATATTTGTGGGTTGATATGGACTGATTCCATTATTTTAGAGCAAAGTTTAACAGTTCATATAAAATGTTATCAAATTGGGCGATGCGTCATTACTTGATTATCATTGTTATGTTCATTTCTGATTTTTTACTTGAAACTGTTCTTATCACTGCTATGCTCATTTACATATGCTAGGGTTTGGGATGTCCGTCTCGGGATTTCACAGATTCATTTTGTTTTCACAGCTAATTATTAATTATTTACATCCTTTTATTCAAAGCAAGCGAGTTTTCGTTTTAATGATTGTTGCGTATCGCGATTTACATATGCTAGGGTTTGGGATGTCCGTCTCGGGATTTCACAGATTCATTTTTTAATCCAAATGGTCCATGATATTAAATACAAATCGATCGTTTTTGGGAGTGCCCGGGTGCTTAGCTTCCTTCGTTTTGTGGAGAGTAAAATGTTTTGCTCGAATTTTATAATAGAAATTTAATTATTATGAAATAAATATAAATACAAGGACCAGGGGAGGAGGGAATTGTTTCTAGATTCAAAAGTGAAAGGATTTTGGGTTAATTTTTTTTTAAATATTAGCAGTATTTAAATTATAATGATGGAAATAGATATAACATTATCAAAAACTCTTATAAGGTACTCAAAATTTTGAAATTTGACAATTGTAATTTAGAGTTACAAAAATTAAACAAAATTTTCATAATTTCAAAGATTAAAAAAACAAACTAATTAAATTACCTCTAAAGTTAAATATAATATTATTTTATAATTAAAATAAAATCATATATATTTATATAATATAAATATGATTATGAAAAAATTTAATATAACAATTAAATATTTTTAGTTTGTTTTTTAAGTTATCTTTATTATTTTTCCATACAAAAGTAAATTGTGAGCCAAATATTCTTGGAAGCATATGATCTACAATTTCAATATTTAGTAGGCAATATAAAAATCAATTGTTAAAATATGAGAAATAGCATCTAATACAATTAAATTGTTTGTTGGCGCTATCAAATTTAAACCTATAATTCTTGGTCTTCTTGGTCTTCCTTGTTTGCGGTATCAAATTTAAATCTATAATTCTTGGTCTTAGAGTAAGCAAACTTGGTAGATAAAGATTGAAAATGGACATCATAACCTTTTTTTTTATTAGGTATGTGCTGACAGAGGCTTTACAACTTAGCTGTAAGGGAAAGATGTTATCTCATAATATTACAATTAAAAAAAAAAATATTTACATTTAAACATATCAATTACACAAAAAAAAATTAATATGTAATCTACACATCATTAGCAAAAAAAATCCAATATTCATTATTAACAAGTGCTACGAGTAGTCTTTGACATTCATATAAGAAATTATGCTCTCAAATAAAATTGTATAAAGAAATTATAAATCACATTAATAATTTTTAAATTAATAGGGGTTAATATGCAAATTGATTCATACAATTTTGCTTTGGACATATTAATAAATTGAAATGTAAAGTGGATAAATTAATTGCTTGTTTACGCACAAGGACTTACACAAATTTTGGTGAGTAGTAACCACTAGTAAGTCTACATATTTTAGGTGTATTTATTTGTCTTCATGAAAACATAAATAATGGTGGGAAGAAACTTATGGAGAGTATATTTATTTAGATATTATAAAGATCCATTTTCTATGAGAATACTTGGTTAAATTGTTGCGGGATGGTAAATATATTATTTACTTAATTATGAGCTATTTTTGTAACACTCCTATATTATTTACTTAATTCGGAGCAATTTTTGTAACACTCCCTTCCACCCTCAACAATTCTTCAAGTTGTGTTGGGTGTTACTTTATAATTATCCCAACCCTCACACTCTATAGTGGAGATGGGGTTACAAAAATCATCCTTTTCAAACATCATCAAAACAAAAAAAATAGTCGACATCATCTTTGGCTCATTAAGAGATTTTCAATGATAAAAAAATGATTTCAATTCAACTCGTGGATTGAATGTAATTCCCAAATGAATATTAGTCCATTAAACCTTGCCACATCAACAAGCCCTTGCCACATAGCACCTATTTATGACCCAACTCATCCATCCACATGCTCCATAGAGTCCACGTCACCCAACTCCACAATGTATTGTTCACATCACATTGATGTTTGGGTGATGTCATCCTTCCACATGGCATCCTCTACTAGACCCATGTGTCACTCAACTCCAAGATACATTTGTAGAAATTTATTAATATTGATGTATTACTGGATCCTCCCGATCTAAAAATATTTATCTTCTTGCTAAATACAAAATCCTTCCAGTGCTAAACTTGCGGAAATTTTAAACTCAATTGAAAACACATGTGAATAAATTCAATCGCACATAACACAGTTGTTTAATGGGAAAGCTTAAAGCTAAAAACCCTAACTATCATATATTACGTATACCAATGGAATCATGTAATAATATCATACAAAGCTTAGTACATTAAGCTCTCAGTACAATGTAGATTCATTACACTCTGTTATGCAGAAATTTGAATCTTCATACACCAATTTCTTGCCTCCTGGAAGCCTTCCTCCACTATGAAAACCTTGCTGAATAAGACCCCTAAATGAATTCGAATTGGCCTTGCCTTGACTGCGCAATCCTCATTGGAAAATCCAATGTGTGTCAAATGCATTTAATGCATCACTATAGTCACAATAGATAGTCCATCTCACCCTTTCACGTATCTCTCCACTGGATCTCCACTGGAACTGACATGCATTGTAGTTAACTGTAGTTTCTGTTCAATTGTTAGTGAGTTATTAGTTGTGAATTAATTAACTAATTAAGTCACTTAACTCTCACTAGTGTATCATTCAATTAGACTAGATACAACTAGCTCAACTGAGTTTACCTCACTTAACTAAGTTAAACTAAATAACAACTCCATAAACTATTCTTCTAACTCTGTCATAACTTTTCCACTTTAGTTCTAACTGAGTCCTCCATGCATGAGCCACCAATAAACCCTAGGAATTGCGTAATTCCTTCAGCCCATTGATTTTCCAAATCTGTTCACTAAAATAAAGTGCTCCAAGAGAATAAGTTGATGTCTATTGTCGGATTATTATT
Organism: Pinus albicaulis; assembly: GCA_034641835.2. NCBI lineage: Eukaryota > Viridiplantae > Streptophyta > Pinopsida > Pinales > Pinaceae > Pinus > Pinus albicaulis. The sequence goes on from CM076576.1 coordinate 404,134,489, forward strand.
AAGAGCTAATAATAATCGACATGCGTCTATTTTTAGATCAACGATCTATAAATAGACTTCGCCCAATATTCTAAAAATAGAATTTCATCTATTTTTCACATTTGACCAACCATCTTCAAATAACATCCTGCAACTTATGGTATGCTCACCATGTCTAAAAATAGACATACACCTAAAAATAGCCTGTGGGCCCCACTTAGTGAAGGTGCCTACTTTTCACTAAGCTCATCATCTTCGTTGAATCTCAACACTTCTCTCAACAAGATAGGATTATCTTTTCACCTGATCTTGCCTCTGTATTTGATTTTCTTCTGTCGAAAGCACCTTCATCACGTCTCGTATCTTGATCTTCCATAGACCACCTACAAATAATGACTATCATTATTAATCTTTTGATATGATGATGTTTGAACAATATGTTGATTCTATCATAAACATGGATCAATCGAAGCGAATGCAACTTTATTATCTTCAATGTATCAGTACTGGGAGATCTAAATGTGAACCTATCAAACCAGATCAGATCTTCCCCATCCAGATAGCTTCACATATGCAATAATTATCAAGCATGTATTCTCTGCTTAAATATAATTAGTGCTGATGTATTTTGTTTGGCTGTATCAAGAAATCACAATCCTCGATACCTAAAACCTCCGATGTGTTTTTCATCCATTGGCTTCACCTGAATCGGATCCGTGAAGCCATGCAACTTCACCTCATTCATCTGTCTCTACCATAAGCCATACTTATATGTGCCCCTGAGATACCTCAGGACATGCTTGCCTGCCTTCCAAAAGAGCTTGGTAGGCTTAACCATTGCTTGTGAAAGTTGGTTCACCGCATAGCATATGTTTGGTATTGTATTAACTAAATACATGAGCAAACCCACCAACTATTGATAAATAGTGGCATCCATTACCTCTTCCGATGTAGCATCCTCTTTCCTCCAATATCCTGGAAGAGGAGTATCCATGGGCTTGTAGTCCTCCATGTGAAACTTACCAAGCATCTCCCTAGCATACTTGCCTTGAGACACAAATATTTCACCTTCTCGCTTCCATATTTCCAATCCAAGGAAATAATGAAGGACGCCCAAATCCTTCATCTCAAACTCCTTTGCAAGATCTTCCTTGCATGAGTATATCAACTTCTCAGCACCCATTAGTATTAAATCATAAACATAAAGAAAAATGATTAAAATATTACCCTCCACCACAATTTGGTATAGGTTTTCATCTGCCTCACTCTTGGTGAAGCGAAGTCCAGTGAAATAGCTATTGATCCATGTGTACCAAACATGTGGTGCTTGCTTCAGCCCATACAGTGCTCTTTTGAGTTTGCACACATGCGACTCGCTGCTGAAGATATTAAATCCTTCAGGCTTCTCAATGCACACCTCTTCCTCAATAATCCCATTAAGGAATGCAGTCTTCACATCCATCTGATTAATGTGCCAACCCATCTGTGCTGAGAGAGAAAGGATGGTCCTTATGGAAGAATACCATGCAACAGGTGCAAAGGTTTCTTCGTAATCAATCCCCTCGATCTGTGAGAAGCCTCTTGCAACAAATATTTCCTTATAGTTCTCGATACTCCCATCAACAACTTGCTTTACCTTGTAGATCCATTTCGAATCTACCACTGATTTACACACTGGCCTTGGAACAATCTCCCAAGCATTGTTTCTGACAATGGAGTCATACTCCTCCACCATGAAATCTACCCATGTGGGCTCCTACGCTGCTTCTTCAAAAGAAGATGCCTCTATCACGATACACTTGCTCATAAGAAGCATGTATCCAGTAAATCGGTCAGGTGAATGTCTCTGTCTGCACTGTGATGTAGGGACTCCTACATTCTCTGCCACATAAAGCTTCAATCTGTCAGCTTCTGTGGTACGCTTTCTGCTAGATCTGATGTTTGGTTATGCATGACTGGACTCCTCCACTCCATGAATATCCTCCTGTGGCTGATCCACATCTAGAGGCTCATCTTTGGGAACAAGTAGCTCCTCCTCTGCATGCAAGTGTAGCTCCCTCTCAAGCGACAACTTCAAGGCTTTCACCTCATTGAATTTTATATCCCGTCACACCACAGTCATTTGAATTTTTGGCAAATACACATGATAATTATGGGGTGTTTTTTTGTACCCCACAAATATCCCAACTTCTGCAGTCGACTCCAGCTTCTTCCTGGCGTCGTTTGTCACATGAATGTAAACAGATGAGCCAAAAATCTTCAAATGAGAAATATCAGGCTTCTTACCAGTAAAAGCTTCTTCAGATGTACTCATGCCAAATACTCTATGAGGACAACATTTTTGCACATAAACCGCGGTGTTGCATGCTTCTGCCCACAAGTGCATCGGTAGGCCCTGGTCATGCAACATAGCTCGTGTAGCACCCATGATCATTCAGTTCTTCCTCTATGTGACCCCATTCTGTTGTGGGTTATGAGGTGCTATGAGCTCTCTTCCAGTTCCTTATTTGCTACAGAATTATTTGAATTCGTTCGAGATATATTCACCACCATTATCGCTCCGTAGAGCCTTTACTTGCTTCCCCAAATCCTTCTCCACCAATGCTTTAAACTCACAGAACTTTCAGAATGTTTCGCTCTTCTTATGCATGAAGAAGATCCAACATCTATGAGAATAGTCATAAAAAAATATAACATAATACCTATGTTTTGTTATTGAAGAAACCAAGAAAATTCCACACACATCTATGTGAATTCTCTCCAGGATCACCGAAGCACGGTTCTCCTTCTCATGAAAGGTGGTCTTCACAAAATTACCCATAGTACATCCCTTGCACTGATCTGACTGTGCAAGAGTACCCTTGGGAAGTCCAGTACAAATCTGCTGCAAAATTTTCAAGGCGCCATGGTGAAGATGGCCCAATCTCCTGTGCCATAATTCTCCCTCATCCCAGCTTACCACTTCTTTTTCTTTTCCCATCATTGCAGCGCAACCATTTACCTCTAGCTTTTAGAGATTCTTAACTCTAATCCCTATCCTCTTGGTTTGAATCGTTGTTTTGTGTTGCAGGAAAGTTTTTCCCTCGCTAAAAACAATGTCATAACCTCTGTCTTCCAACATTGCGACCAAGACCAAGTTCTTCTTCAGACTTGGGACATGCATAACATCTTCGAAAAAAAATGGTTTACTTGACTCCCTCTCAAAGGTAATGGTTCCAATGGCAGTCACACTATATCTTCCATCATTGCCCATCTCTATATGCATTTGTAGATCCTTCTCCTTCAAGTCACTAAACAAATCCTTGTCTCCCATCATATGGAAAGACGCACCACTATCAACATACCACACCGATCCCATTGAGCTTGAAACCATGCATGTGATCAAAGATAAATCAAGTTCAAATTGCAAGGCTAAGGCCTCTCCAGCTGCAGCTCCAACAGCCTTCTTGTTCCTCTTTTTCTATGGGCAGTTAGTGGCGAGATGCCCATGTTCGTGACAGTGAAAACACTTCACTTTGGAAAAATCCAGCTTCTTGCCTCTAGCCTCAGATTTTGGATGGGATTTCTTCCCCTTCCCTTTCCTTGATTTTCCAGCCAAAGCACAATTCTCTTCATCATGATTCTTCGATGAAGAGCCATCCTTGGTACTTCGCCTTATCTCCTCCTGCATAAGATCTGACCAAAGTCGCTCCCAACCCGGTGTAGAAATTTGAATAACTAATATATTATTCACCGATATTCTCCTGATCACACACTATTTAACTTCATGCACAATACAAAATCTCTTCTACCATTGATCATTAATTTCGGAAATAAAAACAATCGCATGCGCACATTAAAACCATAAACATTCACACATATGAACACAGTATTTTATGGGAAAGCTTAAAGCTGAAAACCCCCAACTATCTGTATATTATATGTCATCGAGATCATGTAACAATAATTATACAAAGCTCCTCACAAGCTCTCAGTAAAATCTCTAATTGCTACACACTAATCAAGCCCGATCTATCAAATCACATGTTCCAATCTCTGCCACCTGATAGCCTGCCTCTACTGCGCAATCATTGCTGAAGAATGGCTCTGAATGAACTTGAATTGGTCCATCCTTTCTCACGCAATCCTCATTGGCATCTCCAATCACTCGTTGTTGCAAATCATGCAACAGTATAGTCACACTGCTCTTTCACCTACCTCTTCACTGGTCTCCACTAAAACTGTCCATGCACTGTAGTTAACTGATTTATTATTTAGTTGATTAATGAGTTAATAATTAGTGAATTAATTAATAATTAATTCACACCACTCTCACTAGTGTATCAATCATTTATACTAGATACAACTATCTCAACTATGTTTAACTCAGTTAAACTGAACACAACTCCATCAACTTCCTCAATAACTCCACCAAACTCTGTCACATGAGTTCTAACTGAAGTATCCATGCAATAGCTCCACTTAACCCTCAGGAATAGCGTAATTCCTTCTGTCAGCTCCTATGCCACATCTGTACACTTAACTAAAGTGCTCCAAGAGAATAAGATAATGTTTATAGTCCAAATATTATTAAGAGCTAATAATATTCGACATATCTATTTTTAGACTGGAAATCTAAAAATAGATTCCGCCCAATATGTCTAAAAATAGAAGTCCATCTATTTTTTCCGACTTGACAAACCATCCACAAATAGCATCCTGCAACTCATAGAATATGATCGACATGTCTAAAAATAGACTTGTGCCAAAAATAGCTTGTGGGCCCACTTAGTGAAGCCGACTTCTTTCCACTAAGCTCATCATCTTGTTGCAATCTAAACACTCCCTCTCAACAAGATAAGGATTATCCACCACCCCTATCCTGCCCCTGTGGTATTCAAATTTTCTCCTGGTGAGCGCCTTCGTCAAGATATCAGCATCCTAATCCTCCGTGGGAATGTATGAAAGTAACATGATCTTCCGCTGCACACAATCTATGATATGATGATACCGGATGTCAATGTGTTTAGATCTATCATGAAATACTGGATTAACCGAGAGTTTGATGAAACTCTGATTATCACAATATATCATAGTAGGATCTAAGTGTGAACCGAACAACCCAACCAGGATCTTCCTCATCCATATAGCCTCGCATGCAGCCAAACTCACTGCCATATACTCGGCCTCTTCTGAACTGAGTGCCACGGATCTCTGCTTCCTGCTGTACCAAGAAACTACTGTCGACCCAATACTGAAAATCCCTCCAGGTGTACTCTTTCTGTCCGTTGGGCTCCCTGCCCAATCTGCATCCGTGAAGCCACATTGCTTCACCTCATCCAACTGTCTGTACCATAATCCATATCCCGATGTGACTCTAAGATATCTCAATACATGCTTGCCTTCTTTCCAGTAGAGCTTGGTAGGCTTAACCCTAGCTTATGAAAGTTGGTTAACAACATAGCATATGTCGGGTCGTGTATTGACTAGATACATGAGCGACCCCACCAATTGTCGATAAACAGTGGCATCCACTACCTCTGCCGATGTAGCATCCTCTTTCCTCCATCCACTAGGAAGATGAGTGTCGATAGGCTTGCAGCCATGCATGTTGAACTTCTCCAGTATCTCCCAAGCATACTTGCCTTGAGACACAAACAATCCATCACTGCGCTGCCAAATTTCCAATCTCAGGAAATAATGAAGGAGGCCCAAGTCCTTCATCTCAAACTCCTTTGCAATATCAGCCTTGTATGAGAGTATCAACAGTTCATCACCTGTCAAAATCAAATCATCTACATAAAGTACAATGATCAACAACTTACCCTCCACCACAATCTTGTATAGGTTCGGATCTGCCTCACTCTTAGAGAATCCAAGTCCGGTGAAATAACTGTCTATCCATGTGTACCAAGCACGAGGTGCTTGTTTCAACCCATACAATGCTCTCTTGAGCCTGCACACATGCGACTCGCTGCTGAAGATCCCGAAACCTTTGGGCTGCTCTATGTACACCTCCTCCTCAATCACTCCATTGAGGAATGCAGTCTTCACATCCATCTGATGAATTTGCCACTCCATCTACGCTGAGAGAGAAATAATTTTCCGTATGGACGAATACCTTGCGACAGGTGTAAAGGTTTCCTTATAATCGATCCCCTCAATATGTGAGAAGCCTCGAGCAACAAATCTTGCCTTGTACTTCTCCACACTCCCATCAGCTACTTGCTTCACTTTGTAGATCCATCTTTAACCCACCACTGATTTCCCTTCCGGCCTTGGGACAATCTCCCATACACTGTTTCTGACAATCGAATCATACTCTTCCACCATGGCATCTACCCATGCGGGATCCTCCACAGCTTCCTTGAAAGAGGATGGCTTTGTCATGATACACTTGCTCATAAGAGCCATGTATCCAGTGTACCGGTCAGGTGACTGTCTTTGTCTGCACTATGATGTAGGTGCTCCTACAATCCTCTCTGCATCTTGAGCCGCCCGCCCGCCCGTAGTGCGCTTCCGCCTCTCGATGGTTGGCGCCGCATGAGTGGTTTCTTCCACTCCATGAACCTCCTCTTGTGGCTGATCCACATCCTGAGGCTCATCCTTAGGAACTAATAGCTCTTCATCTGCATGCAAGTGTGGCTCCCTCTCAAGCGAACACTTCATGGCTTTCTCCTCATGAAATTTGATATCTCGTCACACAAAAGTCTTGCGACTATCTGGAAAATACACACGATATTTGTGGGGTGTATCAGTGTACCCCAAAAATATCCCAACCTCTGCATTTAGCTCTAGCTTCTTCCTGACATCCATAGTCACATGAATGTAAACAAGTGAGCAAAAAATCCTAAAATGGGAAATATCAGGCCTCTTACCAGAAAATGCCTCCTCGGGTGTACTCATGCCAAGTATCCTGTGAGGACAACGGTTCTGCACATTTACTGCAGTATTGCATGCCTCAGCCCACAAGTGTATGGGAAGGCCCTGATCATGCAACATCACCCATGCAACACCCGGGATCATTCTATTCTTTCGCTCAGAAACCCCATTCTGCTGTGGGTTATGAGGTGCTATGAGCTCTCTTCGAATTCCTTATGCGCTACAAAAGTCCTTGAATTCACTAGAGATGAATTCACCACCATTGTCACTCCTAAGAGCCTTCACCTGCTTCCCTGATTCTTTCTCAACCAGTGCCTTGAACTCACAAAACTTTGAGTATGTCTCGCTCTTCTTCTGCATGAAGAAGATCCAGCACTTCCGAGAAAAATCATCAACAAATATCACATAGTACCTGTGATTTGCTGTCGAAGCTACTGAGAAAGGTCCACACACGTCTGTGTGAATTATCTCAAGGATCGGCGTGGCACGACTATCCTTCTCGTGAAAGGTGGCTTTCACAAATTTTCCAAAGGTACATCCCTTGCACTGATCTGACTATGCAAGAGTACCCTTAGGAAGCCCAGTAGAAATCTGTTGTAGTATCTTCAAAGCTCCATGGTGAAGGTGGCCCAATCTCTTGTGCCACAGCTCACCATCATCCCAGCTCACCACTCCTTCTGCCTTGCCTGCCATTTCTGTGCAACCATCTATCTACAATTGATAAAGGTTCTTAACTCGAACCCCTATCCTCCGGGTTTCACCAGTTGCCTTACTACGCAGGAAAGTATTTCTTTCGCTAAAGACAAAATCATATCCCTTGTCTTCTAACATCACCACAAAGATAATATTCTTCTTCAATCCTGTAAGATGCATCACTTCCTTCAATATGAAGGGTTTACCAGACTCCCTCTCAAAGGAAATGGTACTGATACTAATTGCACTGTATCTACCATCATCGCCCATCTCGATGTGCACTCCAAGATATTTCTCATCCAGATCAGTAAACAAATCTTTGTCTCCGGTTATATGAAAAGATGCACCACTGTCAAGAAACCACACTGAACCCATCATACTTGAGACCAAGCATGCAATCAGTGAAAAATCAAGCTCAAACTGCGAGGCTAAGGCCCCTCCAGCTGCAGATCCAGTAGCCTGCTTATTTTTCTTCTTCTATGGACAATTAGTGGCGTAATGTCCGTGTTGGTGATAGTGACAGCACTTCACCTTAGACATGTCCTGCTTCTTGCCTTTCACACCAGATTGAGAAGCATTCTTCTTGCTCTTCCCCTTCCTTGCTTTGGCAGCCAAAGCGCAATTTTCTTCATCTGAGTTATTTGATGAAGATCCATCCCTGGTACTTCGCCTTATCTCCTCTTACACAAGATCCAACCAAAGTCACTCCCATCCTGGAAATTTCTTCCGACCATTAACAGAGTCCTGATAGGAATGCCAACTCTTCGAAAGCCCAAGGAGAGCCAATCTCACCAAGTCCTTGTCATCTACAGTCACCCCCACACTTCCCAGCTCATCCCTGCATTGGATGAACTTCATGAGGTACTTGGGCGTACTGTCGCCTTTCTCCATTTTTATGTTCCTGAGTTTATCCTTGAGTGCCAACTTCCTCTGGTCGCTCTTGCTTTGGAATAAATCTGTCAAATATTTCCACATAAAGAATGGAGAAGCTTTACCATGAAGGCTGGACACTATGTGATCCTTCACAGCCTCCAACAGAATCCTTCGACATTTTGCTATCTTCTTTTGCCATGAGTCAAGTGCGGTAGTATCGCCGAAGCAGGTTTTGGAATTTCTGCATCTATGAACTCCTTCAACCCATTGTCATCCAGCACTGCCTCCATCCTGTCCTTCCATGCAATATAATTTGAGCTTCCCTCAAGGGCATACTCCAATTTCAATCCATTGAAAGAAATCTCAACTTCGACACCAAGAAAACACTGCTGCAAATTCGAATTCTACCATCACAAAAATCAACTGCTTCAATGTTTTGCAATTGCTCCAATGATCAATATCGCTTTGATACCATGTAGAAATTTGAATAAATGATATATTATTCAATAATATTCTCCTAATGACACATTATTTTAACTTCATGCACAATACATAATCTCTTCTACCATTGATCATTAATTGCGGAAATAAAAACAATCGCATGCGCACATTAAAACCATAAACATTCACACATATGAACACAATATTTTATGGGAAAGCTTAAAGCTGAAAACCCCCAACTATCTGTATATCATATGTCATAGAGATCATGTAACAATCATTATACAAAGCTTCTCACAAGCTCTCAGTATAATCTCCAATTACTACACACTAATCAAGCCCGATCTAGAAAATCACATGCTCCAATCTCTACCACCTGATAGCCTGCCTCTACTGTGCAATCACTGTTGAAGAATGGCTTTGAATGAACTCGAATTGGTCCAACCTTGCTCACGTAATCCTCATTGGCATCTCCAATCATTGGTTGTTACAAATCATGCAACAGTATAGTCACAACTAATAGTCACACTGCTCTTTCACCCACCTCTTCACTGGTCTCCACTGAAACTGTCCATGAACTATAGTTAACTGATGTATTCTTTAGTTGATTAATGAGTTAATAATTAGTGAATTAATTAATAATTAATTCACACCACTCTCACTAGTGTATCAATCAGCTAGAATAGATACAACTAGCTCAACTATGTTTAACTCAGTTAAACTGAACACAACTCCATCAACTGCCTCAATAACTCCACCAAACTCTGTCACATGAGTTCTAACTGAAGTATCCATGCAATAGCTCCACTTAACCCTCAGGAATAGCATAATTACTTCTTTCAGATCTTGTGCCACATTTGTACACTTAACTGAAGTGCTCCAAGAGAATAAGATAATGTTTATAGTCCAAATATTATTAAGAGCAAATAATATTCGACATATCTATTTTTAGACTGGAAATCTAAAAATAGATTCCACCCAATATGTCTAAAAATAAAATTCCATCTATTTTTTCCGACTTGACCAACCATCCACAAATAGCATCCTGCAACTCATAGAATATGATCGACATGTCTAAAAATAGAGATAGTCTAAAAATAAACTTGCGCCAAAAATAGCCTGCGGGCCCACTTAGTGAAGGCGACTTCTTTCCACTAAGCTCATCATCTTGTTGCAATCTCAACACCCGACAGTTTCTCTCGTCCATTGACAGCATCTTCGTAGCTATGCCAACTCTTTTGAAGCCCAAGGAGAGCCAAGCTCACCAAGTCATCATCATCAAAAATAATCCCCACACTTCCCATTTCATACCTACAATGGACAAACTTCGTGAGATATTTTGGAATACCTTCATCCTTCTCCATTTTTATTTTTCTGAGCTTATCTTTCAGTGCCAACTTCCTCTGCTTGCTGCTACTTTAGAAAATATTTGTCAAAGCCTTCCACATTCCAAATGGATTGGCTTTCCCATGAAGGCTTGACACAATATGGTCCTTCACACCTTCCAATAGAATTCTTCTTGTCTTTGCTACCTTCTTTTTCCATGCATCAAGTCATGCATCATCTCTAGAAGTAGGCTTAGGAACATCGCTATCGATGAACTCCTTCAACCTATTATCTTCAAGCACCGCCTCCATCCTATCCTTCCAGGCTATGTAATTCGAGCTACCCTCAAGGGAATACTCCAATCACAACCCATTGAAAGACATTTCAATGAATACTCAACTGTCACAATAAGAAATTTCAGCAAATTCGAATTGTCCACTAGCACAAAACTCAGAAATTATTCACAATTCCAATCTCTAGTTATCAGTACTGTTGTGATACCATGTAGAAATTTATTAATACTGATGTATTACCGGATCCTCCTGATATAACAATATTTATCTTCTTGCTAAATACAAAATCCTTTTACTATTAAACTTGTGGAAATTTAAAACTCAATTGCAAACACACGTGAATAAATTAAATCGCGCATAACACAGTTGTTTAACGAGAAAGCTTAAAGTTAAAAAATCCAACTATAATATATTATGTATATCAATGGAATCATGTAATAATCCATACAAAGCTCTCAGTACAATGTAGATTCACTACACACTGTCATGTAGAAATTTGCATCTTCATACACCAATTTCTTGCCTCCTAACAGCTTGCCTCCCCTACACAATCCTTACTGAAGAAGACCCATGAATGAATTCGAATTGGCCTTGACTTGAGTGCACAATCCTCATTGGAAACTCTAATGTCTGTCAGATGCATTTAATGCATCACTATATTCACAATGGATAGTCCATCTCACCCTTTCACCTATCTCTCCACTGGGTCTCCACTGGAACTAATATGCAATGTAGTTAACTATTGTTTCTGTTCAGTTGTTAGTGAGTTATTAGTTGTGAATTAATTAACTAATTAATTCACTTAACTCTCACTAGTGTATCTTTCAGTTAGACTAGATACAACTAGTTTAACTGAGTTTAACTCACTTAATTGAGTTAAACTAAATAACAACTCCATAAAATACTCTTCCAACTCTGTCATAACTTTTCCACTTCAGTTCTAACTGATTCCTCCATGCATGAGCCACCAATAAACCCTAGGAATTGCGTAATTCCTTCTACCCACTGATTTTCCAAATCTGTTCACTGAAATAAAGTGCTCCAAGAGAATAATTTGATGTTTATTGTCGGATTATTATTAAGAGATAATAATAATCGACATGCATCTATTTTTAGATCGAAAATCTATAAATAGACTTCGCCCAATATTCTAAAAATATAATTTCATCTATTTTTCACATTTTACCAACCATCTACAAATAACATCCTGCAACTTATAGAATATTCTCACCATGTCTAAAAATAGACATACACCTAAAAATATCCTGTCGGCCCCACTTAGTGAAGGTGCTTACTTTTCACTAAGCTTATCATCTTGTTGAATCTCAACAACATTACCCTATTACAGAGTGATCTACCTTCCTCCAACCTTCCATAAAATAGGCCAATCTTAGGTTTCAATCGAAATCTAGCTTGCTCAAGTATTTCTATAAGAATTGACCGTCTGACTACCAGGATTCCAAGATAAAATACTCATTTGGGGAATGCATCAAGATAAAATGCTTATCAAGGGCTTCTCCCAACTATAAAGCATTTTTATTTCCTAGATGTTCAAATATTTATAAGCATTCTCTAGAAAAAAATGTATCCATCTCATCCAAAACCTAGATACAACTTGACATTGTAACTTAAAAATTAGCATCTAACCAAGATACATGCATAGATTACCTGGTACACTTGAAAAACAAGAAATTTCAGGAGTTCTTTCATAATTCCTTCAAAATAGGGTGTTTCCCATCACATTAAACCTTGAAGGACAGACTCTATATCTGAAGATAGATCTTTCTACATGCCTTTGTTAAACTCAAAGAAAGGTAATGATGTCCATAAATCGAACATACAAAATGAAAAAATAATATTGATCTTGAAAGTTCTCGAAAACGGATTTCTTCAAGAAACCTCACACATCACTAGAAATATTAGAGAGTAAATGGGGAAACGAGTAGATGAACCTAACATGAAATTTTACCCTATTGACAGGTAGAGTCACAATCAATGTCTATAAACCTTAGAGACATAACCCACTATGTAACAAGTCTTTAAATTCACCCAAGAAATAATCCTTGTTTACAAAGTAATATATATATAAACACATCACTAGAAATATTAGAGAGTAAATGGGAAAACGAGTAGATGAACCTAACATGAAATTTTACCCTATTGACAAGTAGAGTCGCAATCAATGTCTAGAAACCTTAGAGACATAACCCACTATGTAACATGTCTTTAAATTCACCCAAGAAATAAACCTTATTTATGCAGTAAGATATATATATATATATATATATATATATTCTTAAAGAAACTATCTACATCGTTTTTTCATATGTAACTAGTTATATAATGGATATTGTTCGAAGAGAAAATATCTTATTTTCCAGTATGATTTTATTTTTGTGTCTCAAATAATTTACTCATTTTTTTTTATTCTCAATCATTCTTATGTCCAACCTTGGAAATGGATATGGTTCTTTGAAACTCTCTAGATTACTCACTCACTCTCAAGCTCGTCCAAGTCATATTCTTTGTTAAATTTAAAGGTCAAGACCATGCTAGGTCAATACCCTTGGCACGAAACCAAGTATAACATATTGGATGGTTACTAGTTATTTTTAAATTCAACGTATTCAACCACTATGGTGGCTACATAAACACTATATAATTATGGGCCAAGCATCATCAACATAAAGTGCACTTAAGTTCCACCTCTAGAATTATATGTATATGTATTATGGTTTTTAATGTATTACGTGATCAGATCCATAGTACAAATGGGGCCAAAATTCGACAAATATTATTTGGATATGTGACTTGTTGGTGTTAGGTATCCAACACATTGGTGCTTATCAAATCCTCACTAGAATTGTCTAATAGTCAACAGTTTAGTAACAGTCCTATATTCAATATTGTAGATTTTGATTATATGATACATAAAATGGTGGAAATGGTAAATAGAAAATTGACCTTAGGAAGTCAGTTTTGCAATGTTACAAATCATTGTATATAAAATGTATCGAGCATCGAATATCTAGCACATTGCGCATGAGTCTGGATTTGGATATTCAACACATAGGTCATTTTGTCCAACAAGAAAAACTCATGCTTAGGTGTCAATTATTTAATGACATAATTATATTGTTCGATGGAAGTGTTGTCACTCCAACACTTCCAGGTCGGTGGTGAATTGTCAAATATGTGACGGAAAAGAGTTTTGTCTGAAGGGAGTTTTAAGCTATCGATTCTTTGATCAGTTGATTATGACATCGAGTATCCAACAAGAACTCCGACAGATAGGCGTGGAAGCTTCGACGACCTGCCTTTGTTGTCGAATATTCGATGGAGTCCTACTTTTTTTTAAATCCATTTCGTCAAATATTCCATGGAGATACTAGTTTAATATATATATATAATACACAATAATACTATGGAAAAAAAAAGTGAAGGTGTAAGGATCTATCACTGATGTGTAAGCACCAAATCATCTTAATTTTTTCCCACACGATTGGTTGTTCTAGGGGGTATTGTAGGTTTATGTCACCAGTCAAAATTTGATGCATTATGGGTGTTTATTCACGAAATATCATGCATTTCCCTAAAATTGGTTGAAACAATTCCAATTGGAAGGGATTTTGTGACCCCTACATCGAGGGGAGTCGGAGCTACATACACCTAATTGGGCCTGGGAAGGATATGTAGAGGGGTACAAGGTAGTGGGCATGGATAGTATGATCTCTCGCTATCAACTAGCTTCACTATTTCTTCTTTTGTTATTTTTACTTGGTAATTTCCATTTATTTTGTATGCACACACATACACACAAAAAAAATCGAAAGAGAAAGGGGATTGAGATAACCATTAAAACAAATTAAAACATCTTTGAGCCAAGAATTAAGACAAATTCAAATGCACCTCATATCCTGCAATAACACCAATACACATCATATCATGAAACCACATTATAATTCAGTCTGTACATTTATCAATAAGTTTTTGAATTGCTCACAACTCATTTTCCTTGACTAGATTTCATTTTTGTGGTTGCACTACATTTCTACATATTACTCTATAAGAGGGTGTATAAATGTCATGTCTCCAAATTTTTTTATATACCAAGTACTTACATGTTTTAATGGTCATAATCTCTCTTTTATCATCTTACTCAAAAAACATCTCTTCTATGGTTATAGTGGTCCTCTAATTCAAACCCTTATCTCTAACTAAGACTCGTAGATACACTATCTTAGCAGGTTGGATCCTTATTAGTTGAAGGGTCCTAGCCATTTATTTATTTAATTTTTTTATAGGTTAACATTGCTAAAAAATCATTTATATATATAACAACCTACATTCTAACCTTTACTTACCTCTACCTACTTTTTTATACTTCACATACATTACCCTTTTTATTTCCTAACCTATACTCTACACCTAACTTTAATGATGCATTGACCTAAAATTTAGCTATGGTATAGTTTTAATACCCCTACTCCCATATCAACGTAGATAGGGTCTACCATAACCTTAACACCCATACTAACTATACATATGGTCCTTCTAAGATTGGTACAAATGTTTTAATAAGGTTTTGAAATAGGGGTATTACAACCCTCACATCACCCCATTCGCACTTATTGTAAGCGACCCTACCTGATCACTTGTCTCACTCAGTAGTCTTCCGGTCTTAGGGGCCATGTGGCCTCACGTGACGTTCACCCTTTTCAAGGCCAAAAATAGACGGTTATGATCGTATGTGAATAGATCTATGGCTGAAAGTCATTTCAAAAACCCTAGGAGTTTAATCCACCAAGCTCTACCTTATTTCGACATTTCTCTATGTTCTTTGCATCCATCTCGCCTGAGGGATATATGTCTCCATATCTCAACCTAGAACTTGAATTTTCAGTGCCACTGTGGCTCAATCCCTCTATGAAAATCAAACATTTACTTTTTGCATGCTCGCTATGGACAGAGTTTTGTTCTATGTCGCCATGACCTCAAATATAAGGGGTTTCACTGTAATTTCTTCTACATTTTATCATTAGCTCAATGATATAGATGAGTGGGTTTTTAATCTTCATTATGGAGTTATAATGTATTTTTTGTTTGTGTGCAGGTAACCCCTAGCGTGGATAGACTCTGCTTTAGCCACATGTAACCTCTACTCTGCGTTTTCCCTTATATTATTTTTTTGAATTTCATTAATTTAAAATACCCATCTAATTGTGGGTTTGTTCCTCTTTGCAAGGAGGAGCCCTCGGTCACAAGTGCATAGACATTTGGGTACAAATCTCTTCCTTTTCTCACAGCGTTTCTAAGGCATGAATTTTAATTTCAACTAGCAACACTCCAACCCCTTTACTCCTTACAATAGGTAAGAGGTTCTTAATGCATTCCCATTTTAGGGTTTACTCTGTTTACATAGTATTCGGGATCAAGGTTATATGTATGTCTTCCATTATTTCGTGGTGGAGTTTAGCATCATGCCATCGATATATATCCCTACTTGTGTTGAGTAGGAGTCCCTTTCCTAGTTTAGATTCTGATTTTATACATCTATGCCATCTAGCATTCAGGTTTTTGGTATGTTTACCATACCCAAATATTTTTTGGGTTTTGCATTACGCATATGTTTTGTTAAATGATATATTGGCTTATAAGTCCCACCTCATCTTATATCTCTGGTTCGATTATTATTTATTATATATCTAATATATTGGCTGAGGTAATAGAATCTTTTTGTTATATCGTAACCTTAGATATAAAGTCCAGAGTGTGAATAGTTGTCATAATTTGGGTTTTTAATTGTGTTTGGAATTTTACATATTTTCATTGTATTTGGCCTCTTCTACCCCCACACTTTTTATATATGACCTGGCCTATTGGATTTCAGAAACCCTTCTCATTATATGATTTCTATATATTTTTTTATGTTAGCAAAGAAATTATAATTCCTCTGATTCTATGTCAAATTTGTATAAGTACATAATAAATATAGTTAATATAAATTGGGTTGAATTATAATTGCATTCATCATGTAAATATGTGTTTTATTTATCTGTCCTACCCATACGCTTTTAGTTTTGATTTCCTATTATGATAGTATGTTGTAGGGTTATTCCATTATTTATCTTTTGGTGTTGGTTTATATTATTTTGAATGGAATTCGTAGGATGGCATAAGGTCTATCCTCCATTTCAATTAAATTTTGGAGTGATTATTTTAAAAATTATTTTTGTATACTGCAGTATCAATTTCCTACTTTTACTCATATAATTTATGGGTTGATTGTATGATATTATGATTTGTATATTTACCCGTTATTCACAAATTTGATTTCATTTTGTTATAAGAATTAGGATTGTGGTTCACTTTTTTGTTACCCTTAATGTTTACACACAATTCCGTTACGCAATTTATGTTTCCCCCTTCGAGGTTTTTCAAAGCCCTTATAGCCCTGCTCTATTTCTCATTTTTGTTTAATGTTGTAAGCTTAATTTTTTTTATAATTTTTCCCTTCTTTGTAATATTTCATTTTATAATCTGAGTTGTAATAATCTGGGTTGTTGTTACCCAGGTTTAATCCTTGACTCAGACCCAGAACTTTGTTGAAGGAGATGAGGATGGAAACCTCTCATCTTCAGGTGGGTTTCAACACTCTATGTTATTATTAAATTCCTCGTTTATTATTTTCTTGTATACATACTGAAGGACCCCTCACTTACAACATTATTTGATTTGTATGCAGAAATGAAGAATGTTGATCAGCGGTTGTCATTGATGTCAACCCAAGCAGCACCAGGGGCTACCCCAATATTGCATGGGAATTTTTACCTAAAAAATTACTATATTATGGTTCAAGAATACTTTTGATGGTTTCTAATTGTCGAGATGTTTCCGTCGATATATGGCACACCACGTAATTCTTCACGGTTTGAGAGATATTCATGTTTGAACTTTGTAACCCTAGTTAGTGGGCTAAAACCCCATGGGGTTGTGGCATGGGTCATTGAAAAGTAAATAATTAATAATTTTTAAGCTCCTAAAATACCTCCCACTTTCACTTTTTGAAGCCCCTCTCAACCTAAGCATTTATATAAATTGTGATCCTCATATCCTCCTTATGTAGGCATTTCGCTATCTAAAACAGGTAATCATGGCATTTTCGCTCTAACTTTTTTTCTATGAAGGTTCAAAGCTGAAATTTTTATGGGGTGAAACTAAAATCCTAAGTAAGTGCCTATAAAAATTTTAGATCAAGTTACATATTATGTTCGGAGATATGATCTGTCAAATTCAATGTTTTTGCAGGCTCCTGAAATTCATCTCAAATAAGTGACCTTGGGAAAATCGTCCTAACTCTATCTATCATTATTGGATTGGAATTCTATAAAAAGTGATAGATATTTCATAGGTTGTAGCTTTTTCCGTATCAATTTTAGAACCTAATGAGGAACCAATGACACGTGGTACGCCGTACAATTTCACTCTACAGAAATATTCTATAATTAGGGCATTGTGAGAGATTGTGCATAACTCTCCCTTGAAGAATCAAAATTGGGTCAGACCTATGGCATTGGAAATAAGACTCAAAGGACTACTACAGGGCGAAAAATCACATATTGGGGATGTTAAATAACAAAGATACACCATATTCAATATCGGGCTCCTAGAAGGAAAGAAAAATCTAGATCATGTGTTGTCAAGGGCTGCAAAGGACCAGACTTTCTAGGGAAGCAAAGCAAATTAAGGTGTTGTAGAGGGTAGCATGACAAGAGAGGAAACCAAGGTGTATAACAACAGCAATAAGTTCACCACATGAAGTCTTCAAGTCGGCAACACGGCATACAGTCATTGTAAAGGTATCATTGTACTAAGTTATTGTAAATGCATCATTGTAAAAATTTTACAAGTGTCTATCTGCCAAGAGTTGAAGAGGCAGTGTCGGGAGGTCTAGAATCATCATTAGGTGGTTGTTTCATAGTTGGGTTTATGGTCTAATCTTTCTTCTTCTTCTACATCATTCTATATCATTGTAAAGTGGATCATTTTCCCTAGTATGACAGTCCATTCTTGTTTTATTCTTCTATAGGGTGGTAGCGTGGTGCTAGGGTGAGTTGTATCTCATTGGGTATTGGAGCATCCATTTAGTTGACTAATAAAGAATCTCGGGCATTGGATAATCCATCTAGTGGGAGCTAGATAAGAATTATTTTCTAGATTCTAGGAAGTTGGAGCTTTATTTTCAATTGGAGTTGAATATTAAATAATTATTAGAAAATCATTAGGTGGTTTTTGCCCCAGAGTGGGTTTCAACCTTAAAAAATGTGTGCATTTTCGTTCCTTTTGTTTACTACTATCATTGTACAAACACTGATAATAATTGAATATTAACTAATGCTCTAATTGAAAGGAATACTAATTCACCCCCCTCCCCCCTCTCAGTATTTCCAACAATTGGTATCAGAGCTTGGTTCCTTTAATATCAGTTTAAAAGCTGGAAGGAGGTCATGGAGAATACCAAGAATGGTGTACCTCTGTTCAATGAAAATAATTATGCACTCTGGAAAGGAATAATGGAGGTCTATCTCTTGGCACAAGGCTATGAAGTATGGGACACTATTCAAAATGGATTTACATCAACCGGGGATGAACAAAGTAAGAGGAATTTGGTAAATGTTGCAAAATAAAAGAATATTATTATCAGTGGACTTATTAAATCTACTTATCATATGGTGTTGGGTTGTAAAACTGCCAAAAATGTATGGAACAAGCTTGATAATATATATGCAGGGGACTCAAATGTCAAAGAAGCAAAGCTTCAAATCTATAGAGAAAAATTTGAGCGGCTCAGAATGAAAGAAGATTGCAACATTGTTGCATACTTCCAATACGTTGATGAAATAACCAATACTCTGGAAGGATTTGGAGAGCCAGTTGACGATAAGACTATTATACGAAATATTCTTAAAGCGTTACCAGGGAAATTCAACCCAAAGGTATCAGTCTTAGAATAAAGTGAAAATCTAGACAAACTCAACAAAGAGGAATTACATGGAGTTCTCATAGCATATGAAATGAGCCTTGATGAAGAAGAGGGTATTTCCATATAGAAACTACGTTCGTTGCATCTAAGAAAACTAATAAGGACAAACAACCTTCAATTGAAAATACATGCACCTGCAATTGTGAAGAAAAGGGAGATGATGAAGAATGTTTTTCAGATGAAGAATATGCTTACTTTATGAGAAAACTAAAAATTGGTAAGGGAAAATTCAAAGGTAAACTTCCATTGATATGTTTCGGCTGTGGTGAGGTTGGGAATTTTGCATCAAAATGTCCGAACAGAAGTGATGGAAACTTAAAAGGAAAGAAATGATTTAATAAATTCAACAAGAAAGGATCCAAAAGGAACTTTCTCTCTAATGAAGATAGTTCATCATCCAATGAAGACAATGACAATGAAGAAGAAGCCAATGAGAGAGTATTTTTTATGGCCAAGCACAATAAACAAGAGGTATCAAACAAAAACTAAGAAGGTTTGACATGAGAATATTTTTCTAAGGAAGAAATCAAGGTTATAAAAGAGCTCAAGGATGAGAAGATCTGTTCCAATACTCTTGAAGAACAAGTTTAAGGTCTAAAAATTGAAGTTGAAGAACACAAATGCATTGAAGAGTCACTTCAAAAGAAGTTGGAAGAAAGAAACCAAGAAAGGGAAGAATTAGAAGCTGAAGTATTCTCATTGTGTAAGGAAGTGAAGAAAGGAAAAACTATCCAAAACTATGCCAATATATCAAGGGCGTTGGAAGAACTCATCAAAAATCAACGATCTTACAATGACAAAACTGACCTCGGTTAAAAAGAAGAATATGCAGGATCTTCTACAAAAAAATACAATGAACCTATGAGATCTGACATGCATGTAGACTTCATTGGACAAGATTTGCAAGAACAACTTTTGAAGACAACAACATATTTTTTATGGATATTGTTATTCATGTGGAAAATTTGGTCATAAAGTTGTAGAATTTCGCACGTACCCTAGGAACCAATACAATTCCAGGAGATCTGTCAAATATGAACCTCCCAGGGCTCAGTGAAACGCAGGGAAAATTTTAAGGATGGAAAATTATCTTGAATTTAAAAAATTGGCGAATCTCACTAGTCCCTGATATGAAAACTATAAAATGTTTATTGATGCATTTGTAAAATTATTCAAATTTATAATTATTTTATATATACTCTCTATATAATGTTGGTGATTTTTAATGTAAAATCATTTTATATTGTAAGATTTGGGTGAATCTTTTTTATAAATAATGGATATTGGCGAATCTTTTTTTTGTAAAAATCATGGAAAATTAGCCACCTATGAATATTAGCCCCTAAAATTTTCCATGGTGAAACATCAATAGATTTTAACATTTAAGAAATAATATTGAATGTTACAAATTTCAAAATTTTGGACACATAGCCAGAGATTGCAGACATGAAATTCCTCCAGAAGAATCTTCGAAACCACAGAATGAACAAACATGGAAGAAGAATAAGACTAATAATTGTGCTCTCGCTCTCAAGGCTTAAAATAACAAAGATGTGTGGTATGTTGATAGTAGTTGCTCAACGCATATGACTGGAGATAAAAAGAAATTTGTATCTCTAAAAGAGAAGAAGGATGGAACCGTGTCCTTTGGAAATGAAGGATCTTCAAATGTTATAGGATCAGGTACCGTCACTCTCAGAAGCAAAGATGCTCTAGCCAATAATTTTCTATTGGTTGAAAACATGAATCACAATCTGCTTAGTCTTGGACAAATGTGTGATCAAGGACACACAATAATATTCAACTCCACAAAATGTGAAATTAGGAAAGGCGGGTATGGTGAAATTGTGGCTACGTTAAGTCGAGCTCCAAATGACATATATTCTCTGGATGAACCAACTAAATCACGTCTAATAACTAAAGAGGATGATATAATATTTCGTAGCAATGATGATCGACTAAGTAAGAATTTTTCTACAAAGATGCAAAGTAATTTCGAGATGTCTTTACTTGGTGAGCTAACATACTTCTTAGAGATTCAAATATCTCAGCAAGAGAAAGGAATATTTAGATGTCAAGCCAAGTACATTAAGGAAATGCTCAAGAAATTCAAAATGGAAGATTGCAAACCCATCCTTGCTCCGATGGTAACATGTTGCAAACTGAGCATTAAAAACTCATCTAAGGATGTGGATCAAAGGTTGTACAGATCTATGATTGGTAGTCTTCTATATGTAACAATCTCCCGACTAGATGTGATGCAAGCAGTTGGAAAAGTAGAAAGATTCCAAGAAACACCAAAAGAATCACATATTATTGCCATCAAAATAATTCTTTGATATCTGAAGGGAACAATAGAATATGACTTATGGTATCCCAAGGGTAAAAATATAATTATTCATGCCTTTATAGATGCAGATTGGGCAGGAAGCGTTGATGATCGTGAGAGTACTTGTCAATCATTGGAATATCTTTGCCAGAAGCTTGGGATTCTCCCAAGTTCTCATTAGATTTTCTTTATTCAGAATATAAAGGGGGATTGGAAGTGTGTATAGGTCCACAGGATGGTTGTGTGTTAGGGGGATTTACTCTTTGCCACTGATTTCAAAGGGGGAGAGAATGTTGTAGGAAGAGGTGTCATGATCTCGGGGGAGTACTTGTGTTGTCATCAATGCCAAAAGGGGAGATTGTTGATCAACAGTTGTCATTGATGTCAACCCAAGCAACACCAGGGGCTACCCCAATATTGCATGGGAATTTTGACCTACCAAATTAATATATTATGGGTCAATAATACTTTTGATGGTTTCTACTTGTTGAGGTGTTTTCATTGATATATGCCAGGCCACATAATTCTTCACAGTTTGAGAGATATTCATGTTTACAGTTTGTAACCCCAATTAGTGGGATAAAAACCCATGGGGTTGTGGCATGGGTCATTGAAAAGTCAATAATTAATTTTAAGCTTCTAAAATCCCTCCCACATTCACTTGTTGAAGCCCCTCTCAACCTAAGAATTTATATAATTGTGATCCTCATATCCTCCTTATGCAGGAATTTCGCTATCTGAAATAGGTCATTGTGGAATTTTTTCTCTAACGTTTTCTCTACGAAGGTTCATAAGCTAAAATTTTTATGAGGTGAAGCCGAAATCCTGAGGAAGCTCCTATAACAATTTAAGATCAAGGTGTTCCATATTTTCAGAGATATGATCTATGGAAGTCAGTGTTTTTGTAGGCTCCTGAAATTCATCTCAAAGAAATGACCTTGGGAAAATCGTCATAACTCTCCCTCTAAGTATCGAATAGGAATTCTTTAAAGTGGAAAATAGTGCATGGGTTTTATTTTGTTTTGTATAAATCTCAGAGCCTAATGAAGAACTATTGACTCGTGGGACGTCATACAATTTTGCTCTACTGAAATAGTACATAATTAGGGCATTGTGAGAGATTGGGCATAAATATATCTTGAAGGATCCAAATTGGGTCAGACCTGTGGCATTGGAAATAAGTCTTAGAGGACTACTATAGGGCCAAAAATCACATATTGGGGATGTTAAATAACAAAGATACACCAGATTAAATATTGAGCTCCTAGAAGGCAAGAAAAAGCTAGATCATGTGTTGCCAAGGGTTGCAAAGGATGAGAATTTCTAGGGTAGCAAAGCAAAGGAAGGTGCTGCAGAGGGTAGCATGAAAAGAGCAGAAACCAAGGTGTAGAATAGCAGCAAGAAGTTCAGCACACGAAGTCTTCAAGTGGTCAGCACTGCATACATTCATTGTAAAGGTATCATTGTACTCAGTCATTGTAAATGTATCATTGTAAAAATTGTACAAGTGTCTATATGCCAAGAGTTGAAGAGGAAGTGTCAAGATTTCTAGGATCATCATTAGGTGGTTGTGTCATAGTTGGGGTTATATCACTTTAAAGTGGATCATTTTCCCTGGTACAGGAGTCCATTATTTTTTTATTCTTCTATAGGGTGGTAGGGTGTTGCTAGGGTGAGTTGTAGCTCATTGGATGTTGGGGCATCCATTCAGTTGACTACTGAAGAATATCGGGTGTTGGAGCATCCATTTAGTGGGAGATAGAGAAGAATGCTTTTCTAGATTCTAGGAAGTTGGAGCTTTATTTTCAATTGGAGTTGAATATCAAAGAATTATTAGAAAAGAATTAGGTGGTTTTTGTCCCAGAGTGGGTTTCCACCTTAAAAAATGTGTGCATTTATGTTCCTTTTGTCTACTGCTATCATCGTACAAACACTAATAATATTTTAATATTAACTAATGCTCTAATTGAAAGGAATATTGATTCACCCCCCCCCCTCCTGCCCCCTCTCAGTATTTCCAACAATTAGTATCAGAGCTTGGTTCCTTTAATATAGTTTAACAACTGGAAGGAGGTCATGGAGCATACCAAGAATGGTGTACCTTTGTTCAATGAAAATAATTATCCACTCTGGAAAGGAAGAATGGAGGTCTATCTCTTCGCACAAGGTTACGAATTATGGGACACTATTCAAAATGGATTTACATCAACCGTGGATAAACAAGGTAAGAAGAATTTGGTAAATGATGCAAAAGCAAAGAATATTATTATCAGTGGACTTATTGAATCTTCTTATCATAAGGTGTTGGGTTGTAAAACTACCAAAAATGTATGGGACAAGCTTGAGAATATATATGCAGGTGACTCAAATGTCAAAGAAGAAAAGCTTCAAATCTATAGAGAAAAATTTGAGCAACTCAGAATGAAAGAAGATTGCAACATTGCTACATACTTCCAATACGTTGATGAAATAACCAATAGTCTAGAAGGATTGGGAGAGCCAGTTGATGAGAAGACTATTATATGAAATATTCTTAGTGTTGAAATTTGGTACCGGAGGACAGGTGGTTCCCTAAGGCTTTGATCTTTGGCCTAGGGAAAAGTGTCCAAAAGAATTTAATTTTTCTCCTAAAGTGACTTTATAATTTTTATAAAGTCAAATCTAATTTAAAAGTGACTTTAAGTGATGAAGTTACTAAAGTCTAATTTTAAAGTGACTTTAATAAAGTCAATGTAAAATTAGAAAGGAAAAGTGACTTTGGAAATAAATGACTAAGTGGGTCTTTATTAAAATGGGGTGAATTAAAAAATAGAAAATGAGATTTAAATGAGCATTTAATCTCAGCCCTAGATCTCAATCTATTTCAGCCATTGGATTTAGGGATTCCCCAAAAGTCACTTAGGGTTAGGTTAAAGGAGGAAAAGGAGGAAAAGGTCATTCATTCTTTCATGAGCAGATTGGGAGAAGAAGAGCAAGAGAGCAAGGGAAATTTCTGGGCAGTGAGGAGAAGGAGGCAGCAGCTTGGCACGCATTCCAAGGCAGCATTTCAGCAAGACATTTCAGCAAGACAAGTTCAGCAGAATTAGCAAACAGCAGGAAAATTTGTTGAGCACGATTTTCGAGAAAAGGAGGCCGTACAGCAGGGCCGTATAGCAAGGTTGGGCACAAATTTCGAGGTAGCAAAGGGACTATTTTATTTGGCACATTTTTCTAGGCAGGCCATACAGCAAGTGGCTGTACCCTTGCACAGAAATCGAGGCAGATTCCATACAGCAAGTTTTTGCTGTCTTTTGGCACGAATTTCGAGGTCTGTACAACAACATTTATTTCTGTTTTGGCACAGATTTCGAGGTGGCCGTACAACTGCATTTATTGCAGATTTCTGGGCATGAAAATCGAGAAATACGTACAGCATTTATTGCTATTCCTGTTTTGTTGTTTGTACATTTTCCGAGGCGGTGGTTAAGCACGGAAAAAGAGATAAGTTGTAAAAGTCTGTTTGCTGATTTTTTACTTTGCTGAATATTTCTCTCACTGTAAAAAGCATTTTTTCCAGAAATAAGAAGGAGCTTTCGAACTGGTTTTCCCCAAGAGTTGTAGGGGGTTTTTCCAGGGTCACCTTGACCAAAATTACTGTGTTATGATGTGTTGAATAGTTGTTTGTTACTGTTGTTTTTTATTTCTGCATTTTCCAGCATTCTGAAAAATTTTCCAGAATTTGTGTTTTCAGCAAAATTTATTTTCCAGTTGTTGAATGTATGGCTCTGGGAAAGGGCATTTATCTATTTTGTAGTAATAAGGTGAAAACTGAAAACCCAAACAGAATTTTTACCTTTACTACAACAGTGCTATTTTTCATTTTTAGGACAGCAGGATGTCTTTGGGACTGACGGTGGAGGATAGGTTGGGTGGGCATTCCAATTACAACATTTGGAAGGAGAGAATGCAGAGTATCTTTGAGGAGGCAGAAGTCTGGGACATTATGGTGCATACCACACAGAACCCTATGAATGTGCCTACTGATGCTACTCAGTTGGCAGCATATAATAAAAAGAACAAAAAGGGTAAGAGATTGATTCTAGACGGAATCAAAGACCATTGCATTCCTCATGTGAGAGGGAAGAGAAATGCTCATGAGATGTGGACAGCATTGTCCAATCTCTACCAAAGTACCAATGAGAACCGGAAAATGGTCCTGAAGGAGAAGCTGAAGACCATTAAGATGGGCAATGATAGTGCAGCTGGATATCTCACAAAGATTACTAATGTGAGAGATGAGTTGGCAGCGATTGGAGAGGCCATTCCACCCACTGAGTTGGTGCGGATTGCGGTGAATGGCCTCCCCCGTTCATGGATGAACTTTGCTGATGGAGTTTGTGCACGTGAGACCCTTCCCACATGGGAGAGGTTTTGGGATGATTGCATTCAGACAGAGATCAGGAAAGGTCAGCTTGGGGCAGCCAAGCCAGTTGAGCAGGATGAGGATGTAGCATTGTTGGCAGGACGCAAGAAGGGCAAAGGGAAGAAGCAGGCTTCCACAAGCAATGGTGGGGGCAAAGGCAAAGGTAAAGGTAAACAGGATAACTCACAGAAGGACTATTCCAAAGTGAAGTGTTGGAATTGTCAAAAGATGGGACACTATGCAGTTGTGTGTCCGGAGAAGAAGAAGAAGAAGGGGAAGAACCAGAGCATGGCAGCTTCAGCAGAGGTTGAGGACTTTGCAGATTGTTTTGACCGGGAGTTTGGGTTCACTGCGTGTGAGTCCTCTAGTGCGGGATTATCTGCCATAGAGGTTCAGAGGGAGCATGCATTTCCCTCGATTAGTGGAGCATCTTCGGGTATCTGGTATGTGGACAGTGGGGCTTCACGTCACATGACAGGAGTCCGTGAGTACTTCTCAGAGCTTTGAGAGAGTGGCACTGATGTAGAGGTAGTACTCGGTGATGACAGAGTTGTTAGAGCAGTCGGTGTGGGAACATTGACATTTCAGAGGGAGTCCAAACCTCCCTTGAAGGTGTCAGATGTTCTTTATGTGCCGGGGATGAGGAAGAACCTCATATCCGTCTCAGCTTTGGAGGACAGAGGATATGAGATACTATTCAGGGGAGGACAGGTGTTGATGTATCCCAGGGGCACTCCAGCTGATTCAGCTAGAGTGATAGGTGTACGCCATGCAAAGGTGTACAAGTTTTCATTTCAGCCCCTTTTGGCATTGAGCAGTAGTACCGACAGCAGAGCTAGCAGTTCTGAGTTGTGTGAGATTTGGCACCGCAGGATGGGGCATATGTATCATGGAGCCTTGAGGACTTTGCGGGAGATCACTACAGGTGTGCTAGATTTCAGTACTGATCACTTTGATACTTGCAGAGGATGTGCAATGGGCAAGTTTGCCAAATCCCCTTTTCCCAGCAGTGACAGCAGAGCGACTGGGATACTTGATTTGATTCATTCCGATGTGAGCGGTCGGATGTCTCATGTTTCCTTGAGTGGATATGAGTACTATGTGTTATTCATTGATGATCACTCCAAGAGGACCTGGATTTATTTCTTGAAGACCAAGAGTGAGGTCTTCAAGCAGTTTCAGGAGTTCAGAGCTCTTGTGGAGTCACAGACAGGTCGGAAGATCAAGTCCCTGAGGTCGGACAATGGGGGAGAGTACACCCTTGGAGAGTTTTTGACTATTGTGCGGAGGCAGGCATTAGGAGGGAGCTCACTGTTCCTTACAACCCCCAGTAGAACGGGGTTGCGGAGAGGAAGAACAGATCCATCGGAGGGGCTACCAAAGCCATGTTACATGATTAGGGGTTGCCATTGTTTTTGTGGGCTGAGGCCTGCAATACAGCTGTTTATTTGCAGAACAGGAGTCTGCATCGTGCCTTGGGGCACATGACTCCGGAGGAGGCTTTTTCTGGGAAGAAGCCTGATATTGGTCATCTTCGTATCTTTGGGTGCATTACATACTACTACATACCCAAGGAGAAGAGGACCAAACTAGAGCCCACCGCAGAGAAGGGTATCTTTGTGGGCTACAGTGAGACCTCCAAGGCCTTTCGGATTTACATTCCTGCGCAGAGGAAAGTTGTTGTCAGACGGGATGTGATGTTCGAGGAGGATAGGGCCTTTAGGAGGTCATGGGAGTTAGAGTATCTGGATCAGCCAGAACTTAGCAGCAGTTGAGTCAGTCAAAGGGATCCAGTGGGCAGGGATCAGGAGGATCTAGAGGTACATCTATGACGATGTCAGGTCCGTCAGTGGGGAGTGGCTCACCGAGTCAGAGAGGTGGTGCTACGGGCAGCATGCAGAGCAGTCCATAGAGCAGTTCACTGGGGAGTCCACTAATGGACAGTTCACATGGTACCTCAGCATCTACAGGTTCAGGTGCAGGCAGGAGGACAACAAACAGATAGTCAGGAGTTCAGGCTCCTGATGTTGAGGAGGAGGAGTTTTATTCTCGAGCGGGAGAAGTGTACTCAGGGAAGAGGAAGCCCAAGTGGCTTCAGGACACCTTGAGAGATGCCACATCTGTTGCTGAGCCCAAGAGGCCAATCAGAGAGAGCAGACCACCTAAGAGGTTTTGTAGCTATATGGAAATGGCTACCAGCATCCTTGACTCTAAGCTTTCTAGCTATGAGGAGGCAGCTAGCCAGCAGGTCTGGAGAGAGGCCATGCAGGAGGAATATTCTTCTATCATGAAGAATGATGTTTGGGAGGTGGTGCCGAGGCCTGAGGGAAAATCCATGGTTACTTCCAGATGGCTTTACAAGGTAAAGCATGCTGCAGATGGCAGCATTGAGAAATTCAAAGCGAGGTTTGTGGCTAGAGGGTTCTCCCAAGTAGAGGGAGTTGATTATGAGGAGACCTTCGCTCCCGTGGCTCGATATACTTCGATCCGCTCCATTATATCGATAGCAGTAGAGATGGGTTGGAAGATCCACCAGATGGATGTGAAGACCGCATTTCTCAATGGCTTCATACAGGAGGAGGTGTACATTGAGCAGCCACGGGGCTTTGAGGTGCATGGGAAGGAGTCCCATGTGTGCAAACTGAAGAAGGCCCTTTATGGCCTGAAGCAAGCTCCCAGAGCTTGGTACCCCAGGATAGATACTTACTTGCAGAAGATGGGTTTCACAAAGAGTGAGGCAGATCCGAACCTTTACTATATTGTGATAGGTGAGGAGCCTCTCATTCTGGTGTTGTATGTGGATGACTTAGTCATTACAGGTGCAGAGAGACTCATAGAGCACTGCAAGAGAGATCTTGCGGTGGAGTTTGAGATGAAGGGCATCGGCTTGATGCATTACTTTTTGGGTTTGGAGGTGTGGCAGGAGGAGGGGCATTTCTTCCTGGGACAGGGGAAGTATATTGTGGACATCCTTGGCAGATTCCACATGGAGGATTGTAGACCCATGTCGACATCGATGATCACCAACTGGAAGAAGCTTCATGCTTCGGATTCCGAGTTGGTGGATCCCACATTGTACAGGCAGCTGATTGGTTCCTTGATGTATTTGGTCAACACTAGACCAGATATTTGTTTTGCAGTCAACACGATGAGTCAGTTTATGTGTGAGCCTAGGAAGGTTCAATGGGTGGCTGCAAAACACATTTTGCGATACTTGCAGGGGACAGTGGATTATGGTCTGGACTACAGGCAGGGGGATGGAGTGAGATTGGTAGGTTACACTGATTCTGATTGGGCAGGTTGTGGTTCTGATAGGAAGAGCACTTCAGGGTGTTGTTTTGGGTTGGGTTCGGCAGTTGTGTCATGGTTCAGCCGAAAGCAGCAGTCAGTAGCATTGAGTTCAGCGGAAGCAGAGTATATGGCAGCCATTCTAGCTAGTTGTGAGGCCATCTAGCTTCGCAAGATGTTGTTTGGCTTATTTGGTCAGCCGTTGAGACCTTCAGTGATTTACTGTGATAATCAGAGTTGCATTAAACTCACGGAGAATCCAGTATTTCATGATAGGTCAAAGCATATTGGGATCAAATATCATTTCATCAGAGACTATGTTCAGAAGGGAGCTGTGAAGCTTGAGTATATTCCCACTGATGAGCAGGTTGCAGATATTCTTACCAAAGCCTTACCACGGGGCAAGCATGTCTACTTCAGAGATAAGATGGGTGTGGTGAGGAACACCTTCCTCGATAAGAGGGAGTGTTGAAATTTGGTTACCGGAGGATAGGTGGTTCCCTAAGGCTTTGATCTTTGGCCTAGGGAAAAGTGTCCAAAAGAATTTAATTTTTTCTCCTAAAGTGACTTTATAAAGTTATAAAGTCAAATCTAATTTAAAAGTGACTTTAAGTGATAAAGTTACTAAAGTCTAATTTTAAAGTGACTTTAATAAAGTCGATGTAAAATTAGAAAGGAAAAGTGACTTTGGAAATAAATGACTAAGTGGGTCTTTATTAAAGTGGGGTGAATTAAAAAATAGAAAGTGAGATTTAAATGAGCATTTAATCTCAGCCCTAGATCTCAATCTATTTCAACCATTGGATTTAGGGATTCCCCAAAAGTCACTTAAGGTTAGGTTAAAGGAGGAAAAGGAGGAAAAGGTCATTCATTCTTTCATGAGCAGATTGGGAGAAGGAGAGCAAGAGAGCAAGGGAGATTTCTGGGCAGTGAGGAGAAGGAGGCAGCAGCTTGGCACGCATTCCAAGGCATCATTTCAGCAAGACATTTCAGCAAGACAAGTTCAGCAGATTTAGCAAACAGCAGGCAGATTTGTTGAGCACGGTTTTTGAGAAAAGGAGGCCATACAGTAGGGCCGTACAACAGGGCCGTACAGCAAGGTTGGGCACAGATTTAGAGGCAGCAAAGGGGCTGTTTTATTTGGCACGTTTTTCTAGGCAGGCCGTACAACAAGTGGCTGTACCTTTGCACGGAAATCGAGGCAGATTTCGTACAGCAAGTTTTTGCTATCTTTTGGCATGAATTTCGAGGTCTATACAACAGCATTTATTTCTGTTTTGGCATAGATTTCGAGGTGGCCGTACAGCTGCATTTATTGCATATTTCTGGGCACGCAAATCGAGAAATCCGTACAACATTTATTTCTGTTCCTCTTTTTTTGTTTGTACATTTTCCGAGGCAGTGGTTAAGCACGGAAAAAGAGATAAGTTGTAAAAGTCTGTTTGCTGATTTTTTACTTTGCTGAATATTTCTCTCACTGTAAAAAGCATTTTTTCCAGAAATAAGAAGGAGCTTTCGAACTGGTTTTCCCCAAGAGTTGTAGGGGGTTTTTCCAGGGTCACCTTGACCAAAATTACTATGTTATGATGTGTTGAATAGCTGTTTGTTACTGCTATTTTTTATTTCTGCATTTTCCAGCATTCTGAAAAAATTTCCAGAATTTGTGTTTTCAGCAAAATTTATTTTCCAGTTGTTGAATGTATGGTTATGGGAAAGGGCATTTAACTATTTTGGAGTAATAAGGTGAAAAATGAAAACCGGGGTGGGAAATTATAAATTTCTACACTTAGAACATTACCAGGGAAATTCAACCCAAAGGTATTAGTCTTAGAGTATAGTGCAAATCTAGAAAAACTCAACAAAGAGGAATTACATGGAGTTCTCGTGGCATATGAAATGAGACTTGATGAAGAAGAGGGTACTTCGCATCTAGAAACTATGTTCGTTGCATATAAGAAAACCAATAAGGACAAACAACCTCAAATTGAAAAGACATGCACCTGCAAGTGTGAAGAAAAGGGAGATGATGAAGAAGGTCTTTCATATGAAGAAGGTACGGGAGTCCATTCTTGTTTTATTCTTCTATAGGGTGGTAGGGTGGTGCTAGGGTGAGTTGTAGCTCATTGGGTGTTGTGAAATCCATTCAGTTGAATACTGAAGAATCTCGGGCATTGGAGCGTCCATCCAGTGGGAGATGGAGAAGAATGCTTTTCTAGATTCTAGGAAGTTGTAGCTTTATTTTTAATTGGAGTTGAATATTAAATAATTATTAGAAAATCATTAGGTGGTTTTTGTCCTGGAGTGGGTTTCCACCTTAAAAAATATGTGCATTTGTGTTCCTTTTCTTTACTGTTATCATTGTATAAACATTGATAATAATTGAAGATTAACTAATGCTCTAATTTAAAGGAATATTGATTCACCCACCCCCCCTCGGTATTTCCAACAAAGAATTCAATGGCATGACAGTGTGCTCAGGTAAGACATCTCTCTATATTTTACAAAGTAATAATTTTTATTTATTAGTCTATTTCATGCTCTCTAATTCTTCCATTGTTGTTCTCTTGTAGGTATTTTTTGTAAAAAAAAATTTGGTCTGCGTGACACTACATTTTCCCTCACTGCACACACTTACCAATTGTATTCTTTCTTAGGTCGGCAGCCTGTTGTTCCACCATGGATCTCCTTCTCGCACATAGCTTAGACAGGTGTTATTAGAGTTTAAATATCAGTTCGATAATGGGCCTTTGACATGTAATGAGATGATTTAATAATTCCTCTTTTTAATTTAGTCATTTATATATGACTATGTAATCCCCACGAATTACTTTTTCCTCATCATATTCATGATGGATATATGTGTACCTCTATCAAAAATTTTTATAATGAATTCATCATTTATGAATCCTTTCATATATTTCATCCCTTCATAATTCTCTTTTTTTAATACTGGTTTACTTCGTTAGTTTACTAGTAGTTGTTTCATGTATCTGAAATTTATACTTAAATGTATTTGTAATTTCAATTTTTTTTCCTCTCATTAGATTATTAGATATACATTTTTCCTATGTACTTCGACACATATATGAATAAATACACAGTAATTAACATCTAACCATAACCCTTTAGGTTTATTATTACACATATTGTAATTGTATCCACTTACAGTACCTTAGCTTTTATACGGAACACAATATCGACATTGTATTTACTATTGTACTGACACTATACAATACACATATATGACAATGTACAATACATAGAATTTATATTGTATAATACACTTTACTAATACTGTATATATTATTAACCAAGCACATGGTGCTAGTCTATACCAAAACTTTAGAACTCAATATTGATACTTTTGTACCATTAAGAGGGCATAAACTATTAACATGTCACTAATCCCTTATTTACAATGTAGAATTTTTTCTACTAAATTAGACAAAATTTTGTTCTAGACCTTACTAACAAATAAGAAATTAAATAAAAAATCTTGACATGTGGCATACCAATTTGTAAGGATGAATTTTTCTCCCAATAATGAGCTTCTCCTCAGATCTTTCCCCCAAGCAGAGATCAATATTTCCGAGTGTTGACAACCTCTTGTCACCTTATTCATGACAGTTTTAAGCCCACTTTCCCCAGCAAGTTTCTATAACAATGCCCCATTATTATGTGATCACAGGCTCAATATATTAGCTCAAAAATGAAATTGATTAGAATTTAATGAAACCAGAAAAAAAATTATTGGACCATTGCAAGGAATCCAATGCAACACGTTTCTCTGAAAACCGAGTTCGGATGAAGGAGTTATGGTATGTTGATTGTCATTCACAACACACAATTTTTTATTAAAGAATTGTAGAGTAGGTACAAGTTGATTACATGGCAGCCTAGTCAGCATTTAGGGAATCTTGTTTAGTTTTAGTCCAATGGAACTATGAGAAGTGTCACTGCGAGATTC
The DNA here is from genome assembly GCA_034641835.2 of Pinus albicaulis. Taxonomy (NCBI): domain Eukaryota; kingdom Viridiplantae; phylum Streptophyta; class Pinopsida; order Pinales; family Pinaceae; genus Pinus; species Pinus albicaulis. Next base: position 404,167,984 of record CM076576.1, read on the forward strand.
GCCAATTTGGTTTATGAAGGTAAATTTTGTTCAATGACCTCCTTGAACTTGGGTTTACGATATTATGTGCTGGAAATTTTTTATTTTTATTTTTAATTATATATATATGTGCAGAATATGTTAATTTAAACCAAGTAATATATATATTATTTTAATTAACATGATACTTTATATATATATATATAAACCTTCAGTTTTAATTATTTACAAAACTTAAGTTTGATGGCAAACATTGCAAAGTCCGGTGGCAAATGTATTCATTAAACATTTCAAATGGCATATTAAGGTTTGAAGTGGGCATATATAAGTCCAATGGTGGGTCAAAAAAATATCAACGATGACATATATTAAATCAGTAGACAATGCATATGGGTTTGTATTAATATTTTGGCATGGTATTAAAGTTTGAGTGGTCCGTTGGTGTTATTTCAAAGGTTGCCAAAAAAAAAATGTGGGTCAAGGTCTGGGTTTGAACCCGTGACCTATCCCCCAACTACCCAGCACCCTAACCAATATGTTGCCACATGTTCCTTGAAACACTATGCTCCAATATTAAATTTAAATGCACGTATGCTCCAGTGGTAGGAACGAAGGGGCCAGCCCCTCACCATAAGACCGTGACTTGCAACCACGCTGGGGGCTCTGAATCATTAAGCGTGATTAGCGCTAAATGCAATTAATTAACACTTAATACCAAGCTTATCATTAATATAATGACATAGTTAACTTGGAAACCAGTTCGATGGATGACCATTTCTGATGGACAGTCCAGATTTAGTGGACTTGACTTGACATTTTCTAGAATTAGTGGAGAAATTGTAGGCAAAATTGATTTTTCCATAACTGAGGGAATTTTAGACCAATTTTGGCTCAGGAAGAGTCATTATTGGTAGATTTGGATGTTTTGGAGCCATTGGAATGATTTTTAGAAGTATAAGGGGTCATCTATAGAGGTTTTTGTTTCCTTGAAGAAATTTTAACCTTAGGGACACTAGGAGGGAAGGCTGTGCCCAGAGCATTTGGTAACCAAATTGAGTAAATAAATAGTCATTTATGATATATTTTGACATTTTAAAATCATTGAAATGGGTTCCAAAATAATTTGATGCATGTAAACATCACTTTGAGCAAAAGTGAGCTAATACAAACGCCGAAGCTATGGAGTTGGACCAATGAGATCTAACCTAGGAGGGGTGGACTCCTTCATCAAAACTTGGTTTTAATGGTTCAGTTTGTGACGGTTTGCTGTTATTTCTATTGTTGTTGTTCAGTATTTTAAATTCATGATTTATGCTTTCAAAAACACTCATAAATTTAGTTTTAATTATCTCTTTGACACACATACACAACAAGGGAACCTACACATCAAACATAAGCTAAGTAATAAGGTTTATATCTAAAATTGAAATTAGCACAACAAAACTAACATTCAAATTTAGATCATTATGGGTTGTTGTTTCCCATAGACTAGGCTTTAGATATGTTTTGTCCACAAAATTTTGCTTTAAAACTCACTTTTCCTCAACGCAGTTTTTCTTTCCTCTTCCAAGTAACTTTCCTATTTTTTGGGGATTTTCGTAGATATTTTTTCCCATCTAATTTAATATTTTTATTTTTCTCTGAAGGATTTTTATGGAGAATTTTGGGAAAGCATTAAATTATATCCTATCCTCATGGATAAGAATTCCCAGATACCAATTACTCTTATCTTTACAAAATTTCCATAACTTTCATAAATAATTATTAATTTACAATGTTTCTTCCAATAGCATAATTTTTCCATAGGTCCACCTAGACCTTGTTCTTATTTAAATAAACATAAAATATTTAAATCAGGGGTATTACATAGTACCCCCCTAAAAGTAAAGCATCTTCCTCGGTGTTACCAGATAACTCTTGTTATCCTTTGAACAACATTAGAAATGGTTCTTTCATACTTTCTTCCTGCCCCCATGTAGCTTCTTCATGTGTAAAGTTCTTCCACTACACTCTTTCCTGAGCTACTATTCTATTCCAGAGCTCAGTTTATTTCCGTTCTAATATACGAAATGGTTCTCGAAGAAATTCCCCTTCCGTTTCCACTTGTATAAAAGTCTAGTTAACCATGTGAGGAGGATCATGAACATATTTTTTTAATAATGACACATGAAAAACATTATGAAATCTAACATGACTAGGTAAATCCAATTTATAAGCTACCGGGCCCACTCGTACTAAAACCTCAAAGGGCTCACAGTATTATGGTGCTAACTTAGCACAACTGTAGGTGTGCAGGGTAATCTTGTGAGGTTTGATCCTCAAGTACACGTGATCCTGAACCTTCAATTATTCGTGTATTATTTTCTTATCTGCATAACTCTTATGGCTGTATTGAGTTTATTTTATCTTCTATTGAATTTTCCTCACTGTATCTTCCATTTCATATAATGAATGAGGTCCAAGTACCAGTTAGTCCTCTGGTTGACCCTAGCTAAGTGGAGTATGAAATTTCATACCATAAAATTTCTGGAACAGACTCATCTTAATAGATGTTTCATAGGTGTTGTTGTAAGAAAATTATGCCAAATGCAGAAAATTTTCCCTCCTGGAGGGTCCATCCATTACATACATGTGAAACATGTCCTTTTGTATTTGATTTGAAATTTTTGTCTACCCGTCTATCTTGGTGTCACGTCTCCCAAACCCATATTTTTTTTTTTTCATGGGATTCTGTTATTATTTAATAACATCCATTATACCTCATGGTTACTACTCCTCAATTTCTTAATTCCTCTTCTATAAGTGGTTCATTTTACTCCGAATGAGATTCAACATGTCTCTCTTAAGGTCGATATTCCTAATATGTCTATATTCATCACCCCTATGATGAGTGCTACCCATATATCAAAACTTAATATTCTCTGCTTTATGCGTCGATAACAATTATAGTTTTTATACTGCATCACCTACAATGCAGACTGTTATCCGGGGTTTAGATTCTTTTCAGTACTTACAGACAGCCCTGGAATACAAGAATTTCCATGAGGATTTTTGGGCTTAACCTCCCCTCTTCTCAGTTCATATAGTAGACTTTATATCTACTTATTTTACCTTGTATGTCTCAAGTTTTTTGTGCAGGATGATCACTAGGCCCTTAATCAAACTTCCCAGTTTGCCGGCCTGCTAATATTTTCAATATGTTAAAGTTTCAGCATCGAAGTATAGATGTATGCCTCCTCGCATACCTCTATCTCTACGCAGTTCACCACCATTGCTCCACTACTTCCCCAGTAGTTCTATGGATGGTAACCAGATGCTCTGTTCATGGTATTTTACACATGCTTACAATCTTCCTTCACCCAGACTGTTATTACACAATAGATTTTGCAATAGGCTTTTCCCCCCCTTATGTGACTGTTATAGACATTCAACATGTATGACACTATGGTACAGGTTCAGCTGTTCCATGGAAACTAGGAAACAGCTCCTCTTGCTTCACTCCAATGGAGGGAGAGAATATTGAACTGGATAGTTTAGAATCCCTAGTATTAAACCCTCGCACTTAGTTAGGATTCAACTGCAACTCCATATGTGTACCATTACATTTAATAGAATACTGTAAATTCTAATTTTTACAATTCTTTCCATTGTAACACAGCTGAGGGTGGTTGTTCCCTACTTTCTGTTATTGATCACAGTGAGTTCTGTGCCATCAGTATTGTTATGATCGATTAATTTATTTGGAACTTAATGTTCAGGGGTACTGGTTTGTTAACATCTTCTATTATACACACAGAATTAAATACTCCTTTAGAAGATAGCCATCTATACCTATACATAGTTATTATATTGGCTGCTCAATTAATCTATCATCTCAACCTCATTATTTCAATGTACTCATCTCTACACCCAACCATGTGTCTCTACTGTCAATAGCTGTAGTTGCAATTACATAAGTTACTGCAAAATTAATCCCTCTAACAGTTGCAAAATGCAACATAAAATAACAATTCATACATTCCATAATGCACTATAACATCACAACTTCATACATGGCATAAAGGACTAGAACATCACAATTTCATCAAACATAAAGGAATATATTTAACACAGACTTACAGATATCTCCAAATTTATGCATGCACACCTCTACCATGACCAGTCCTCCCAACCTTAGAATCCTCTTTATCTCCCAGGATTCACCCCCGAGCAGAGATCCTCCCCCAGAACAGACTAGCCTCAATCTGTTCTGGAGCAACTTATTTAAGCTGTGCTTTCCCCAAGCCTGTTTCCAATTCTGCGTCCAGAATTTCAGGATGCTTTATTCCTGTTTAGCCTAGTTTTCCCATTCTGGGACTCTTTAAAGCTGCTTTAAGCTTTTCCTCAGCTTTTCCAGCTTTTTCTCACCTCTTCCCAACTACTCCTCTTCATTGGGGAAATTTAGATTTTTCCTCAAAAATCTAAATTAGAAATAATCTCTTTCAAGGATTTTTGAAAGATTTGGGGAAAGTCTTTTTCCTTTTCCATTACCTCATGGATTAGGCATGTGATCTCACTTTCTCATCTGGTCATAGTGCATGCACAATATTTTATTTATTTTTCATAATTAAGTATTTAACCATATCCACATAACAATTATCCATTGGGGTCCACTCCCCTATGGATGTATGTTCAATTGTCTAATTTGAAAAACATAGAACTTGGGGGTGTTACATATTCCCCCTCTGAAAATAAACACCGTCCTCGGTGTTGACAACTATCGACTTAGTTCATTTTGAACTTAATTATGAATGCTTTTCCATCATCTTAGCTTCTCTGTTCCATGTAGCTTTTCAGCAGTAAAGTGCTCCACTGCACCTTTACTCTATCTATTGTTCGTTTTCTCAATGCAATTCCTTCTCGCTTTCATCTTTGAGGTGACTCTGGAAGGAAATTCCTCTTCTGGTTCCACCTGGACCACATTTCAAATCCATCATGTGAGAAGCATCATGTACAAAAATTATAACGTTTCCTTTCCAATCAAGGAGACATGAAATATATCAGGAAATTTAATAAGCAAGGGCAAGGCTAATGTATAAGCCATTAGTTTCCAGCAGAGTATTCTCCTGCCTCCACTCTATTTACTGATGCCTTATGCAGTTGGTTTCTTCCTACTTCTTTGCAAGAAGTCTGTTTGGAAGATCTTTTATTCTGGTTTCCCTGTCCACAATTGATACCAATGTAAGTAATTTCAGGTACATATAATTGATAATTCACAACAGCATTCTGCATTTCAATAACTTAAGACATTCAGTTATAAATCAAACCGTTCAGATTCATAATAGTTTAGTGTACTTTTAGTACACTACTTATCCTTCCTTGTTTTGCAGTGAGGTTCTTTCCTCACACCACTTGGTTTAGTTCAGCTTTTCTGAATTTTCTAGGTGATTTATCTTCACCTTTTTCCTCTTTGTTTCCAGAGTGCCCAATTTCCTGTTACACACTTGGCTAACAAAAAAATTTTCAACTTTTTCATTAGTACTCATAAATGAGAGAAAACAATTTTATCATATGCATGGTTATGCTTACCCCTTCTCATTTTATAGCTGTACTTCTAGTATCTTTTCATTTTTTTTTTCAATCAATTTAATTAGAAATAACCAGACTAGTCAATAATGTCTATAATTCAATTCTTCAAAACTTACGTGAAGAAATTTGGATCTCATGGGTTTCCCCCACACCCAAGTCCAAATACAGCTCACCTTCTTTTCTCTCGGTTTGTAGTTGTATGATTTCACACTATTTTCCTGTCTTAAATTTTAAGACTCAAGAAAATTTAACTTTAATAAAATTTACACCAATTAAAATTTTATAGTGTGAATACATGTTTCCTTTTATAGTGATAAATGTAATTTCTATAGTTCATCACATTCACAAGTATTAATACTTGATAATGTCAAAAATAAATTTGACACAGTTTCCCCTTTTCTATTTCTCTCATAGGCTTATATAATAGAATTAATTAAAATGGAATCATAAAAGTATTCCAATTTTTTTTTTTTCATAAAAGAATTCCTTCTTTTCTAATGCATAAAAGCATTCTATTTTTTTTTCTAACAAAAGAAACTCATAAATCTCTCATGCTTTTTTTATTTTTATTTTTAAATCTATATTTGTTTTTTTCCTTAAGAGAGAAATATCACTTCTCCATATTTTTTTTCCAATTCTTTTTCTCATTATCTCTAAACTCATAAAATATATCAACTTGAAATATAATTTATTTCCATGAAAGAATATAAATTCTTTATAAATAAAATAATTAAGAAATCATTCTTCCACTATTACCAGAATATTCCTTCTTAAGTAAATCATCAGGAAATTTCAATTTATCCCTTTATTCATTCATGCCCAACTCCATGTAATGGTTCCACAATTACTAAATCAACCATTTAAACTGTAATTAAATTTGTACTCTTCTTTTCTTTTTATAGCAGTATACATGCCTCTATTAAATATACATTGTCCCCCAACTTTTAACGTCAGTTCTAATTTCATACATCCATTTCTTAACCTTCTCGTGAAGGTTAATTTTTCTATAGATATACATTCTTGCACACATAATTAATTATGCTCAATTCCACCATATTGTATATATATTCCCATAGAGTGAAACATATAAAATTTCCTTTATAAAGTTTTTTTCTATATGAACCATTATATTTCATATCATTAAATTCTCCACTCTTTTTTTATATATATATAGAACCACTCTATATATATAATCCTCAATATAATATACAATTTTGGTAATTTAAATCCAATTTTATACCTATATATATATATATATATATATATATATATATATATATATAAGTGTTGTCCTACTCACTCCAACCAATTCCGGGAATTTATTAGTCCACTTTACTAATCCAATATATATATATTTTTATATATATATATTCGATATTCTACCCATAGATATCTAAAATGCCACTTTATTAAATCCAACATAGATATCAAGGTTTATTGAGGATATATGGGGTATTTATGATATATAATCTTTTGCACATATTTTTAAAGCTTTGCCATATAACCTCATACCTACATATATCAATACCACGTATGTTTCTTTTATCTATAGATATATATAAATCTCCTTGATAGCATCTCTTGAGTGCACATAGATAGATATATATATATAACCTTTATATATATATATATATAAGTCACATATAAAAAAGTAATTTATACCTTTTAAAGTTATATATATATATACACTGCCATATCAATTTTCCAATACCCTCTTCTAACTTATATATATTTCCACCACCTAAAATTTTAACTTCCTTATAGATTACCGGCGTATATCTATGAATCCACCCACTTATAGTGGTAACACCCTATAGATGGGAATATAGTAAATTTTTAAATCCACATAGGTGGGAATATATATATATATATATATCATTATATATATACCACCTATACTACGCCCATGTGCTTTTTATAAATGTTTATAAAGTGAATTTATAAAACATTATAAAACAATTTTATATAGACATTTATAAAACATTTATAAAACATTTATAATTCACCCATATAAAACATTTATAATTTATGAATCGATAATTTATCTATTCACCCATATAATTGTGAATCCTATTTCTAACCATGTGTCCACATTTATATTAATTTAATATCATTAACCCATATATATAAACATGTGTAGGGGTTATATATATATAGAGATCATTGTTTCATACGCATATGGTTCATATACATATATATAGGGCACCTATACCTTTATATCTATATTATATACCTATGTTAAACCTTTCTAGACCACGACCTTTGGCCGCGCCATATGATAATTACATATAATCCTCACAATATATATCATCACCTATATATCATTACGAATTATATCCTTTGTATCCTTCCGAATATATAACATTGTAAAATACTTATGAATTCTAATTGGACATCATTGACAGCTCAATACGTCGGATTAGGTTTTTGTTTGTTTTCCACATAATTACAATTTCTTTCGAACCAGCTTGTTCGATCCTGACTGAAGTATTTGAGTTATAATTAACATTTTTAACGGAGATTTATTCACCCTCACGCGTTACATTACATAACACTGTCACGCCTTTGTTGAATAAATGGTATAAGATGGAATTTCTTCAACCTTACGTGTTACATTACAGGTGGTTGACCAGATTGTTTCCACACGGTATAATTAAGTTATTGTATAATCGTATTCTTGCAGGTCGGCAACGAAGAAACAAGGCAATGCAAGCACAAATCCGCGGCCGAGAATCCGTCAACAGCCGCGACAAGTAATACGGCGGTGAACTCCAAGGATTTTCCGAGGTACTATAACAGCTTCAGCACCTCCGCCGTGTCCAGCTCGCTAATAACGGAAGACAACATGGTCTCGTCCGGCGACGAAGAACCCCCGTTTCATTTCGACGCAACCTTCGACCGATTTGAGTTTGCGATGCCATGATTACGTCCCTGCAACCCCGCCGACATTTATCTAGCTCCAGCGTACTGGGCTGAAGTGTCGCTTACACGTTACCTCGGTTTAGCGTGTGAACTTCCATCTGCACACCGAGTGGGCGGATTGCTCCCAGAGTGAGGGTACTGATCACCGGCGCACCCCGTCTCAGACCTAGCATAGGTTGGATGGATAGCCTTGCAATTTGACAGATCTACTCATTCAGGTACAGTGAGCGCCGCGTCTCTCTCTGCCCTCGAGTACGCGTTCTGCCGACGCAGCAGACCTTCAGCATTCGGCCTGGGGATTCCAATTTCCCTCTGGATCTATTTCCCTCTGGATCTGTGGAGTTTTAGGGTTTCTGGAGTTCTTTTTAAATCCCAGCTCTTTCGCAGCTTGGATTCATCAGCTCTTTCCTCTGGTTCCTGAGGCAGAGGGGTTACATTTTCCCGCTTCTTTCGTTAATGGTTTAATAGAGTATTCCGGTTTTACATCTTTGCAGATTTGTATATTTCGAAGGGAAGGTTTCATGTGTCCCGTTTGTTTTTCTAACAGGTCAGCTCATGCATCCTGCTCGACTCTCCATACTTGTTAGAGTTGCACCGACGCGCTGAGGTAATGATTTTGTTCGTGACCCTATGGAGGGCTTTCATTGACAGTTAGATTTTTTTTCTACTTACTCTGTTCTAACCCGAGGGTTTAATTTTTTTAAATCATCCTCTATTCGGCGTTACCGATGTTTATCACTCTGGCTTTTCTTGTTTATGTATTTCTATTCATCAGCAGTACATTGTAATATATTCGAGGCATGTCGAATTGGTTTCGCCTATAGATCTGGAATTTTGGGTTACTCTATGACGCACATACGTTATACGTCGTTTCCTGTATACTACCTATTTTCCAATAAACCCCAAAACAGAAATCATTTGTTATATAGTACTTCGCTGCCATAATTCTTGATTTATATGTATTTACATATCAGAGGTAAAGTTCTTAATTATGGAATTCCGTAAGTCATTTTCATATAAGAGCAGCGCTTATGTCGCTTTAGTATAGATATATCGGCATGTATTAGCATATATATATATATGAAGTAGTGGCCGAGGTTATCAAATCCCCAATTAATGGGTTACTTGATATCTAGGGATATATCTACACTTTTGACTTAATTAAAATCTTTTTGATATGCATATATGTAAAGATGGATATACAATAAGTCTATTGTTGATCCATCTCACTCATAATTTTTCTGTATAATATACCAGGCGCAGCATATAGACAGCCCTGGATTTATATTACAAGTGGTCTAATGAGAGCGTTCTGATATCACAGGGTATCTCTCTGCGCAGACTTGTACAGCCTAAGGTTAAATACAGTTGTAATGTGTTTTGCGTCGCTGTATCATTTCTCCTCGTTCATTCCAATATCTCCTAACCGATTTCAATTGCCAGGTTCATACACTTTTTTACCGACCGAAGGGCTCGGTTTGACAGAAACCGCCCGTATAATATTTTGTTTATATTTACCGCCCTCTATTCCTGTAGTTTGACTGGGCGTTTTGTTTAATCATTTATAGGTTTTCCCGTGAATACCTATAGTTTACACATATAAACGTATACTCAGGTTTATTACAATCTTTTGTTTTATTTCTCGTGCCCGAAATGACATCTATCGATAGGAGAACGTATTTGTAGTTCCTTTTATGACCTATACAGGTTTCATATATTTTCGCCTTTCCATTCCTATTATACTATAGCTGTTCATTTTGGTACACATTTCCCTATACTTCGGTTTATAATGATACATATAGGCGCTAGATTTGAGTACTTAGAAGGTATATATATAAGTTTTTTTTTTTAAATGCATATACCTTTATGCCATGCGCCTTATTCCTTAAATCCTAGCTTTTTGTTATAACCATGTCATGAAATTTAATAGTGAGTGACTACGTTCACCCATAACGTACTTTATGAATTTTAGAAATAATTTTAACCCTTCTTTAGTGAAGATGGGTTTTGGAGTTTAATAAAATTTTATAGCTATATAATGCATATTCTTAAATGCCACTTGCCTTTTGATATACAATATATATACTTCATTGCACTTGCCTAGAGGACATTCATTATAAGGTAATGATTTGTATAGGTTATAGTTTAATCAAGGAGTAAAACATATAATTGTTATTTTTCCTTTTTATATGAAACTATGCCTTTATAATGGTCTATTGCTCACCTAGCATATAATTACTCTTTTTCCTAACACCAATATAATTGTTAGGATGTTAAAATATGCAGTCTATAAAGGTTGTAATTTTTTTTTTTTTGAATGATCATAATTGCAATTTACATGCTAATATTTTGCTTATATAATTTTTTTTTTTTTCAATGAAACTTTAGTCCTGCTATATGTATTCTCTAGCACATTAGATCCCCATTGTATACAGAAATCAACTACAATCATTTATTTTCTGGTCTACCATTAAGTTATATGACTACCATTTAGACCTTGGTTTAAGCTGGTATTCTAGCTTTATATATATACGTAGACTTACTATGACTACCATATATATATAGGGGATCTATATATTCCATCCATTCTCATATAGAATAGCAGAAATTCATTATCTAGAAGAATTTTTAAGTTTCATATGCAAGTGTCTTTACTTTCTTTACCTCAATTCTGCTACAATATCATTCTAATATACTCAAGTACATATTCTGTTACCTTGTGTCTACCTAAATAAGAGAATCTTTCACTTTCCATAGAGACTAAGTAACTTCAACATTGATCTTTTCTACTGTATTAAGATGGTTTCAGTATCTTAACTTTATGCACACTGCAATTGCTTTTACATAACGATGATAGTAGGACAATAGCTAAATATGTCATTTACTATTTTTCTGAGATATATTGGTTTCCTGTTTTAAACCTATTATAGGTTTAACCATTTTGGTATATGAGCCTCCTCATATTACCCCCATATCAATGTTTCTACATCACAATCTGTTACATGTATACCTGAAAGTATATCCAAGATATTTGTATACTTGAAGACGTATTTTTAATATTCATAAAATTTATAACAGTGAACCATTTCTTTGTGAGCACATATCTTGCCCAATTTTTGAACTTTAGCTCCGATACCATTTGTCACGTCTCCCAAACCCATTTTTTTTTTTTTTCATGGGATTCTGTTATTATTTAATAACATCCATTATACCTCATGGTTACTACTCCTCAATTTCTTAATTCCTCTTCTATAAGTGGTTCATTTTACTCCGAATGAGATTCAACATGTCTCTCTTAAGGTCGATATTCCTAATATGTCTATATTCATCACCCCTATGATGAGTGCTACCCATATATCAAAACTTAATATTCTCCGCTTTATGCGTCGATAACAATTATAGTTTTTATACTGCATCACCTACAATGCAGACTGTTATCCGGGGTTTAGATTCTTTTCAGTACTTACAGACAGCCCTGGAATACAAGAATTTCCCTGAGGATTTTTGGGCTTAACCTCCCCTCTTCTCAGTTCATATAGTAGACTTTATATCTACGTATTTTACCTTGTATGTCTCAGGTTTTCTGTGCAGGATGATCACTAGGCCCTTAATCAAACTTCCCAGTTTGCCGGCCTGCTAATATTTTCAATATGTTAAAGTTTCAGCATCGAAGTATAGATGTATGCCTCCTCGCATACCTCTATCTCTACGCAGTTCACCACCATTGCTCCACTACTTCCCCAGTAGTTCTATGGATGGTAACCAGATGCTCTGTTCATGGTATTTTACACATGCTTACAATCTTCCTTCACCCAGACTGTTATTACACAATAGATTTTGCAATAGGCTTTTTCCCCCCTTATGTGACTGTTATAGACATTCAACATGTATGACACTATGGTACAGGTTCAGCTGTTCCATGGAAACTAGGAAACAGCTCCTCTTGCTTCACTCCAATGGAGGGAGAGAATATTGAACTGGATAGTTTAGAATCCCTAGTATTAAACCCTCACACTTAGTTAGGATTCAACTGCAACTCCATATGTGTACCATTACATTTAATAGAATACTGTAAATTCTAATTTTTACAATTCTTTCCATTGTAGCACAGCTGAGGGTGGTTGTTCCCTACTTTCTGTTATTGATCACAGTGAGTTCTGTGCCATCAGTATTGTTATGATCGATTAATTTATTTGGAACTTAATGTTCAGGGGTACTGGTTTGTTAACATCTTCTATTATACACACAGAATTAAATACTCCTTTAGAAGATAGCCATCTATACCTATACATAGTTATTATATTGGCTGCTCAATTAATCTATCATCTCAACCTCATTATTTCAATGTACTCATCTCTACACCCAACCATGTGTCTCTACTGTCAATAGTTGTAGTTGCAATTACATAAGTTATTGCACAATTAATCCCTCTAACAGTTGCAAAATGCAACATAACATAACAATTCATACATTCCATAATGTACTATAACATCACAATTTCATAATTTGCATAAAGGAATATAATATCACAATTTCATAAATTGGATAAAGGAATAGAACATCACAATTTCATAAAACAGGGATATGATTAACACAGACTTACAGATATCTCCAAATTTATGCATGCACACCTCTACTATGACCAGTCCTCCCAACCTTAGAATCCTCTTTATCTCCCAGGATTCACCCCCGAGCAGAGATCCTCCCCCGAACAGACTAGCCTCAATCTGTTCTGGAGCAGCTTATTTAAGCTGTGCTTTCCCCAAGCTTGTTTCCAATTCTGCGTCCAGAATTTCAGGATGCTTTATTCCTGTTTAGCCTAGGCTTCCCATTTTGGGACTCTTTAAAGCTGCTTTAAGCTTTTCCTCAGCTTTTCCAGCTTTTTCTCACATCTTCCCAACTACTCCTCTTCATTGGGGGAAATTTAGATTTTTCCTCAAAAATCTAAATTAGAAATAATTTCTTTCAAGGATTTTTGAAAGATTTGGGGAAAGTCTTTTTTTTTTCCTTTTCCATCACCTCATGGATTAGGCATAGGATCTCATTTTCTCATCTGGTCATAGTGCATGCACAATATTTTATTTATTTTTCATAATTAAGTATTTAACCATATCCACATAACAATTATCCATTGGGGTCCACTCCCCTATGGATGTATGTTCAATTGTCTAATTTGAAAAACATAGAACTTGGGGGCGTTACACTTGGTATGATAATTTGTGTTGAAGTTCATATTTTTTCCCATTCCCTAAAACAATGTTTTCCAGAATGTGGAGGTGAGCTTTGCATTCCTATTAGAGATGATCATATTTGGTATTCCATGAAGTTTAAAAATTTCCTTCATAAACACATTGGCCACTTGTGTTGCCCCAAAAGTGGATTGCACTAGGATATAATGTGCATCCTTGGTTAGTGTTTCTGCCACTACCATAATGTATTCATGTTGATACTTAGTTCGGGGTAGTTCTGATGAAATCCATTGACATCACTTCCCACTTCCATTCTGGAATCGAAATGGGGTTCAACAAACCTCTGGGATGCTGATGCTCTACCTTAACATGTTGGCCCTTCAAACATCTTTCTAGGTAATCAAGTGTTTCTTTCTTCATTCGATGCCAAAATGAATTTTTCGCAATGTTGTCACCATATTTTGGTAACCTGGATGACCTGCATAAGGTATCTTATGGTATTCATCCAAAATCACCTGCTTCAAGGTAGGTATGCTAGGAATATACAACCTCTGTTTGTAGATTATTAATCATTTCAGATTCATGGTGTATCCTGGGATTTCAGCTTGTTGTAATTTTTTCTACAATTCCAAATATCGAGAATGTTATAACATAACTTCTTGGATTCATTCCTCAACATAAAATTTTACACTACTACCTGTGTAAGACAAAATTTGATGGGAGTCTCTACATAAGGCATCAGCAATTTCGTTTTCCTTTCCTTTAATGTGTTTGATTTCCATATCAAATTGGCTAAGGAAATATAACCACCTTGCTTTCCTTGCATTCAAATTTGGCTAACTAAAGAAATATTTTAGACTGATATGATCATTCATCAACACAAATTTATTACCTAACAGATAATGTCACCACATTTTTAATTCATGTATGACAAAAACTAATTCTAGGTCATAAACTGCATAATTTCTTCTCGTGTTTCTTTAGTTTTCTAGACTCATAGGCTATCACTACATTGTCTTGCGGCAATACTGCTCTGAGTCCTTCTATGCAAGCATTAGTGTACACAACAAATCCCTTTGTTGGATCATCAATTTTTAGGATGGGAGTAGTAGTTAGTTTTTGTTTCACCTTCTGAAAGCTTTCTTGGCACTTAACTGTTCACTCAAAATTCACACATTTGTTTTGCAAATAGGTAATATGATAAGCCAATGTAGAAAAACCCTCCACAAATCTGTAGTAATATCTAGAAATACCCATGAATGAACCTATAGCTAGTATGTTTGTGGGTACAGGCCAATTTAAAATTTCTTGTACTTTTTCTAGATCTACCGCAAACCCTTCCTTAGAAATAGCATGCCCATATATTGAATATTTAGTTTTTAAAACTCACACTTGTTGAGTTTTGCATACAGTTATTGTTCTCCTAGTGTTTGCAGCACTTTTCAAAGATGTTACTGGTGTTCCTCTTTGTTCTTGGAGTACACTAGAATATCATATATGAAGACTAGCAAAAACTTATCCTAATGTTTGTGTATATCATTTTTCATGGGACACATGAAGGTAGCATGGGCGTATGTGAGTTCGAAAGGTAGGACTATGAACTCATAATTTCCATACCAATTTTTGAAATTTTTTTATGGATGTATTTTTCTTTTATGCAAACCTAGTAATAACCAGTTCTCAAGTCAGTTTTTAAAATAAAGTTTCCCCCCTTACTCGATCAAACAAGTCGTATGTTCGTGATAGGGGTATCGATTTTTTATGGTTAACTTGTTTAATTTTCTATATTCTATGCACATCCTCAGGGTACAATATTTTTTCTTGACGAATAAAATTGGTGTTCCCCATGGTGACACACTTGGTATGATATATCCCTTGTTTAACAATTCTTGTAACTGTAGTTTTAGTTCTAACAGTTCGGGGGAGCTGATTATATATGGGGCTCGGGAAACTGTGGTGGCTCCTTGTACCATATCAATAGAGAAATCAATATCTCTCCGAGTAGGAAGCAGAGGAATTTCTTCAGGAAATACATCCTGAAAATCCCTAATCACTGGTAAATTTTCTAGAGGTTCATTTTCTTCTTGTTGTCCCAAATTCTTAAATTGTACAATAGACACTGAAAAACCCTTCTTCGTTGTCTGCTTCAACTGTAGTGCAAAAATTTGTCTAACCGATACAGGTTTTGTTTTCCCTCTTGCTACAACTAACTATCCTTATGCATTTGTACAATTTATTGTTTCTTCCAAACAGTTTACTACTGCTTTTTGTTGTTCCATCCAATCCATACCAACCAGTAAGTCATAAGATCCTAAGGGTAGAATATTCAGATTCTGGTCTGTAATGTACCCATTTAGATTTATATGATACTTAAATATTCAGATTCAGGTATGTAATGTACCCATTCATATTTATAAGATACTTAAAAATAAATATTATTTAATTAAAAAAATAAATATAATAATTTTATTAAGTTAAAAATTAATTAAAATTAAAAAAATGAAATAGAATTGTGATTCTTCTAAATTCGAGCACAGTCTAGAAAATAAAAATCAAATTTAAAAAATAGTTTATTTTTTTACGATCACCAAGTATCTTAACTAAATGCATCCAACTTCCTAGTTCAAATACCCACTTTCTTCATTCAAATCCAGTGAAAAAGAGTGCAACGTGGATCTCTGTTCATATCCAATCTAGAATAAGCTTGCATACAGTCCATGATGAAGAACCATTTTGAAAAAATTATTACACTAAAACTTCAAATTAAAAATAAAAGTATATAACACATTCACATTGGAGAGATTCATAGAAAAGAATAATAATAAAACTAAATCATTGTTGGAGAGGATGGCCAACTAACTCCACACAGATCGATGGTAACAGGTTGTACACTTTCCCTCCTATCGATATGATTTTTACCGTAGGTTATTATTCTCAAGCAATTTAATATTTTCTGAGCATAACAAACATCACTGATTAGTGTCCTTAATAATTCAAGAGATTTAGGCTTTGTAATAAATCCCTGGCTAGCATGAAGAATATGTAGTAACACATAGAGTATATGATCATGATGATGATGATGGTTAATGTCCACTAAGACTAATATTTGGTCTATCAAAGCTAAAGAAAAGAGTTATATAGTTTGATTTAAGATTTTATTCCTATGCTCAAAAATATTGGAGAGAAGCCTGCCGAGCTCACTGTAATTTTGACATCTTATAAGGCTGGGAAGGTCAGTATTGCAACAAATATTATGAAATTGAACTCTAATGTGGTTGTACGTGAGGCACTCTAAGAGGAAGTGATTTTCATCCTCAATGTTCATATTCTCACAGAGATGACAGATCCTTTCCATCCAGGGTGTTTTAGGAACTGTCCAACGACCTGCTTCACTATGGAGCTCATGAGAGTTCGTTCTATATCAATTTCCTTCTTTGAGCTAGTTAAAACAGAGAGATATTTTTGATCTTCTAGGGTGGGGTTGATGACCTCCTTATAATATCTTAATTTTCTTTTAGCTACCACATCTTTCTCACACCACATTTTTTCTTTGAACTTAGAAGTAACAATCTTTTTTATGTTATTAATTTTTTGCAATGCAACATTCTCGTCAATCTCCCAATGGTTTAACCAGGCCCTGGTGTCTTTATACCAACCTCGTTTAAGCCTTAGGTGATTTTGGTTGGAATTTAAAGCTAGCTTAGGAAGTCTATGGTTTCCTATGCTATTGAGCTTGTGCTTGTACAACAGAAGCCTAGTCATAGCTAGGCTCTCGATCGAGGAAAGACCCACTTCTATAAGGAGAATAGGATACGTTGTATTGCTTTTAATTTTAAGTTTATACATTATAAAATTCTTATGGATTTGTTGAATATTTCTCCACGATTCTCTAGAGATGCTGCAACCCCAAACCTCACATCCATATAAGATAACATGATTGACTAAAGTTTCAAAGCGGAAATTATTTCTATCCCACATTACGAGGTTTGCCGTTTTACAATTATTTTGAAGACCAAAATAAGATTTCCACCCCCCATTAATCCTTTTCTGAATGTTATAGTTCTATTTGAGCTTGTGATGAATATCAATTCCTAGGTACTTGTAAGAAGACACTTCCTCCAAGTTACTATTGTCATACATAAAATTAGCGTAAGTGTCCTTCTTGGATTTGATAAACATAACTTTTTTTTTGTCAATGTTAACATACATAACCATGGTAGAGCAGAAATCCTTAAGAATTCTAAGTTTCTTATTAAGATCAGATGGGCACCTTGCGAGCATCGTGCAATGAAATGGACAAAACGTTGCACCGTAGCGGTGCGAGGGTGTAGCGGAGAGCGACACGGGCACGTCGCACTTGACCAACGAACGAAGTTGGCAAGGTGATTTTTTTAAGAATAACGTCACACTGTAGCAAATGTATGAAGCCGATGGATGAAGTTGGCATGGCTGACATATTGGGCACTACCAACGTTACATAGGAACGGTGAAAAACTAAACGTGGGGTCGGCTCGGGTCCACCGAACGACCCATGCCTCACTTGATACATGTATTAATAAAGGAACATGCGGATGGTGGAAGGCATCAACGGATCATAACACAACGAAAAATAAAGGCATAAGCATTGGACATAATGGGATATCCAATAGCTTGTTGGTGAAGAGCACAACAAACGGTGAAGGAAAGGCAACTGAGGTCGAGTCAGGTTGCTGAAGCATGCAGGACGTGTGGAATTCCTTTGCAGGGCATCTGTACCATAGGGCGGGTCGAGTCAGGCAGTGCATAGGGTGAGTCGAGCGATGGGTGTGTAGGACGTGCAGAACTTCTGCAGGGTGTCTGCAGTGCAAGTTGGGTCGGGCGCAGCATCTCTGCACGAACTGAACTTTAGTTCGGAAGCCATTCTGGGAGCATTGTAAGTCAGAATTGAGTGTTGTAAGTTGGAGTAGGTGTGTATTGACAAGACGCATATAACCATATATTTAGGGAGCATATTTGACACACAGGGAACTCGTGGGAAGGTCTAAACCCATTTGCAATGCCAACCCGAGTGACCGAAGTGACCCATCAGCACTTGGGCAGCTTTGTGCAGAAAATTCCCAAGGTGAATTATAATGTCGTAAATGATTGTTGTGGGCTAGTTAATGACTATCAAGCATTGTAAGCTTGGGCAGAAGGTGATTCTTCTTGCCAAAGAGCAAATTGGGCCTTTTGCTCGATTGGACTTATATTGTATTTCATATCTATGAAACATATTATCGGGCAGACTCATTATTAAAAAGGGATTTTCCCCTCCCTTGTATGTATGGGCGTACACTGTGGATATGGTAATTATGTTTATTTTTTCCACACATTGAAAGAACATTTGATTAACTAATTTAACAAGTTTTGCTAAGGGCGTAGTTTGCATACTTGAGTATTTGGAAAAAGAAAAAGTACAGTAGTACCGCACCCCATCTATACATGGTTGGAAGACCACCAAAGGTATAGGGGCATGACAAGTGGTTGTGTATGCTAATTGATAAGTAGGTTCAAATCAATAGAGTGTTGAATCTAATTATATATTTAAAAGTATTTTTTAAATAACAAAAAACTACAATTTCACAAGAATTATATTACTATATTCTAGCAAAAAAAATTATTAGATGATATATATATATATATATATATATATATATATATATATATATATATATATATATATATATATATATATATATATTATTTTTATAATATTAAGCAATTTAAAGTTCAAATTTAATTAATTTTTATGAATTTTTTTTCTTGGAAATGTAAGATGTATCATAAAATGTATATTTTTTATTTACTATCTTTTTAATTTACATGGTTGCCCTAATATTTATTATTTTGACAATATATTAGTTAGTGTAGCCAAATGTCAATAGACATAAACTCATAATAAACATTAAAACACTTAATTCAAAATAAATGTGACACATTGAAGTTACAATATGGTTGAAAGATATATTTATATAGATTTAGTAATTTGTAAATAATCTCTATTACAATACCATGGATCACTACCATAGCTTATCAATACCACATGCAAAAACAAACATAAGTCACTTCACGCAATACTTGTTCATATCACCGTTTTTTTAAATCAATCAATTTAATTAAAAAGAAAAAAAATGATACAACTACTTTGGAGATAAATCTTAACTTTTGATTTGTGTGTGTGTGTGTGTGTATATATATATATATATATATATATATATATATATATATATATATATATATATATATATATATATATATATATATATGTTTATTTATTTATTTAATGGCCATTAAATCTATACCATCTAACTAATAATTATTAATAATTACATTAAAATTTTGGAAAACTTTGTTCCAAAATAAATATGTGTATCAAACTAATTATAATTATTTTGACAAAACAAAATTTTATTGTGTATAAAAACTTTCGGTGAAAATCACGTCTTAAGAATTTTTCAACGAGTTTCGAACCAACCAATGTGGTTCATCATCATAACAAGATATTTTATTATTATAAAGAGGTATTTATATATATTCATAATAATCATAAAATATATTATAAACATTATGAAATAAAATATTTACCCAAAATATCTTACATATATTCACAACTAATTTATATAATTATCAATGAATGCATTTTTATTATTTTTGTTATTGTAATTTTTTTTTATATTTAAATTTTCAAAAAAAATATTTTTTTATTATATGGTCTATATTTTTTTTTTAAACATTTTTTTCTATCACATATCATGTTTTGGGATTCAACTTGAAATGAATCACATAGCATCAATGATTACTGACTAGGCTTACACTCAATAACTAGGACTAGAGAGGTCACCCATCCCACATAGCTTCTAGGTGGGTTTACGTGTGGAGTTTTCTCCACAATCAATTCTAGTTAAATTTAACTTAAATCTATCAATTATTTTGAAAATTTTAATTTAAATTGTAGAAACTTTGTTGAATGATCCATCAAAATTTTAAAAAAAAATATGTTTAATTTGATAGATTGTAGATTTTTGTGGTGTATATTTTTATATACAAAACTCGGAATCTCCATAGTCCTCATTTTTCAGTCTACTTTTCGGTTCTAAAACAAGACCCATCTTCAGGACAAATCTGCAAATAAGAGAAACAATCGTGTTAAATAAATAGAGGAAAAAATGACAGGAAAAAGAGAGTCGACGAGTTACCAACTTAATAATTTACTTCCTAAATATTTTCAATTATTTTTATCCATATTTATTTCGTTTAGATTAATTATTTTGTTTTAAAAGTATCATATAATTTGTTATAACACTTTATGTTTAATGATAATAATGTTTAATCTTTTTAATATTAATTACTTATCCTAGTTTATAAAGTCCTATGTTTTTTATCCAATTTTATTTTAATTTAGATTAATTATTTTGTTTATAATCGTTTTATAAAATGTTATAAAGCCATATTTTAATGATATTAAAGTTTAGTA